>JAOTRA010000027.1:1167035-1178463 GCA_026260255.1 Pseudolaguvia tuberculata | reverse complement strand
ACACACACACACACACACACACACACACACACACACACACACACACACACACACACACATTCACTCCTATGGGCAAACTTGACTCACCAATCAACTTAAAGTTTTTAGACTGTTGGAGAAAACCAAAGTACCCAGAGGAAACCCACACAAGCATTAGGAGAACAGACAAACAAATTAAAGAAAACAAAATCAATGAAAAAACAAAAACATAAAACCAATTTAAAAGAACCTGACCTGACATAACTGGACCATGAGCATGAATTGTAACAAGACAAACAATGATCATGACACACACAGCGAGAAAAAGACAAAGTGAAGCCCATGGATTTATACCCTCAACCTGACGAGAAAAGCCTAAACGTAACGTAATAGAGATATTATTTTAAGGTTGAAAAATTACATTGTTTAAGCTTTAACAATTTGAGCTACCACTACCCTTATTATAATATAAAACAAATAGATACCATCAAGTGATCATTAAAAAAGACACCAAATGGTTGTTTAAATTAGAACAAATGTTGTGTGTATTTTTTTATTAAGGGAAAGAAGTAGCTTGAGGTTCTTTGGTTTGGTGCAGTGCGTGTGTGTGCTTGCTCCTTAGGAACAGAAAGCAGTTGACTTTGATTTAGGTCGATCGCTTCTTTACAAAGTCATTCCTTTTGGGATTATCATTGCTGTAGCTTGATTGTATAAAGAATGTTGGACAGGCATGGGCAGGCCGTCTGACCCGTTACTGACTTGTGGGCACACACAGGTGTGACGGCGTATAGGAAACCTACTCAGGCTTGAACAAAAGATTCAATTCTATCTCCAGGGTAAAAAACATGGCATTACTTGTAAGACAGTCATAGATAAGTGTGCTTTGGATCAAGTTGAATTATAGCACAGCGTGGCTGAATTCTGATTGGTCAGAAACTTTTATCTAATTTTCCATATTCACCCAGTTATAGCCTAGACTGGACAATAATACATGCTGTGGATAGATTTGAGATATTCATTTATTATTCGTTCTAATAAGTTATTCATTTTAACAGGTCAATATAAGTTAGACAATATATAAGTTAGACAATATATACGCATGCTGTGTTTTTGGCTTTTGAGTGAAAAAGAGAAGAAGATAAGCCTGGGGCAGAAGAAAGCAGCAGCACACTATCCGAGTGAGGCAGCACAGTGGCTCAGTGATTAACAGTAGGCCTGGGTTCGATTTTCAGGCTGTATGAAATTTGCATGTTCTTCCTTTGCTTGCTTGGGTTTATTCTATTTTCCTTTTACATGTATGTTCGGTTGGTACATAGGAAACATAGGTACTTCTAAATTGGCCCTGTGATGTACCCTCCTGCCTTTTACCCTTCAGAGAGCTAGGATAGACCCCACTAGACCTTTATAACCCCGAATTAGGAAATAAGCTAGAAAGTATAGTGGATGGATGGATGGATGAATGGATGGATGGATGGGTGGATGGATGGATGGATGGATGGATGGATGGATGGATGGATGGATGGATGGATGGATGGAAATATACAACTGTAATCTTTCTGTTGGTTCCCATCATGCATGCATTCTATATCAGCATGTTGTGCTTTCAATGAGTAAAAAATGTATATATAAGTTACACCCAGAGTCTTTATCAGCTTATGTTATCGTTCTAATTATATCATACTGCATACAATACATTAATAAACTATGCCAGCTACTGACAGAGACAGCATCCATTTTTCTGTAACACAAGTGCCATGCAATGGGAAATGATCAAGCATGTCAAGTGTTTTTTTAAATATGCTGCTCTTTGTTAACACTTCCTTTTGGCCACCAGACTCTAGCACAGGGCCGTGTTTGCCCAGAGCGGCACCCTTATCAGAGACGGTGTACTGTGCTGCAGCTGACAGCAGGGGCACGTACAGTGATCAGATAATGGTATCCCTGTTTAAATAAAGCATGGGCGGCTGTAAAGTGGGCTCAGAGGAAGGCTGCATTCTGCCTCCATGACAATAGAGTCATTCTTTAAGCCTGGGGCAGAATAATATTGCCCTTCTAAAGCGGGTGGCACAGGGAAAAAGGGAGCTCCCATAGGAGTTATCTGAAACCCTTGGCCTTTATTTATGGCCGTTCGACCACTGGTATACTGTAGGCTCCCACGGGGAGCTCGGGAATCACAGCCTGACCAAATGGCCTGATTTGTAGAATAGACCTTGGTCACATTGTGTTTTTGAAGGCCTCTGGTAGATTGGTAGATTGGTGGTTTATTGCACTTTTGGCATCTCTTGAAGGTTTCTGTGTCCTGTGTATTGTAAAAAATGTAAATTTGATTTTAGTACAAATAACAGATTTTAGTTTATAAGTACAAGCTTTTGGAAATGTTTTGCAATGAATGTCATCTGACATCTGTCCAAATCTGTGAGTACTCGTAGTCAGCACAGTCAGTTTTTTTTGATAAATTACCAGTCTATAGGTATTGTTCCTCAAATCCAAAGAAAGATCTATTATCATATAACGACAACTAAACCAGTTTGCAAACTTAAATAAATTTGGAAATTAAATTGGGTCACACACAATGGCCCCCAAATCATTGTAATGTCTTTATAACATCACAAGCTTGTTTGTTTTTATCAATTTGCACATCAGTACAACTCGACACCTGATGCCATCACCCTCACCCTCCAATATGTATGAATTTGCTGTCTTTACTTCCATTTTTAGCTGATAGCTCCAGGGCATTTTTTTTTCTCTTTGAGCTCAAGGTGAAAATGAAAGCCGAAAGATCAACAAAGGTGTGAATCTCCTCTTTCACACTGCTAATGACTCCAACCCCTTACTGATTAACAACAGTTCTGTTACCCGAATTATCTTTATTAAACTTGGGTTATAAAAAAAACCCAAACTGAAACTGTGTTGTGTTTTTTAGGCCTATACCTGCCCTAAATAAGCTCAAACAACAGTTCCTACTTAGCCTATGGTGTGTGTGGTGACCTTCATGGCAAGCTAATGACAATAGTGCCACGCCTGTGTCTGACTTTATAAATGTAGAACTCTTGATCTGCAGTCGATCACATGACTGTAGTAGACTGTCATTAGCATGCCAGTGCCTTGACAAAAGCAGTAATTATTATTCCTAGGCTGCAGTTAATGAGACCAGCTGCAAGTGAGGCCCCTGTGTCATTGTCCCCACCCAAACCCCCTTCATATACAGCGCTATTCACCAACCCTTCATATGATAACTTTTCTACAAAACTCTTTTTCAGACCACCACCTACCCCTCCCTCCCAACATAGACAAATAATGGACTCTGGAATTAGAGACAGGGCTCACATGACTCTGTCATTCCACTACGCTTGAACAGTTGGTTTAGCATGTCACATAACCTACTATATACTACGCTTTTTTTCAGGTCTTCTTTTCTACTCTAATCTTCCACCTTCTCCTCCTCATTATACTCCTTCCCGCCATGTATGCAGACTACACCCTCCATGGAGCAGCTCTGCTTTTGGAGTTGGGTTACGTGTCATTAACAGTGTCTCTGTAGACCCATTCAAGCAAGTAATTAGCAGGGGAACGTGCATTCCCATGGTAATGCAGGACACAAGCCACCACTCAACACACACATGCGCACACACATACACATATGCTTTAAAGAATGAAGACTACCATCTATATATGCCCTGACTCAACTGGCAGTTTGGGCACCCATGACTGCATATCTATGATAAGTCATCTGCAGAAAAAAACTAATCTGGACAGTCAAAATAGTGGCTGGTTGAAGCAGAAATAGAGGGCAGGTGTCTCATAGTCAACTTACAGAGATCAAAGTGCAACGGGCTTGTCAGCTCAGTGGACCTTTAATCACCACTGACTGCTGTTTCTTTCACCAAAAATAACATCATTACGGCACCTTTGAAATATATTTTCCCTCTGTTTCTGCTTGCAGTTGAACCCATTTTCAGTTGGTTCTTAAGGAATTGAATAGGAATCAGTTGCTGTGTGGAGTGGCAACCATTTTTAAACCAACTAAAAAGACGAAAAGCAAAAAAGTATACTCTTGTCTAGGTAACACATCCGTGACTGAACAATAATAGTGCTGCCTAAAAAAAAATAACAGCAAAGGTTTCCATTACAAAGGCTTTGGATGGACAACGGGCCTGCTGCTTTGAAGGCCTATTCAGAAGAGGTGAGTTCCAGACAGATCAGGTTGCCATTGTTTAGTTCCTACCTGGAAACAGAAGAGAGACAGGAGCTTATTTGATGTGACAGGCAACTGCAATTCTTATCCTTCCCCTTGATGCACACCATACAACTGCCTGCATCATATCATTTACTTAGAAGGTTTACTTAATGTGTTAGTAAATTTTTAAAAACATTTTAGCTTTCAGTGTTTTCAATACACCACATAACAACTGTTAAAATATGCATGAGTGTTTGCCAAACTCTTGTTATATTGAGCCAGCATTGTCCTTTACAGTATCGTATTATTTTATCATATTTTTGCACGGTGGATTAACCATAGCTGAAAAAAACATTGAACATTATTTTTATTGGCAAAGTTATAAGTGTTACTTTTACATATATAACTCCTGATGATATTCATTCATTTATCTTGAGTATTCCCTAATTCACTGGGGTCTGCTGGAGCAGAATTTAGACTGGCCACCAGTCCATCACAGAGCCTGACACAAAAAAATATTTGTATGAATTAATAAAGAGATCATCTTAATACATTTGAACAAGCTGTCGAACATAATAATTTTTTTACACGCCTGTAATTTTAAGACTTTTTGTACTATTTCAAATCATCTTTGAAACTGCCCGCATATAGACTTTAACATGTCTGGAAGTTGCTTGATATTTCTTGACCTTTGTTACCACTTGAAATGGCGACTGGCCGTCGAGACCTTGGACGTCATGTCAAGTTGGACACCATAGTAGCGCTAACAGAAACGCAGCAGGCACCTCAGCTAAGTGCATTCTTAGAGGCCTTCTTTCTCTTATCCATGGACATGGTCAAATCCCAGCTTGACCCTTACTGATAAGCGCATAGTGACTACTATGAGAGACAAGAGAAAATAGGGGAACTACAAAAAGGGAGAGAAAATAGGGCCTAGCAAACCTGGTATGTGGAAGGGCAAGTATGGCCTGGCTTGCATTCTAGCACTATTTGGGCTAATTTGGAATGACAGGATGGATAGATAGACAGTATCGCCTTGGGGTTTTCATATGGGTCCAAGCTTAGCATTCTGCTGGATTCCGTTAGATAAATGATGTTTAAGATAAGATTTGGAAGGTCTAATAGAGAGGTCTGAGGACGATTGGGGACTATGACCTTCTGGTTATTTTTCATTAATTTAACTGGATAGAGGATACCAGGGATTCTTTCATATACTGTATCTTTGTACCTGTTTGTCTCTTATATATTTTAGCAGGGAGAAACAAATGCAAACAGTGGTTGCTTATTGGTTAAGGAATTGGACTAAGGAGGACCAAGCTTCAATTTCCAGCTCCACCAAGCAACCACTGTGGGCCCTTAAGGAAGGCCCAATTGCTCAGTTGTACAAAAAGTGATAAAATGTAAGTCTTTGGATAAGAGCGTCTACCAAATGTAAATGCACAGACCACAATAAACATCTTTCAAAAAGTGATAACCCAGCTAAGTTCTGCTTGTTGTTCAGTGGCTATTTTTCAGTGGTGTTTTCCATCAACGTAAAGGTAGGTTTTATTTTTATAGGAAGTGGATAGCACAGTTGCCTCAAAACAAGAAGGTCCCGGGTTCGAGTTTGTATGTTCTCCCCGCGCTTGTGTGGGTTTTCTCTGGGTACTCCGTTTTCCTTCCACAGTCCAAAAACATGAAGATTAAGTAAATTGGTGATTCTAAATTGTCCATAGGAGTAAATGTGTATGAATGGTATGTGTTGCCCTGAGATGGACTGGCGACCCATCCAGGGTATACCCCCACCTCTCACCATATGTGCTCTGGGATAAGCGCCACCAGACCCTTTGACCCAAAATTAGGGAATAAGCAGGCAAGAAGATGAATGAATGAATGAACTGTAAAATGATATGCAGGGGTATGAGTCAGTGGTGTTGTGGTTAGCATTGTCGTTTCTCAGCAAGAAGATAAAGGGTCTGAGTTCCAAGCAAGGAGTCTTTCTGGAGTTCTGCATGTTCTCTCGGATCTTGCACAGGTTAATTGTGGGTACTCCAATTTCCTTACACAATCCAAAACATGTACATTAGGTTGATTAGTGATTCTAAATTGCCCATAGGAGTGAATGGGAGTGTGTGTGCTTGTTGCAATATGTGGCCCTGCGATGGGCCGGCCCTTTAACCCCTTTTCCCTATGTGCTGGGATAATGAATTAAGAAATAAGTGGGTTAGAAGATGAATGAATGATAAACAGGTCCCAGCCAGGTTTATCACTTTTTGAAATTTCTTAATTTGTTGCGATATACCTCTTTATGTCACATTTCACATTTGGACAGTCATTTAAATATTTAAGTAGTATAGTTACAGGCAGTATACATGAAATTTGAATGTATATCAGACGTAGCAGTGTCAGATAGATTTCAGGTCCATTGGGATCAAAGGTAGCTTTCACAAACTGGAAGTATAAGCACTACTTTTCTCTCATTAAGGTGCAAAACAAGACTGTTAGTGTTAAGTGCAACTTAAGGTCAGGAAGAAAGAGTCCCTTTTAATCAGTGGCAGGTAATGAGAGAAGTGGTAGCACAGTGCTTAGAGTGGTGGATTGATAGCTGGAAGAGCATTGCTGCCATTGCAGGACCCTTAAGCAAGGCCATAAACTGTCAATCCTGGAGTTTCTCAGCAGGGCTATCTCCTTCGCTCTTTAGATGTTCATGGAATCTCTATCTGTTTACCTCATTTCTCTACAGTCATCGGGCAGGAACCCACTTGCTGTCCGTTTCCTCTGTGGCTGATACTGTCACAGAAAAAGTTTCTAGCTTGGGATCTGGTTCTAGTGTGTCTTAAGTTACCACCTTTTGAACCATTTGAGGATGTTTCTATCAAACTACTGACCTTCAAGACTGTATAGCAGATCCTCTGGCTATTTCCACCGGAAGGTTATTGCATAGATTTGTCCCCTGGCATGATAAATTCCTTTTTCCACCTTAGACCTGGGTATGTACTCTCTATCTCCATATCACTGCAGGATTTCTGCCCTCCTCCAGGAAAAGCTCCACCTTCTGTGCCCGGTTCGGAACACTCAAGAAGGGTCTTCCTGCCACCAAGATCATCACTCTTGCACATGATGCGTCTGAATGCCCACTCTCAAGGCCCTTTCCTTTGAGGTTTCTCTAGCAGACATTTGTGATGTAGCAGGCTTGGGCCTCTTTTACAACCCGGAATTGGTTTTTCCTCAGATGTGCAGGTACTTTTGTTTAGAAACACTGGACGGAAACTTTGCTATGGCATTGGGGCCATTCTCATTCCCATAGCATTTTTAACATAGCTCGAGTTCCTGGAAAGGCACGTCTCTAGTTTATGTATGTAACTATGGTTCAGACTCTGAGGATCCTGTCATACCATGACATTCCTGTAGCGCTACTTTAGATATTGATGTTCACCTAGTACACTGCCAGATGAATTTTTACGCTTCCTTGTTATTGACATTAGACACATAGAGGTCACATGGAGGCATTCCTATACACATACTTTGACACAGCATAGTTTAAATATGTAACCTAGAGACATGATCTATGTTGCTAAATATGCTACACAATTCAAATTTTGTATTCTTTTGTCTTTTTTCTTATTTTTTCCGTGACCTCTGTGAGAACACCATGGACCCCTCTGTATGTCCAGAACTTTTCAATGTTCAGGGTCAGTGTTCCCCTCCCACTGCGCTTATCGGAGCCCACAGTCTGTTCAACACAACACAATGTTGAACATTGTTTCATTCTGTAGTGTTTATTTAGATGTAAATCAGTGGGCAAAAGTGTTACATCCTGCTTGTGTATGGAGGGTGGGAGACTCAGACTGCTAAAAAGGAAACTGGCCTTAGAAGATTGTGGCCAAGGGAATGTTTTGGACAGAATGCTCTAATGCAGTCTTAGTGACATCATCTCTTTTTCCTTAAGGCTGGGCATCCTGGCAATGACACACCTTTCCCTTTACTCAACACCTCTATATGTCCTCAGTTCATATTGCTGAATGTTGAGACAAGTGTAGTTAGTATAATTATAGGCAAACCCAAAATTTATGTAATACAATATTATATCAGTTCCAATAAAGTATGTAGGGATAGTGGCACACCCAAGCGTCCTTACCAAGTGCATTTCCATCTTTAACAAGTCATTTTTATTTGGTGAAAAAATATCCCATTTCAGAGAAACTAGTTCTGGCTTAGAGTTGAAAGAATTGTCTTAAGATGGAGAATGGGTGGAAAAGCTAGTGTGGGAAAGCAAGTCTGCAGAGTTAGGACTGGGAACCTGTTATTATTAAGTGTGCAGGATAGGGAGTGTAGACTTAATGTATTGTACTTTGCAAGTATACTGATTTATAAACTGATATCCTGACATAGAAAGTAAGTAGATGCTCGGCAAGAACTTCAGTTAATGTTTACATCAAACTTCAGGAATAGGAATTCTGAACAAAATATTCATTCATTCATTCACTAACCCGCTTTTTCCCTAACTTGGGGTCTGCTGGAGTCTCTCCCCAGCGCACCATGGACAGGTTTGTTTTGGGACTGTAGAAGGGAAGACATCTTGCCTGGGAATCGAACCCGGGACCCTCTTGTTGTGAGGCGACCGTGCTAACTGATTTTGTTGATAATAATTGTAGCATAATTGTTGGTACCATATAAATTGGTTTAAAAGAGTCCATCAAATGCACTTTTACAAGGTGTTTGAATGGAAATATTTATGAGCAGGGTGCAACAAACCATTTTTAAATGCCAGCAACATCCCATGGACCTAGAGCACGCCCAAGCTGTTTTAACATAACCCCCAGCAAGCATTTACCAGTTTGTGCAGGTTCCCTTTCTGATTAATCAAAGAAGGCCTGCTTTCTAATACAATGGTACAAAGATGTATATATTTATTTTTTCCCAAGTTTCGTCATTATGCAATTTTTACATGAGTAGGTTTTTTGCTGGTTTTCAATCTGGAAAACTTAGTAAAGATGTAAGATGTAAACTGTCTGATATTGATTCAGAAATAATGTCTGCTGGAGCCTATATAAGCGCACATATGGCGAGAGGTACACCATGGACCGCACGTAAACGAACGACTACACACACACACATTCACTCCTATGGGCAGTTTAGAATTACCAATCAACCTAATGTATGTGTTTTTGGACTGTGGGGGATAGTTGGAGTACCTGGAGGAAACCAGCGCAAGTACGGGGAGAAGATGCAAACTCTGCAAAGAAAGAGTATCCCGGGTTTCTCCTGTGTGTGTGTGATCGTTTGTTTACATTTGGCCCTGCAATGTACTAGCAACCTGTCCACTGCCTGGCAAGAAGCAGAGGAGAGTGTGAATTAGCTTTGATGCTAGGACGTTCTGGACCCAGATGCTGGAGCAAGCAGGTCAGTAGCAGGATGGATAGTGACTGAGAGAAGAGCTTGTGTATAAATAAGGTGAACTATTGAGATGGACAGATGAGGTGCAGGTGTATCTGGTTAATACTCAGACAAATGTATGTTGCTGGTTGGGTGTGGAACATAGAGCAGCTTCCCGTTTATAATGACGATTGCTGATGTCACCTGTAAGTATTTTTTTAAACTGTGGATCTTGGATTTTTATTTATGACAGATAACAAAATGGTGCAAACGAATAAAAATGATTTCTTTTTGTACCAGGCTGTATATCATAAGATTTGTGTGTCAATGAAAACAAACCTTGTCTGCAGCAAATAGACCTTCTTAGCCAGCATGAAACATCATTATTATAATCATTATTAAACCATATATATTAGCACATGGGAGAAACTAGGGTTTTGTATAATTTCACCTTCAGGCTAAAAAGTGTACCAAATGCATCGTTCATTTCATTTTGATTTCTACATTTAATGTTCTCTGGCGGAAACTGGGCCAGTTAAAACTATTTTCGGCTCTTCCTCAAAGGGACAAGAAGATGAAGTGTCTTGGTGTGGCATAAGAGCTTAATTCATTTCTTAATACATTAAGTCAAAGGGTGCTGCACTTCAGAGAAAACCACATGTGGAACGTGTGTTCGGCAAGACGAGAACAGGTCAAATATAAAGGGTGAATGATACAGAGGTTCCTCAGAAATCACTACATGACAAACAGAGGTTAAGCTTATAACTGTGTAAACACACTACAGACTATTTTTTAGGCTTATAATACAAAATTAATTCAATTAATTAAAATTAAAAATTCAAGAAAAAAAAAAGTCATGAAGGTCATTCATTCTGTCATTAATTCATCTTCTAACCCACTTATTCCTTTATTCGGTCATGTGGGTCTGCTCGAGCCTGTCCCAGCACATATTGGGTGAGAGAGCATACAGTAAGAAGGTTTGATTCTGTTGATTGCTGATTTTAAATTGTCCATAGGATTGAACCCTGTGATAGACAGGTTGCCACACACCACACACTCTCACTCCTATTGGAAATTTAGAATCACCAATCAACCTAATGTATATGTTTTTTATACTGTGGGAGGAAACCCCCATTGATTTTTATACATTTTTATTTATTGGGGGAAGGGGTAGCTTAGTGTTCGACTAATACCAGAAAGACCGCGGTTTAATTCCTAGCTGCACCAAGTAATCACTTGGGCCCTTGCTGCCCTGCCTAAGGATGCACTGGCTTGTGCAACCCTAATGGCTGGGTTTGTAAATGTACATTTATAAATTCATTCATTCAACTTTTTACCTGCTTATTCCCTAATTTGGGGTCACGGGGGTCTGCTGGAGCATATCCCAGCGCACATAGGGCGAGAAGAAGGGGTACACCCTGGACTGGCCACCAGTCCACCTCAGGGCACACATAGATGAACAACCACTCACACAAACATTCACTCCTATGAGCAATTTAGAATCACCAACCCAATGTACATGTTTTTGGACTGTGGGAGAAAACCGGAGTAACCGGATGAAACCCACGCAACTTCAGGGAGAACATCTCGGAAATCGAAGCCAGACCTTCTTGTTGTAAGGCAACCACTACGCCACTGTTAAAAACATTTTATCTCAGTTTATTTCAGTGTTAAAATTTATTTGACTCTGTTGATTTGAGTTACAACATGTTCATTCATTCATTCATTCATTCATTCATTCATCTTCTTACCCGCTTGTTCGCTAATTCCCTGGAGCCCATCCCAGCACAAATGGGGCAAGAGACAGGGGTACACCCTGGATAGGTTTCCAGTACATCCCATGGCCACACATAGACAAACAACCACACACACACACACACACACACACACACACACACACACACACACACACACACA
>JAOTRA010000027.1:1125471-1136752 GCA_026260255.1 Pseudolaguvia tuberculata | reverse complement strand
CACACACACACACACACACACACACACACACACACACACACACACACACACACACACACACACACACACACTACAAGGATTTGATTCAATATAAATCAGTTAAAATGGTAGCAATACTAGATGTAAAAAAAGTATTAATTGTTTTGCATTTACATTTCTAGCATTTTGACGCCCTCCAGAATCACTTACATTTATTTCATTTATAAAATGAGGAATTGGTTAAGGGCTTTGCTCAGGGGCCCATCATTGTCAACTTTCTGGTGCAGGGACTCGAACCCTGATCTCGCAGTAAGCAGTCTAACATGTTAACCGCTAGGGTACCACTTCCCCAATATTTTAACAGAGATAATAAAAATGACAGAATTTGCCAGTTATAGTATTTTCTTAAAACTGTCATTGAATGAAAAATGTATGCACTCTTTTTTGAGAAGAGTGAAAGAAAAGGAAAACAAAAAACAAATTCCGTATCGGACCAACAAGTCAACAGTGCAGTGCTGTAATAAACAATAATATGCCTCCAGCAGTATACCTCTAATGTTTATAATTATATGTGTGGATAAATATAAAGGATTCATACCTTGCCATTGCAGGCACACACCCTGGTATCCGTCCGAGGTAAAGGTCTAATACAACCTGTAATCATAGAAAATCTTTTTTTGTCATGTATTGTGTCTGCAAATTTGACAGAGACCTTTTGCATCAGACAACATAACGGATATCTTGGGCTTAATCGTGTTCAAAGAAGTGGGGTTTTTTTCACTTGATGTTCTGCACACTCCGTGCGCACTCAGTAATCCGTCAGTATTAGTACTTCACAGAGCCATTCTGTCAACAAATATAGGTGAAGTGTAGGGTTAAACACACACTGTCTAGGACAGCAGGAAGAAACATTGTTTTTATCAGCCTTGGACGAGGAGACAGTCATAAACCCTCAGCGTCTTGTGTGTGTAAGAAATAAGGAGCATACACCTGCTTATTGCCTCTGATAATTGCCCTCACCCACCCAGTTCTAATCCAGTGTGTCATTACATGGAGTCACAAACACTCCCTTAGACCAACATGCTATCATAAACACACTCTAGGACAGATAGTATATATAAATAAGTATATAAACACACACACACACACACACACAGAGGTTCAGCACCTGCTGTTTGGGCCATCATGAGCACCTGCAGGCCTGATGTAACACCTGCCATGTGTTTTTAGACAATGTTTGAACCTTTATCTGGATTTCCCAGTTTAAACTTTGTGTATTGCTCACAAGATGTTATGGTACCAGACGTTGCAACATGTGTCTATATAATAGGGTCAAAACCCTGGAAAATAGTCCCATCATGCCCTCACCTTTCTTGATCCACAGCCTCTTCTCTATTTTGTATACTTTTTGGATCATTTTTTTTATACTGCAAATCACTAATGATGAGTATTGTAGGGGCTGTTAAACAAAGTCTTCATCATTGGGCTTTCAATGGGTCTTTTCCCTTATGTCTTACACACATATACAGGTTTGTAAAATCTGGCCTCCTTGCTCTTATTGGCATCCTCTATGGGATCTTCCCAGTGAAGAAGATAAATTTCCAACAAAAACACTTCCGATTGTGATCAGAGTCTGACTTTATATTCTACCTGTACCATTTTAGATTCCGATCAGAATGCAGTTGATGTGGCGTTTGGTGGATTCCGGTGTAGACGGTATAGTCAGCTATAGTCTTTATCATCTGGTAATGGCATCACCAGCATTCTTATAAGTCTTGTTATAAAGCTTGTTATAAAGCTCAAGATATACTTTGGGAAATGTCTTAGGCTCAATGAGCATGACAGATATTGGCTAAATGAAACTGCAGGTTGAATAGACTTGGGAAGTCATCATCCAATGAAACTTGAGTCTAGCTGAGGGTAGTTATGTCTCGATTAGCCCAAGCTTCCTTTCCAGTTCAGTTCCTCTCAAAGTTTCTTACTCCGGTTATTTTATCACATCATTATTCCATGCAGTCGTCGCCTTGATCATTTGCCATGAATTATTTGTTATATTATATTGTTCGAATATTTTGTATACAAATACATGTAACTATATTATTAATAAATAACTATAAACCGTTAATATACTAATTAATAAACTTTTACCAATTTGCTTAAAAGGGTGGTCATTTTTTAGAGTAGACTTTCTTAGTATGGTTCAGTGTTTGCTTTTAGTAATGTGCAGTTGTCCTGTATTCATTCATTCATTCATTCATTCATTCATCTTGCTTATTCCCTGATTTGGGGTCACGAGGGTCTGCTGGATCTTATCGCAGCTCTCTGAAGGGTGAAAGTCAATTAACATACAAATTTCGCACAGGAACGTCCCTGTCAGGGAATCGAACACCGAGGACCTTGTTGCTGTGCCATTGTGCTGTCATTATCCTGTATTTTTTATTTAAAAATACTGCTATTTGTGTCCTCAGCCCGGGTGACAAATGGTTGATGGGAATCTGTAGTATTTGTGTAATATCAGTCTTGTCTTGTTTTGTGCCTTTTCTTCTCTTGTCAATATATAACCCACATGCCCTCATGTAACAGTACCAAATATTTGCTTTTACACAGTGCCATTCTCATAGCAACCTGCTGGGATTTCACATGTGCAGACTATTTCAAACCTGTAAAAAAAAAGTTTTAGATTCTTTCTTAGTGATGTTTAGCACAACACATATGGGCACTGTAATGTTAAATATTTTAATGTGACTTCAAAGCAACCCATGAAATTCCCATGGAATGTTAATAATTTCAGTATTGTATTTTGCAACATCCACTAACATGTTCTGGTCAGATTTTATTTGGATATAAAAGTATGTTCTGTTTGTTTAGTACTCCTTTTTAATTGTGCATGTTTTCGAAGGTAATATCTTAATTAAAATGTTAGGAAGAGGAAGTGCTCAGGAAGTGTTTTTTCCAGTCCTAACATTTCTCAAATACCGTCTGGGCTCCATCAGGAAGCCCTATAGGAGAGCTCCATAGTGAAATCTCCTTGACGGCATCTCAGGTGAGGCATGGCTTCAGGCACAGCTTTGCTTATCAGCACCATCTGTGGTTTTTCGAAATATCTTTGAAGGCCTGAATGACAGACAGGGTTGAGCTCGTTATTGCATAAAAGCCCGTATAACACTAATGAGCTGGTGGTCTAGAAGCAACCTTGACTGGTTGTTTACTCCAGTTTAAGCAATGGACAATTCCTGCTCTTTAGAGAGAGCTTTAGGACGGTTTTCATCTCAATAGAATAAAATGGCAATTTACTTATTTGATTTAGGTTTATATAAACATTTAATATTAGTGCTAAGAAAAATGGTACAGTGGTGTAGTGTTGGTCTCATGTAGCTAGTCTGAATTACCCCCCAGAGTATATTCTTACCTTTATTCCTATTGTTCCTATATATTCCTGGACCATGACCAGTATGAAGCACTAACAGAAATAAACCAGGGTTGACCTAACACTCTCATGGAGAGTCGTGCTGAATTTATCTCCAACCTGCCTCAACACACCTTCCTGTAAGTTTCAGTTATACATAGCCAGACCTTCATTAGTCGGTTTGTTTGACTCTGCAGGACCCTCAGGACCAAATAAGCGAATAGTAAAACGTTACAAACGGTGGATGGTATTATCCGTCACTATATCCATAAAATCACCTGCTAATTATTTGCTCCACAGGTCAGGAGTAGGAGTTACAGGAGCCAAGCAGACCATGTTCTACGCAGAGGTGTCAGAAGAGAACCGCGTCGGCGATGGTGGTGGACAACCTGAAGAAGGAGAGCTGATCGAGGTGGTCAAAGTGCCCTTGCATGAAGCCATGACTTTTGCCTATAATGAGAGTATCCCCAAAACCATGGGCGTCATTTTCAGTTTCATGTGGTTTCATAGCAACATGGCACCTAAGTATAAAATCTCCACTAATGTGTAATAGATGAGAGATACTTTCCAACTTTCTTTCCCTGTTTTAATGCATCCTGTATGAATCTTTTGAGGTTCTATTGTCTTATTTTCTAAGTCCAATCATTGTCTATGTCTATTTTAGACTTAGCCTCAAACTGGTGTTAGCCATAAACACGAACACATGATTGTTTCTTTCATAAGACTGCAAACACAATTGTGTTTTTTTTCCCCCTGGATGTTATTACGTGGGTTTAAGGAAAAAGTTCAGGGAAATATAATAAACAAATCCAGTTTTATCAGAAAAGCCAGAAATTTATGTTATATTAGTACTGTGCTTCATGGCATAAATAACGGGCAGCTACCAACAGTCTTTTGCGAAGAATCGCCAAGCATATGCAGACATCTCAGGTCAAACACAAACTACCAATAATTCAGGGTTCGAGGCAGCGCTCTTTTCTGGATATCCAACATCATACCAACAAAGAGTCTTTATTGCCAATTGGAAATGGAAATTGGGGTTGTTTAATTGAACATGAAGTATAATGTATAGAGTGTAATGTACATGTAGAACAAGCACAGATTAAATATACAAGCTACAATAACATTATATAACCGTTCCTATTCAATTATGGCAACTAACTCATAACCAATGAAAAACTGAATAGCCTTCTGTAGTGTTTATTGTAATTTGCACATGGTGTGTGTGTGTGTGTGTGTAGCGTTTTTGCCTCACCTCTGATAATCTTTATACTATACTATGCCTATTTGAAACAGTCATAAGCCATTTGACGCTGCAGTCATCTCTTTTTTAGCCATGTTAGGCATTCTAGCCAATCTACTACAGCTACAAGATAGGGTGAATTATTATTCTTTTTTTGTCTGCGGTTGTTTGTGGCAACAAATACAACTAAGCCAAGTGGACATTTGAAGTGTGACTTTATAAAAAAAAGACATTCCTTTATTTGAACTGATATGTTTGATTCTATTATGTAAATGTAGTACAGCGATAACTTTATATGTTTGAATTCGTCTCTGCAATAATAAAAAAAACCCAAAACAATCAGGATGTCAAAAAGCATAGTGTACCTTTACTGAAGCTTCTGTATGTTGTTGTTTAGGACTGTATTGACAGTCATAGCTTTTAGCATTACTGTCTTAATATTATATGCTTAGGGGTTAATAAATGCATGTGGATAAAACACTGTTGTTAGAAAGCGTTATGATGTTCTTTTGCTGATTGATTGTTCCGACATGATTTTACTTGAAAGAATTGATATTCTATTATATTGTTGATTAGTGGTTGTTTTGACCTTCTTTTGATGACAGTGACATGAATATTGTATTTACTTTTGTTTTTTGCCTAATGAAATCTGTGTAATCTGTGTGTCGTGATGTCTTGCATTGGCTTCATGGGTATAACAATCTGGATTAAATAAATAAAGGTAATTAAGTTTACATACTTGCAATTCTCATGAATGCACATTAATTGTACCAACTTCCCCATAATCTTACACCATCTCTAATATGTTCACTTAATCTTTATAAATAATTTGTCACTTCGGGGTTTTTTTCTTGCAATGCACTGTTAGGACATGATGATGACGATGCAAAAGTAAAGAATGGCTGACACGTGACTTACTCATGCCTTTCTATTATGTTGTCTTAATTTAAACAGGGCCAATTTGTGTGGTCCCCATCCTCTACTGTAGTTGTCCTGGGACTTTGGAGGAAGTGCCGATGTTACCTAACACTCTCTGTAGGACTTATGAGAGTCGACGAGTTGTCAAGGTGATGTTTGTATTCAGCTCTTTTCTATTAGGTTCAGTGGTAATCGTTAGACTGTGTTACTGATGGATGTCCACAGCAAAGGATTGTGGGGGTGGGACAGGTGGTTGGGGAGAGGGGACACAAATAATAGCATCGAGTAACTAAGTACAAGTACCACAGCTTCGCTATGGCAACAGCACGGCACAAAACAAGTCACACAATGACTGTGCATGAGGGAGGGCAAAGGAGCATTTAAGCATGTCTCCAATGCCTGCTTGAGTTATTTTCCACTTTGCTGAGTGTTCTTGGTATTTAACTTTTTTAATTATTTAGTACAGTATGTGTAAATTGTTTGTTTGGAAATTTAGCTTGTTTAATAAGTTAAAGGTGATGCTATAAGAAATATCCCCACCTGATTATGTGAGGAACAGCAATCACATATTTTACATACGCCTTCCTCAAGCTTGACTAGCTTGTTTTCTTCTTATGTTTATGCTTATTCCCTTATTGGGGGTCATATAGGTTCGCTGGAGCATATCCTAGCGCACATAGAGCGGGAGGTAGGGGTACACCCTGGAGCATCACAGGGCAACACATAGACAAACAAGCATACACACTCGCACTCATTTGGGCAATTAACAGCAATCAACCTAATGTACATACTTTTGGACTGTGGGAGGAAACCGAGTACCCGGAGAGATACTCCGGGAAAAAATGGAAAAACCCGGAAATCGAACTCTGGACATTCCTACTGTGAGCCGACCGTGCTAACCACTGCGCGACCTCTGCTTGTTTTCTTCTTAAAGATATTTTTTGCCTTTATTGATAGGGAAGATGGATGAAATGATGGAAAATGTCGATAGAGGTGGGACCGATAAGACCCGAGCCAGGAATTAAACCCCGGTCACTGGAGCACAGCAGTTTACATATGTCTGTGCTGGCGTTTCAACCCACTACACTACGGTACCAGCTGACTAACTTCTTTACTTTACACAAACAGTTCATCTATTCATATCTCTCATTTACTCACATTTAACTAATACATTCTTAGAACTTTAAATGTTCAAGAACCTGACATTAACTGGATCTCTGGATCTAGAACCCATTGCAATTACAATGATGGTGATTTTCCTGCTCGGCTGTTTAACTTCTCTCCAACTGGCCACTAAATATTTGTTGGTTTAGTTATGACCTTTATTTTGGTAAGCATAGACTCTTTCTTAATGGTACCTGTACATTCAGTTCACCTCAAATAACAGGGACATGTCCATATGAGTGATAATCATTTTTAATAAGAGGATCCGTAGTCTAGGATGACCGCCTTAAACCTGTCTGTAATGTGTCTGTGTTCTGAAAATTCTGTCTTATTCTAACAGTCCTTGAACCTTGCTTGGTAATCCTTCACAAATTTAATGATGTTTGAACAGGATATTTCCAAAAATGACCAAAAAGTGATTCGCTGGGAATTTCCTTTTTATGCTAATGACTCGAGGTCCCAAGAGTGTTTTAGCCTGTATACTTCGAATTTTCTTTCTTCCTTTTTAAAGAAAAATACTTGTCAGGGATTACAATGTTTCGTGTATATGCCTACAGCTGGCCAAGTTTCTTTGAGTTCTTTTAAACCGGTACACCATAGCACCATTATTATTCCTTACTGCCTGCTTGCCAACGTTTGTTTGGACCTTCTAAATGAATGAAAGATACTGTGAGATATCTCTTCATTCAGCTCCAACAGTATTAGTGAGATCAGACGCTAATGTCAGGTAAGAAGGTCTGGGGTGAGTCAGTTACCATTCCAGTTCATCACAAAGGGGTTCAGTGGTGGTAAGATCAGGACTTTTTTTTTTAATAATACAGCATGTGATAATGGAGGTCAGGGGTTTTGTGCTCACAGCTGTGGACTTCCATATTTGTAGCAACCTTTTTGTAGAGGAATCACACATGGACGGTCAGGTGACCACAAAAATTCTGCCAATATATCGTAGGTTTATATGCTATTAGAAAAAATTTGGTAAGACTTTCTGAGAGGTAAGAAGCGGACGGAGAAGAATTCTTGTAAACTATATTATACCACCCAGGTGTCGAGGAATGGGTTTACCTGCTTATTTTCTTATCTTGTAGGTAAAAGAATGGCTTTATCTGCTGCCAGCAGATAAGTTAAGATTTCAACTGATATCAAACCCGAGACTGGTCATCATTCAGGGCTTTAACTATTGTACCTTATTTGGCTTTCTTGTTAAATAATTTTTCAGCCAGTGATGGATGGCTTTCTTTCAGTTAACCCATGGCGAGTAAAGATTCCTTGAAAGAGCTTTACTTTAGTCTTATCTGATTTCCAACCACCTACTGCATTCTGCAAAAATATCATAACTTAAATAGTCCTGCTTGAACAACTTGTTGCCAGGAAACAAGATGGCAGCAAGTTGTAACACATCTTCTAACAAGGTTGCTTAAAAAAAGCGTGAAAGCATTATACTAACCTCCAGCAACCCTTGGTTTTGTCCTGGTCCCTGAATACAGGTTACAGGATAGAGTCACATTCCCTTGATACCAGAGCGACAGTCATAATCTCACTCCATAGCATACTGCATAACAATCCTTTAACAAATTGTAAGCAATACTAAGAAATTTCAAGAGTACGGAATTTGTGGTGGAGTAACTATGAGGTTTGTTTTAGAAGAATTCCATAACATTTCAACATTTCAACATTTCCCTCTGTCTTCTCCGTCTCCATCTTTTTGTGTTGTTCTTCCACACATTAATCCATCAGTGCAGTATGTGTTTCCCCTCCGGTTAAACTTTTTAAAAAAAAATATAATTTCTTTTGTGAGTTTCCTTTTATTGGCTGGTAGATACTGTTGGATATGAGTAAACCAAATAGTGGCCGACTAAATGATGGAGAAAAATAATTTTCCGAATAAATTAAAAAGGTGGTTAGTGTGGAATCATCATCACTAGTACAGGACTGCTTAAAAAGTCAAATAGGAAGATGGCAGACCGTCATACCCAACCATCCATTCAAGCACCTTTTTTTTTTTTTTTTTAACAATTGGTACAAAAAGCATAAAGATCTATTAGAACTTTATATTTTCCATTATTGTATCATTGAAAGAGCCACAGAAACCTTTACTTTTCCTCATATACGTTACTGAAAAGTAAAGTTCCCAGTTGAGGTCAGAGCAAACGTTGAATCCAGATTTTACAATCAAGAGCCCAGATTCTGGGAGGGCCACCACCTTCCCAGGGGAAGACCACTGGTTCTAGGAGTGTTTTGTACCCGTGTCTGCTTAATTGATTTAAGCAGTGTGAACCAATAGTAATACAAGTAAACATGGAAATAATATTCTGATGTTGAAATAGTTATGAGCTCTGTATGCATGTTAGTGGGCTGAGGAGTTTTATGTGTAATCTAACACGTGGACCACTTACAGCTCGGCCATTGTGTATAAGCGTGAGAGGCCATCTGTGCAGCTGGCTACGGGTGGCCGCCCCCTTTCTCCCGGCACTCCCAGGTGTGACCGTCCCTTTGAAGTGCACTGAGCATTGTGTCCACCACTGGAGTTGTGACCGGCAGACAAAAAGAGGGACGACATCTAATATGATTCCAGCACACTGTCCATCTGTATGCAAATGACACCATGGTGCTTACTTTGGGACACAGGAACCTGAGCCAACTTCCCACCCCCTGTCCTGCAAAGCTTTCGTGTTGGAAACAAGGATCTATATAAGTGGTTGGTCAAGTGGGCAGCTCTCCTAATCATGGTCACATGGTGAGTAAGAGCTGTGGATGTGATCTCTGAGCAGATTCTTCTTAGACATGAAAAGTGACTTTTTTAATCACTCCATTCGCATGAAATTGTTTTTAGTTCCTATCCAAACATCAAAAGGGATAATGCTTTAGTTTAAATACTCCACTTTATCTTCTTTTTTTTTATTTTTTATTTTTATTTAAAGCGGGATTAAGAGCCTGCTGTGATAACCGACTTCTCTATACTTATCTACAGATATTTATGAGGAGTCACAAACAACTCCTGCGTCAGTGCTGCACATCTCCACAGGGGCCACTGCTCACTTTTACTCCTGCTCTTAACATGGAAGGGCTAAATCACCAGTGTTTTTATCTGCCCTTATGCCCTCTGACTTACTGAACTCTCTCTGAACCGCAGAACGGATGATTGCAGACAGGAGAGCCACCATCGTGGTTCTGTAGTAGGATATCCTGGAGGATTGCTGTTGGACATGCAAAACATGTGTTCAGAAGAACGAATGCTGTTACTTCTTAAGGCTGGAATGTGATGTCATTCCCCGGGACGGACATCCTCTCTTGCTAA
This sequence comes from Pseudolaguvia tuberculata, assembly GCA_026260255.1. NCBI lineage: Eukaryota > Metazoa > Chordata > Actinopteri > Siluriformes > Sisoridae > Pseudolaguvia > Pseudolaguvia tuberculata. The sequence continues at coordinate 1,126,747 of JAOTRA010000027.1, read as the reverse complement.
AATTAACTGTGTTCAATGCATGGCAGTAAAAAAATACAGTCTGCAAGCTACAAAAAAACTTATGTTTCGCTTTGATTGATCATAAAGATAAGTCTTTACAGAAAACAGATAACCACGGGGAATAAGAAACCATACCACCGATTGTACCATGTGATTGCTAATTTAACATTTACTGCATTTGCTGGTATAGTAGCTAACACTGTTGCCTTCTTTTGCTCTTCAGAGATGGGATAGGCTCCAGCGGATCGACTTACATTTACCTCTTCTGTACAAATGATCAATTGGGGGTTAAGGACCTCGCTCATGGCCCCAGCAGTGGTAACTTGGTGGAACTGGGATCAAACCAACAATACTGGTTCAATACTATCAGCCCCACATTTACTCATTCACTCAACACAATGAGTATACACAATAGAGTAACTATATCCCTGGCATGTTTCTCTCTCTACTGGTCTTCAATAAGAAACATGAAATAAAGGGACTGTGGATCTTTGGGTGAATTGAGTTCAACTTATACTCAGTATTAAGAATTCTTATAAATAATTCTCCTAACTAAATGCAAGTCTGTTTGGTTCAAAGATGAGTAAGAACAATATTTATCTTTATAAAGAATCAATCATAAAACGTTTGTTTCATTCATTCATCTTTGAACCTGCTGATTCCCTAATTCATGGTCAAGGGTTCCTGCTGGAGCCTATCCCAGTGCACATAGGGCAAATGGCAAGGGTACATCTTGGATGGGTCACCAGTCCATCGCAGGGCCACAGATAGATGAACAACCTCACTCTCCTATGGGTAATTAAGAATAACCAATCAACCTAATGTATGTTTTTGGACTGTGGGATGAAACGGAGAAAACCCACGTAAGCGCAGGGAGAACATGCAAACTCTGCACAAAAAGACCACCTGCTCGGGAATCGAACCCCGGGAACTTCTTGTTGAGAGGCAAACACTACATCACCGTGCTAACCACTACACTACCTGGCCACCCTAATAGAAACATATATTTGAAAAAATCTTCATAACTTCATTCATTCATTTATTCATCTTCTTAACCACTTATTCCCTAATTGGGGTCACAGGGATTTGCTGGAGCCTATACCAGCACATAGGGTGAGATCGCCAGTCCATTGCAGGGCAACACATAGACAAACTACCAATCACACACACATTCATTCTTATGAACAGTTTAGAATCACCAATCATTCATTCATTCATTCATTCATCTTCTTACCCGCTTATTCCCGAATCCGGGGTCACGGGGGTCTGCTGCGCC
>JAOTRA010000027.1:1101832-1117985 GCA_026260255.1 Pseudolaguvia tuberculata | reverse complement strand
ACACACACACACACACACACACACACACACACACACACACACACACACACACGCGCGCGCGCGCACACACACACACACACAAACAAATAACGTTTAACCCTTGCTCTTCCTTTTACCATCATCAGCTCTGGTGTTTAGTGATTTAAAGGTCCGACAGAGGGCGCGCTCAACCTCGTCACTCTAGCCAGTAAAGCGTCTAACGGAAAGATATTAAATATATAAACTGACTTACTTTTCGTTGTTAATATAATATAATAATAATAATAAAATAATAAAAATATTAATAAGAAAACAACGAAACAGTTTACATACATTTTTTCACGCTTAAAAATATTAGTTATTTAACTCAGGTTAGTTAGGTTAGTCGAATGGTTTTTTTAAGAGCCTAAATTAATAAATGTGTATAAATAATTTACGGAGCCTGATGTTAATGTAAAATGTGTGTATTTGCTAAAAATTGTGAAATATTGCACTTCTGTGGTGGCACGGGCTGAATTCTTTTTTTTCTTTTTTTTTTTTTTTTTTTTTTTGTCTTTTTTAGCCCCGCCCATTCCTCAGTTGGCTTAGAGACGTTCTGGCCGACGTAAGCACGCTGATTGGCGAATGGTTTATCCGGCTGCCAATCAGTTGAGGCGGCCCCAGGCGTGCAGTAGCTGGGAAACATAATCATTTGCCGTGGAGTGATCTGACGGAGGGAGAGGGAGAGTGTGTGCGAGTGTGTGTTTGCTATAGCTGGACTGCCGCCGCACTAAACAGCACGCTTGCGAATTTTTGCATGTCAGGAGCGGATGAGGATTCTGTCGCCGGTCTTCGGCCGATGCCCATCGTTCGTCTGTCTCCGCTTGTTCCTAATTAATCAGCGGCATGTGGAATTGCGCGAGGATAACCAAGTGGCTTTGCGTAGCGTGCCTGCTGTTAACGACGTGGACCAAGGTGAGAAGCTGGCTGCAATTCGGACACGATTTCGGACCGATTCCCAGAGCTCTTGACGAAAGTTAACAGGAAACGAGCGACTCATTAGGCGATTTCGTTGGAAATGTGTTTCGGCGGTGATCGATGATGAAATTACGCAGTTGTGCTCTGGAAGCCATGTGACCGTGCGTTTCTGATTGTCAGGGTTCAGATGTGCGAAATTTCAGCTTAACTCCCGGAACGATTTCCCTGTCATGCCGCAGGGACAAGGCGGGCTGGTGGTCTGCCAGACAGTTCGTAGTTTTACACCATCGAAAGAAAAGCGGAGGATTTATAATAATAATAATAATAATAATAATAATAATTCCGCTTAGTAAGTGATCTAAAATAACGGCTCCACTAATTTAATCTGATGGAAACATGATTATCTAAATAATCGTTCGGTTTTCACGATAAAGAAAGAAAAATGTGATCCGGAATGTGATGAATAGTGTTTTCCTGTTGTAATGCCTTTTGTTGAATGAATGTATTCTATGTGTATTTTGATGTTATTTTTAGGTGTCCTGGGCTTCGGGCTATTTCGAGCTGCAGTTGATGAGTGTGGAGAATGTAAACGGGGAGCTGTGGGACGGAGAATGTTGCGACGGTGCGCGCAACTCGCGGGACCAGCGGTGCACCCGCGACGAGTGCGACACTTACTTTAAAGTGTGTTTAAAGGAGTATCAAAGCGAGGTGACCACCACTGGCACTTGTAACTTCGGCAGCGGATCTACTGGTGTGTTGGGTGGAAATATATTCTCTTTTAAAAACGCGAAGAGTAACAACATTAAGGTCAGCGATGCCGGGAAGATCGTCATTCCTTTCCAGTTTGCATGGCCGGTAAGTGCGCGCTGACTTTGGGATGATGGAAATGCTGCTTCTTCTTCTTCTTTTTCTTCTTCTTCTTCTTCTTCTTGTTATCATTATGGTGATGAGTGACAGGATCCGTTGCTCCATGTGTGTGTGGTGTGTGTGTGGTGTGTGTGTGGTGTGTGTGTGGTGTGTGTGTGGTGTGTGTGACAGAGAGGTTAGACTACAAGTCCTCAGTGAGCCTCCATCCTTCTGCAGCAGCACACACCTGACAGGCTTTCTCTTCTTCCACATCTATTACTCTACTATGTTCTGTGTGAATATCTGAAACAGTATTCACACACACATCCATCTCGGGTAACAGATGAGAGAGGTGTCGCATCTTAAAACGACAAAAAAAAAAAAAAAAAGCAAACACACTATGTAGTATTGGCTGTCCACTTTGGCCGCCTGCCCGGACTTTCTGAAATGTCTCAGCTCTCCCTGACTGTGCTGGCCTGTTTACAGCTACTCAAACGTCTCACCTCTAATACACCTGGTCTACTTTCCACCTGCCCCTATCCTCTTAATGGGCAGGTTAATATGTAACTATCAAACTACTTTCTGTGGGGTTTATCACTGTCCTCTTGCTTTGTGTACCTTGTGTTGTGTTTAGCCGGATTCCCACAATGGCCAAACCCAGAAAACCAGATTCTTTTAATAAGTCATGTAAAATGTATATAAATACGTCGTTTTTGCCGAATAGCTCCATGATCCTTGTATAGTGCAGTTTGGTCCATCTGAAATGAAATGACTTCTCCTATTCTGCTGCATCCTTAAAGGCGACTGATGTATTGTAAAGGAGATCTGAAACTCTCCGGTCTGGATAGTGACTCTGTCATAAGTTTAAGGAGTTAATGCTCTTCTTACTATTCAGATTTGTGCTTTGCTTCTCTTTGATTTAGTCCATGGTGAGGTTTTAGCCGTTGGTTATATGCTTTCGCAATTAGCTAGCTAGCTGGCTGGCTTGTTTGTTTAATATGCCAAAATAGGATACTGTAAGTAATACCTGTAACCTTAGAGGTGTGAGGTGGTGTGCATTCGTGAGTGTGTGTTTTATCCTGACTGCAGCAGTAAGTCATGATCATGCTTGACATCCTCTCACTGATTACCCATAAGACTTAGTGTTCATGAAATGATCATGCAAGCGCCAGTTGTTATCTCGGGACCCATAAAGTTGTAACTTCCTAGTTAGGAACAGGAGGTGCAGGCTGCCTTGAATCAGGACTGAAATGACAGCATCAGCTAGACCTGATTGGGAGCTTGCCTAGCGGTTGCTAGGCGACAGCTACATGGGCCTTTAGTAAACAATTACATGCAGCCCTTGGTGTACACCCTCCCCCCTTAAACAGGCATTCAGTACAGCCACTTGTTCAGGCCTTACCTGGGAAAGGACTGCTTGAGCCATACTACTGATTACACTATTGACCGGGCAATTAGCCGGTCACAGCTGGCTACATCTTCAGCCAACAAAAAGCCATAATTGTCCATTTGAAGCAGGTGGCTGCTGAGGGAAGCTGTTTGGAGGTTGCAGGTCCAGTAAGTTTCAGGGAACACACACTTAGCTGTGATAACCTTTTATTTCTGGCCTAATTAATATACTTTTCCTTTACGTTTGGTAATAACAATGATTAAAATAAAGTGAAATGTTTAAATTTTAATTGGATAAATGGACAGAGTATCTACCAATGAATTCTATTAGCATGTTGCCCAAACCTAAAATTAGTGCTTAAGGTTTGCCTCTTTTAATTTTATGCCAATTTGTGCATCAAGGACAAAGATTTACTGGTCTGGTCACGGAGACACCGTTGTCATTGAACAGGAAGTCTAAGATCAGTAGAAATCTCCGTTTCGAGCTGATGGGTTTTTTTTCCCCCCACTCTTCCTTTTTGTTCCATCACCACAATAAACATTTCCTTTTTCATGACCAGAGGCTATGCAGCTTTTGTGTCCTGCCCTCAAATGACAAGTAATGGTGGGATCTTTCTGCCTCTAATTGCTTTTTGTCATGAATTTCATATATTTAGCAGCTAAAAGATTGTCGGAAGCTAGCGTGCCTCGACTTTCACACAACCTCCAAGATGTTTTTAGTTTTACCTTATGTTTAAAGGAGCTTTTCCTAACCCCTGGTGCCTCTTCATCCTTAACTGGAAATATTAAACACAGATGTAGTGCATCAGTATTTTAGTCAGTACTGTAGCTGCACTTCTTATAGCTAAGCACCTCTTATAAAAGAGAGAGAGAGAGAGAGTCAGGCCAGCCACCTCCCACTCCACCACTCCTACATGATGTGTGCTTTAAAACCAAGAACACACTCCTTTTAGAGACCATCTTTGGCAGGATGATTTCCAAGTTCTTGCCAGAACAGGATTGATCGATTAAGCGATGTCTCTGTTCATTTAGGCAGCCATATATATATATATATATATCTATCTTGCTCTTTGGAAAGGTGAAAAAAAATGCAACAAGCTAAGATTCCAAATAGGTCATGGTGTTCAGAGAAATAACCGGCAGGAATTTGGTTTGTTCATTGGCCGATAAGCAGAAAAAAAAATGGAGTAGTGTTCCTGTTTAAACTGATTATGTTTAGCAGAGGTAAACCTGTTACACAAGTAACTAGTAACCATCTCGACTAGTCAAACTTTCAGCGTTTCTTTAGAAATACACGTCACTCAGTTCTGAGAATCTACTAGAAATGATAGGATTATAAGTAAGCATGGTCAGCCGGAATGGGAGATTAGGGTGTGAAATTTAAAAGAAGTTTGCTTGATCGTTTTGGTTTTTTTTGCAGGGAAATTAGAAGCGTGTTGCCTCTTCCTGGAATGCAGAATGTGTAGGAGCTTGCTCAGGTCTTTTTCTCTTTAACTTGGCAATGTTCCGTTCTTTCCACATATTGGCAAGCTCCGGATTGTGCTGGATTTGTTTTGCTCTGTCTGTTTTGGTGTATTTGATTATGCAGATAGTCTACATATGCCCATAATTGTGCTCGATTGATGCATGTGTGTGGCTCTTCCTGAGGGGATACAAACCCTGAGCAGGTGCGCTGCTGTAATTAAAGTGCATTAGTGCACGGCCAGTTTTTAATTCCCACTTGACCCTTGAACCTGCTGGAAATGATAATGATGATAATGGAGCTGTGGATGGCGTCAGCATGGTTGTAACCATGCTTTTGAAAATTATTGTAACGACTGGCAGTATTATTGCTGTTTGACAGATTTGATGCTTCTGAGGGGTTTGGATGATTGGTTATTTCACAGATAGCAGGAACATCAAGGCCCCTTAAACCTTATTATTGGGTTTCTGACTGTAGATGTTTTAGTTTTAGCAGGGGGTCAAGAGCTATTGTATGCTGCTTGTTGTTTCTTTTGCAGGTTGAGGTCATAAAGGTCAGTCACTTCAGCTGCTGGAAATACTAAGGAACATTCTATCTCTTCTGTCTCAACACATTATTGTAGTAGGTTCTAAACCTGCTACAATTTAGAAATCCTGACTTCGAGCTCTAACAGTCTTGTCTCAAGTGTGCTCCTTATCTTCGAGAACTTTGTGTCACCTTTTTTGTGTACATGCATGTGTGTGGCCTTTGTTGCTTAATTAGGAGAAGGGGAGGGGTATGTTGTGTTGTCAGAGCATTGCCTACAGTTTTGTTGGCATAGTAGCGGAATGCTAAATGGGTCATGTGTGTATACACACGTACATGGAAACCCTTTAGACTTCAGACCCTGCCAGTCAGTACCTTGTCTATGGGTTGTTAGATCAGACTCCCACCATTTGGAAAAATACACAAAACACATTCACTTGGCTGTGTGTATAAGGTTAACAAGATACATTTGGGCCTTGTGCTTCCGTATTGTTCCCGGTGGAACTTAACCCTAATAAAGCATCAAGCTGAAAGAAGGGTGGTTCCAATGGTCAAATATCATGTACCAGCTTCAGGGCCCAACGAGCGTGTCAGGTTGTGTGTCCCTACCTCAAAGCACACTAAACCCCTTAACAAAGCCTTCCGGAAAATAGCAATTGTCAGAGCCGGAACAAGAGTCATAGCGGATGAGCTAATTTGCCGACGGGTCTGTGGCTTTTTTGCTGAGCTTGGCTGTGTGATTCCTTTTTCAGAAACATTGCAGATATTTTCAGGAGAAGAATCAACAATTAATTATTTGCATTATTGCAAATAAGAATAAGAAAAAGGATCTGATGCTTAGTTTCTAGATAAATAGAAGGCTCTTTTGGATAGTGATAATCTGGTTTCAGTAAAATGTGTCAGAGGGATTTTGGTCTCTAGGCATTATTTTCTGCACTAACAAGGCAAGTTAGCAAGAGATCCATTCATAGAAAAGCAATAAGGGAAGGTCTAACCTGGACTTTTCTCACAAGTAAGTAAAGGAGGATAACTATGTACAGACCCTGTCTATCCACAAGGTTCCCCTAGGACTAACATAAGCCGTTTGTCGTCTTTGATGTGGCCCCATCCGTCTACCTTGCTCTATTATTACCTGAGCTGTAGGAGACCTCTAATGCGGACACAAATTGGACTACATCCATTTTGAGGTAGTCATCTAGGAAAGTGCTATATGTGGTGCTATTGGGGTTAAAAGGTTTGTCCAGAGTTTGTGTGTGTAGGTAAAGGTAGAATTAGTAAAGATGATTATTGGGACAGCCCTTTTTTCTTCTTTCTGGCACCTTGCAGATGAATAGCAGTTCAGCATGCCTGGCCTGTGTATGTTTGTGATGTCTCAGACTGTTTGTGGGACGAGATGACGTTTTTACCCTCCACAATGATTAATTACATGCTTCCTCCCCTTCCCACCATTGCAGATATAATGTCCTCAACGTAGAAATAACCTTTGACCTCCACTGACATTCTTAGCTCTTCTCTTTATAAGAAACCCAAGACTCTACTTCACTTACACAACCATGGCCTTGTGCGAGAGTCAAAGGCTGATGCATCTCCTTTATGGTGTTTACTGGAGGCCAGCAGGCACAAATAGAATATTAGCATTAGGCATTTCCCTGGGGTGAAAAGAAAGATCAGACTTTGTTGTCAAAGTAGGCTGTTCAAGTCGAGCCTCATAAATTTCCACTGAGGGGAATGGCAGTCTGCTCCTCAAAATAAATGGCCATTCTTCCCTAAATGTGTTAAATGAGCTCAGTACAAGCGATAGTCTTGTTTGGGTTTTCTTTTGAATATGGAGGTACTGTTTTGTTTTTTGGTTGTTTTTTTTTTGTTGCTATTTTACTGTTTGATCTAAAAAAATTTTTGAGTAGTTCTTAACAGCATACTCCCTTTTATCCCAGTTAAGCCAGGGTTTAACTCTAAAGGCCAAATTGTCCTCCTGTGGTCATAAGCAATTGCCTCTGGTCCACCACACTATTGTGAAACAGTACAGTCAAATACAATGAATTGGCACAATGTATTTGCAAAGATATCTCCCAACAACTCCCAACTTAATGAACAATGAAAGTTCTCGTCTCTAGGCACAGGACAAAAAACCATTTCAGCTGCTTATAATTGGCATGGTGGTGTTGCACATTTGGCTGTAATTGCTGTCTATTGGCCAGTGGCTCGCCAGACTCCGGGTGGCACACCTCGTTTGTGTGAGTTGGTAGAGGAAAATTCCAAAATCCTCAATTGAGGTTTCAGTTTAATAGGGATTACAAAATGCAGTTACTCAGCCTAAGAAGAAAGTGTTACTGAAAGACGTAACATCTAACGAAACATATCTGCCAGCTTGTAGTGAAACTAATTTGCTGTCCCCTAGTGGATTGGAACTAAATGTCCAATGTGAAATTGCTGTATCCCTCTGCCTTTGTAGGGTATTAGAGGATGGTGCAGCCAAGCGTAGCATACGTGGGAGGACGGTGGGATCCTGATGTGTTGGCCAGAGGAAGTGTGTCCATTCTCCTGTTAATAGAAGCCAGGAAATGAACCATCCTTCCTGACTCCCTTGTAATTTATTTGGATACTGAGACAAGTTCTCTACTTTTCCCACTTGTCCTGTTAAAATTGTCCATAGACCACTTACAAGAGTTTGTTCTCTAGCGGGTGTCGTTGCTCTGGATAAGGCATTGGAAAGCTCTTGGGTGGCAAGACCTAATGCTCAACCTGATCGGAATGACCATTGTACAGTCACCATGGTGAGAAATACTCGTCTGGATGTCACTTGGTAGTGACAGGCTTGTCGACGGGAAGGCATCGTGTCTATTTTTTTTATTTTATTTAGGTGTTAGTTGTTAAAATGCTTCATGCTACATTGAGAGCATGGGGTGGTTTTTGATTTAACATAAAAAGATTTGCTTGAATCATTGTAGTCTTTACAGAAACCTTAACATTTGTTTGTGCGCATGCATTAGTAAGTGTCCGCACTTACTGCAGGTTAGCACTGCAGCATGGGGGGCTTTTTCAAGCGATGAGATCTTTGATGAGAGGTCTCAGGGGTCATTCAAAGCCTCACTCCCTACAGCCCCCACTAATTTCAGCTTTACTCTTCTATCCCACCCTCTGCAGAGCCCAACCCCCTACCGTGGGAAGCTGCACCTGTAGCTCCTTTTACCACACACACACACACACACACACACACACACACGCATACTCACACGGCATGCATGGCTCATCAATATTATCCTTTTCCTTAGTTTCCTTCACAGTTTAAGGATAATAAGGTATACTGTAGTTTGCACAGGTGGTATTAGCTAAAGTAGTAGCAAAGGTTTTGTTTGTTCTGTTCCTATAAACAATCTGCAGCTGTCAAACCACACCGTCTTGGAAATAAAAAAAGGTGGTTGTGTGCTTAATAACCACTACAGCGTTATCTTACGGAAACCCCAGTAGACCATCAAACTACAAAGACAAACTGGGGTATCAATAGAATGACAGAATGAGGTTAAGGGTGTGAATTTTAGTGCATCTGTTCTGGTTAATCTTTACTGGCTTTGTTTCTTCAATCAGGAGTGTCCTGAAATGGACAGATGTCTAAAAACCCTCTCTGTTTTAAAGTGAGATGGTCTCTGTGTGGTGCTATAGGAATGTGTCCGGAGAATTCAGGGAGGCTGATGGCTTGTCTCAGGACCTGGTTATGGATAGAAGCCTTTGTTGAATGGTCACCTCCCCCATCCTCTTTATCCTCATCCAGTCAATTGTGGGCAGCTGTCACATAATCCTACTAATCATAGACATGGTGTGTGGGAACAGGACAATCCCAGGTACCACTCACATTTTATCAGTGTGAATTTCCCACTTCTCCTGGTAGTCTTTTCCTGATGCCACAGATTGTCATCTTGCGATTATATTCTCATCCATAAGGGTGGGGATAAGCAAAAGTCAATATTTTCTGCCCCTCCCCACTGCCTTGCGATTCTGACCTTTTCAAAACCTGCTGTTAATCTTATCCTGCGTCATCCAGACAATCCCTGTAACGTCCTCACATACCACATTCAGACAAAAGTGTGTAAACCCAAAGATCATATTATACACATGAAAATGTCTGATTTTGAATGCAAATGCGGACAGGTTTTCTTTCGACTAAAGTAAATCTCAGAAAACGTCTGTATTCAGGACACGTTTTTCCCTGAAGACGTCCACTGTAGCTGTCAATCATATAGCAGCTGTTTCGGTTCTCTGTATGGGAGCCATTTGAAGCTGCAACAACAATATATGGCTCTATTAAATTGCATGGCAGCAGGATTTATGTGAATTATTCTACACCACCAGCAGCGCTGTCTCGCATCGTATATGTGGGGGATAGTATTATTTTTTCAGGGTGAAATGAAACCAACTTGGTTGGTCTGGTCCTGTAGCTCAACAAAATGTGAATAAAGGACTGGATGCTTAATATGACTTCAGTTATTTAGGCGTTTAGTTCTGTATTGGTGTCTATAGATCAGTATAATTTGTGTAGATCATGGCGTGGGTATTCTTAGGTCTATATTTATGCATTTAATCTCTAATATATATATATATATATATATATAATATTCAAATTCAATTAAATGGGGCTGAGATTTGTGATGTTTGGTTCAATTGTCTCTCTGTCTCTCTTTCTCTGTAACCTGACCCTTATCTTATTGATTTTGCCCTCTTGCTTTAACAAGCATAGTGTGGGTATAATGTCACTGCGTCTCTTTATTTGGATGCATTTTGGACCAGACCCATCATTGATATTGCACATGCTCCTCCAATTTCTGTTATACATCCGTTGCTGACTGGATGTGTGTTTTTTTCCCTCCTTTACAGAGATCCTACACACTCATCGTTGAGGCCTGGGACTGGGACAATATGACAAACAGTAAGTTCCGTTTTCTTTTGCCTGGAAATTGGTTTAGTTTTGGATATGGGGGTGGATTATTATTTTTTTTGCTGTTGTTGATGATCATACAGATTTTGGGCAGGTCTGTCTGTGTGTCTGTCTGTGTGTCTGTCTGTGTGTCTCTGTGCCAAGTGTCCTTTTTTGGGTCAGCTAATGCCTTTTTTTCTTCCAAAACATAATGCATATTAGATTCTACTAATTTTTAAAAGTTTAAAAGTAAAAACTATTTGAAATGTATGATTATTACTAGATGTGGTGCTTATGTGTTAGAAATGCCATATTTTCTTATAAATCTGTGTATTTAAGGTGGATTTTTGATACATGATGCCTCGTTAGACAATGATCTGGAAAAATATTGAATGAATAACAATAATAACTAACAAGGAATTGGGTTGTATTAAAGAGGAAGTGATGTCTCAGCGCAAAACCGGAAACCGCCTTTCAAATGCTTGAATCCATAATAATAATAATAATAATAATAATAATAATAATAAAGAAATAGCACATACTCCAGACTTGTTTTATAACAGCTGAATGAGGATTGCCAGAAGGGAAATTTGTTGTGATCAAAAATCCTGTGAGAAATCCTCTTTTGGATGATTCATAAACGGTACTGTTCATGTGAGCTGTGCTGTAGGCCTGATGAGTAGAGCAGTGTGTGTTGTGTGGGCGGGTGTGGGATGATACAGTTTTTAAAAGAATTGTCACTTTCATTACAGGAAAAATAATATTTAATACTATAAACCTGCACAAAATATAGAACACTATATTTTTAACTGATTGATAGATTTTTCTGGGGGGGTTATTTTCCCTTGTTTTGATATACTTTATTGATCCCATGAGGGAAATTCTTTTTTTCCCCATATCCTATCTTAGTAAGGTCAGAGTGCAGGGTCAGCTATTGTACAGCGCCCCTGGAGCAGGAAGGGTTAAGGGTCTTGCTCAAGGACTCAACATTGGCAGACTTGACCCAAGGTCTTCTTTGGCAGTGGTGGGGCTTGAACCCAGATCTTCCTGGTCAACCAATCAACCTTAACTATTGAGCCACCACTGTCCCCTGTTTTAATGAAAAATGTATGAACATGTCTGCAGAGAGACACGTCAAACGCATCTACTATTTTAATAACTGCTGCACACGTTCACCAATCGGCGTAACCTTGGTCTCCAATGTTTCAATAATAAACGAAGAAAAGCAATTGGTGTTAGTAGTTGAAGTAGTTTGCAGTAGGAGCAATCCTCTCAAACTCAAATACACTTAACCAAAGTCACTGAAGCTCACAGAGTCTTATCACGTTACTGTCCCAGTTTCTGATTACAGCCAAAGAAGTAGGTTGTCAAACCATGAGAAATTCATGTGCTACATCATCCTCAACACTTAAAGAATTACTTTGCTTGTGATTTTTAATCGAACCGGATTTCTAAAATGGCTGAACCCCCATACTATCAACTGCAGCATATTGACAAGCTAATGTTAAACTATATACTAGTCAATAGTGTGGTTCTAGCTGTTAAAATATTTATTAGTATTGAATAGTGTGGACGCACCTGGTTGTAATAGTATGTATAACTATAGTGCATATAAGGGAATATGGCTTTTTAATATAATTTAATACAAAGGTTTTTTCAGCCATAATTACAAGCTGATTTCATGTAAATTGGATAGTAGCCCTCTAATAGTTAAATTTTTATAGCTCATTTTATATTTTAAGTAAAATCTGGAAACTAGGACATGGCTTATTAAAGAAGTACAAGTTTGAAATCAAGGGTATGTCCAGGGCGGTGGTTTAGGGCAGTGATACCCAACCTTTTTATCACCACAGAACGCTTGACGATTTTACAGTGGGCCTGCAGTGGTTGGGGTGGTGTTGAACGTGCATTGTTTATATTGTAAGTATAATAATAATAAATGTGTCCACCGTGTACTTGTACGCAACTTTAACAACAGCCTTATCGTTAACATTGTGTCAACAAATGACATAACATGAGTATAATGTATAACATAAACAAAGTTTTAAGTAACAAGGCTTCATTGCGTTATTAGAGATCCGGTTGTTGCATATTATACAGAGCGGGTTTTTGTGTGTGGGAATCGCCTTACGCGATAAATCCATATTTCAAGTATGACTCCGATATCTGTTTTTTCTTGGAAGTCGTTGATTCTTCTGCCTGTTCACTATTCACTATTGCATTTCAAAATAAGATTCAGTTCAGGCTCTTAATAAATAAAACGGAAATGATTTCTTGTTTGGCCCGGTACCAACTGATCTGCAGACCGGTACCGCTCCGTTGTGGAATCTCTATATTCTAATTTGTCTGAATGCTTGACTGTTATACTCATTCCTGTTATTAATCATCTCACAACTCACCTTAACCAAATGAAATGTGATTGTTGTGCTTGTAGATGAGGCAAGTCACAAACGGCTGTTTCTTTGAGAAATTTGGCTCACAGCATTCTAATACATCCCAAAGGTATTCAGTGGGGTTTAGGTCAGGGATCTGTGCCAGACACTCAAGATCTTTTTCTCCAACCATAACACAGAGTTCATAGACATAGAAAAGGTCAATACATAGTCTTGAAAGAATTTGCTTTGTGCACATGGCCATCGACAGTGTTTCGGTCTCTAATGGTAAATAATTGTACCGGGGGGGGGGGGAAAAAAAAGGAAATAAATTTAGCTTCAGGATCAGAATATTTGTGTGACTCTGCCCATCTCTGATTGTTAGTCTTAAGACTTAATTGGTAGGATTCCATTAGACTAGCTGTTTAGTGGACTGTAGACTGAGTTAGTACCTTGCAATATGAGGTTGTTGTAGAACTCTTTGGTAATGTTGTTAATTGGGTTGTTTAGAGTTAGTTCCTCTAAGGGGTCTCTCTCTTCTGGGTTCTAGCATATGAAGACTCTGAAGTGGATCTAGGCGCCATAAGGCCGCAGCTGTATCCTGTTTTCCCTTGCCCATCCGGCTTCTGATTCTACTGCCTTTGTCTCGCTTAAGGACTTGTCAGGAGGAAGGGGGTCTAACGAAAGAATTTAACTTATGTGAGTGAAGGTGGACACTGGCTGGCAAGAAATGTATTGGCAGAGGGGGGCGGCCTTTGAAGTGCGGATGCGATCGGTAGGATGACTGTACGTCCCGGCCTCTGGAAAATGCAAACATGCGCCTCTCCTGCAGTGTGCGGTCATTATGTCCTGTTTTTCCTACTCTCCTTCTTTCCTAGCAGAAAGCCAAGACAATGTAAGAGACTGCAGACATTTACGCTTCGCCTGTAGAACTGTTTTGTGTTTGGGGCTGAGGCTCCAATGTAGCTTTAAAGACATCCATGCTGCAGGAGAAGTGAGTCATGTTAGTATGTAATTGTAAGATGGCGGCCAAGCAGGTGCCTCCAAATAAAGATGTGGACGTATTTGTTTTCCAACAGCTGCTAAGAAGTTGAGTGTCTCCCTGACAAGGGTGAGGACCTCAGAAGGCCAGAGGTTACAGCTTAATATCTACCATCTTTCTGTCATCTCATTCCTCCTGCTGCCCTGACTGTATCATTAACAACGCTCGTGATAAGCTAGATTAGGTGCCATTCAATTTATTTATATTCATGATTAAATTCTAAATCCGGTCCTTAAGCACCCTTATCAGTAGCCTGTGCTCAAACAGATGAGCTTTACAGAACTTACTTTCAGTTTCTTCGGTTTCCTTGCAATTGTGATTTCGAATCTTTGATTAGACCTGCATCTTTACTAATTCTCTATTAAAGAACTAAACATTTCTGGAAATTTGCAATAAACAACCAAGTTTTGGGATTTTTAGTCATAGAAGCTTTTGGCCATGCTTTTATTAAATTTCTTGAATGCTGCGATTTGCCCATTGAACCACGAAGAACAGTTGTGAGATCTGTATCAACTGGATTTGACAATTAATTTTGATTGGATGATTAACTATACGAAGTAAAATTAGGATAGCTTTTCTAATTATTACAAACGAGTGTGAAACATGCGATAATTTAAATATATATATATATATTTTTATAAAAACGTTAATCGAGAATTTAGTTTAATCACTTTTCCTTAAAACGGAATACATTTAATATTTTATTGTTATTCCTTCAAACTTATTTCAAGGCTCAAGGTAGGTTGCTTCAGATGATTATAATGCCAGTGCGTGACAGAACCTGGACCAATACATACTTTCTTTGGTCTTATTTTTTAATTGATATAAAATGTGTTTAATGGACACTAGCTACATTTTCAGGGAGACATTTTATTTTGCACATGATCGCCACCTATCATTACATGAATTCTACATCAACCTCTCTTTACCAAGCAACAAAATTTTAAGATCTGGCCACTTTATTCTGATTGACATGTTTACATATCGCTTTTAAAAATCTCATTGTACTTCTAGTCCTATTACAATTGGACCCCCTAGGGTCTGCAGCTGATGTTTAACAGTAGGTTTTCTGGTCCCTCAATGATTTTTGTTTTCCTATTCAAATTCTTTCATTCTTTTTCTTTAAATATTTGCATAAATATATTTAAACAAAACTGCATGAAAAGTTGTGCTCGTTGATTTGAAGGTGCTACAGTGCGGAACCCCCACTGAGTTGGGATTTCAGACAGTATATTTATTATTACTCCTTTAATAATATGATATTATTAAGCTGATATGTGCCGGGCAGTAACAATTTTATCATAGAGTCCCACTGCTGTCACACGTCCTCACTGTGTGTCCAGCTTCAGACTCAGACGCAGCTGTGTAATGAACATTGTAATATTGCTTATGTGCGTGCGTGCGCGTGCGTGCGTTTAGTATGCAGTGTGAAGGGGCTATGTCTCCTACACATTGTGCGATGTTCTTTTATCCTCCTTCTGCGACAGGAAGTCGTATTAAATTTGTCCTTTTGTATAGTGTTGGTGAATGAAAGTCTATTGAAATAGCTGAAGTGAAAGCTTTTGCAAAAATCCGTTATTAGCTATTATTTATAAGAGAATGAACTTTAATGTATAGGAAAATATTTGGAAGAATTACTCAGAATTCAAATAGAGTTTTGGCATGTACAGTATGTGTGCTGTGTGCATGTTGCGAGGCCCCACTGGCTTCAGGAAAGGTCGCACTGCATTGTGTTTACATGGCAGGAAAAGCTCTGGACAGGGTAGTGTTTAGACATTGGGCAGTGAAAACCAGCAAAAAGCTCATTCCATTGTTCTTTATCTGGAAGCGCCAAGGCTATTTCTGTTTTCGTTGCTTAATTTGTCTGACATTGTCTTTGAACGGGGAGGAAGATGTGCGTGTGTGCGCGCGCACAAGTGTGTATGTGCGTATGTTTGCGTGAGTAAATAGCTACATGTGGGGGGAGGGTGGGCTTACAGTTAAAGCATCAGGGCACAGGAAATCGCAAGGCCCCCCACTTCCACTGTGATTGTTTGCTGTCTCTGATCCCACCACGATAAGAATTGTTTTCTTTGTTGGATTTGGCAGTTTGGTGAAAAGAAGGAGTTAAGACTAGTGCCCACGGGTATTGGTGGAAATCTTGCTGAGGCTTGTGCCATCATGAAGCCATGGGATGAGGCTGAATTTTCTAAAGGGAAGGTGTGGTGGAATGTATAAATCCTCCAAGGACTAAAAGCTGCAATGTGAAAGTCAAGCAATTTGTGTATGTGTGTGAGAGGGAGACAGAGACTGACAAAGAGAGAGCAAGAAAGAGAGGAAGTATCCCCTCCTGTCTCTGTCTGCCCAGCTCTCCCTAGTAACAGCACTTGGTTATATCACCATCTCGGCACTGTTTCTTCACCAGGCCATGGAAATTCGGCATGACACACATTTGCTAAAAATCAGCCTGGTCCAAAAACCCAGTTCTGCTTTGGCAGTGAATTGATTAGATGGTGTTATAAGACAAGTGGCCTTGCTGGCAGGGACAAGAAAGATTTCATGATTGTACCAGGTTTGGGATTTATAGCTTTATGGTGGTGGCTTTGCTCTTGCAGTTGTTGGACGTGTGTGTGTGTGTGTGTGTGTGTGTGTGTGTGTGTGTGTGTGTGTGTGTGTGTGTGTGTGTGTGTGTG
>JAOTRA010000027.1:1077244-1091919 GCA_026260255.1 Pseudolaguvia tuberculata | reverse complement strand
GATCTATACTAGCCTTTTTCTTCAAAATTTGTTGGTCTTGATCTGCTCTACAGCTGCATGGATGTGCCTAATTTGCAGTTCGGGTCTGGTTTTGTTTGTCTCCTAGTTATTGACAGCTGCACAATCACTGTAGCGAGCAACGCTTCAGACGGGGGCTTGAGACGTATCTCATCCAATGTATGTGGGTCTCATGGCCACTGTGTCAGTCAGCCAAGCGGCAACTTCACCTGCACTTGTGACCCTGGTTTCACTGGCACTTATTGCCATGAAAGTGAGTCGTCGTCTTCTGCCATCTATCTCATCTATCTGCCCTCTATCTCTTATGGCTCTCTTATATATTTATATGTATATACTCATACACCAGTGATCCTTTGTTTCCTCTTGTCAGATGTGAATGACTGTGTGAGTAGCCCGTGTCGCAATGGTGGAACCTGCATCGACGGTGTTAATTCTTTCCAGTGCTTCTGTCCTGATGGCTGGGAAGGCCAACTTTGTGGTCTCAGTGAGTGCAACTGGCAAAATCACTCCCCTTCTCAAAATTTCCCATGTCCTGTATTCCTTGAATTGATTTATGCTCTTTTTGTTTTTCATTCTTTTAGACGTAAACGAGTGCAGCAGGAACCCTTGTAAGAATGGTGGCGCCTGTCAAGATCTGGTCAATGACTTCTCCTGTGAGTGCACCGATGGTTGGAAGGGAAAGACATGCCATTCGCGCGAGAGCCAGTGTGATGCCAGTACTTGTGCCAATGGAGGTACCTGCTATGACCATGGAGACACTTTCCGTTGTGCTTGTCTACCAGGCTGGGGTGGGCACACATGCAACACAGGTTAGCTTGCTCAAATCTTTCTTGAAAAAGTGTTATTATAGTTTTTCCTGAACTTACTACTTCTGTGCTGATTTGAGCCTAATTAGCGAGAGGTATAAGTGATACTCAAGTCCGTTGTAACCGGTTATGATAACCGCGAGCCTGTTCTGTCTGTTTGGTCCAGCAAAGAACAGTACATGTGCTTCCAGTCCTTGTGTTAATGGAGGAACTTGTGTTGGAGCTGGAGACACTTTTACCTGCATTTGTAAGGACGGCTGGGAAGGACCAACCTGTTCACAGAGTCAGTTTGCCATAATTTTGTTTATGATTTCTTTTAATTGTTTTGAATATCTTGCATGTTATTTTTGTTATGAATAACTGTTGTTGTTTTTTTTCTGTGTTTCCTCCGTTTTTAGATACCAATGACTGCAACCCTCACCCTTGGTAAGTGAGCTGCAGGGTTTCCTCCTTTACCATATTTACTCTATCCTAATCAGGGCTGTTGGTGGTTCTGTTGTCCCTCCTTTCTGTGGTGACCCTCCCCTTCCCTGTACAACACCACCAGCTGTGAATAAGCCCTCTTGCATGGCTTTTTGCCCAGTTTCTCCCCCCCCCCCCCCCCCCCCGTATCTTGCCCTCTATTCTCTGTGAACGGATATATAGATGAAGGAGGAGGCTGAGCTGGCTGAAGAATGGAAGGGGGTGTTGTAAAGCTAAGGAAAGATCTCCACTAAACCAAAAGCATAGGAGAGCGCAGGATGGTTTTAATGGGTTATACAATAGAACCGATGGCCCTAAAAGGGTGCCTCCAGCGGTGAGGGTTTGAGGGATTTGGAGACGGAGGTGGGGCTGACTTTTTCTCTCTCATCCCTTGTTGCCCTCCTGCCTTTCTACCCTGCTGACCCACAAGCAGGGGAGTGTGGCTAGGGACGGGAAAAGGGAGGAGGGGACAACGAGGACAGCCCAGCATGGGGCCAGAAGAGATTAGCATCTGAAAAGTGTAATATTGATGAATGAGTTGAGCCCTTTGTAACCTTTCCTGTCCCGCTCTGCATCTTTCTCTCTCTATCTCTTTTTCTTACATTACATCCTTGTATATAGCTACATAATTGCCAAGAATGCTTTCTTGGTTAAATCTGCAAATGAACCGGTTTACCCTGATTTAATTTTGTGTTGATGCTCTTTTGCAGCTATAACGGAGGAATCTGTGTGGACGGCGTAAACTGGTTTCGATGCGAGTGTGCCCCGGGCTTTGCCGGGCCAGACTGTCGCATCAGTGAGTATTCCTAGATAAAGAAAGTGGGAAGGATGAATGGCAGATTACAGAGCATCCCGTGTACTTTGACCTCTCAGAGGAGCAAAGGTTAACTTTTGCTTACACATAGACTGAAGTGATGAATTATTCAAATGGTGGCAGAAATTCCTCGCCGCTGTCCAGGAGCTGTCTCTTTGTCTCATCTGATTGTTGATGCCTCTGACAGAAATTGGTCTCTTAAGGATTCCATGCGTTTCTCTGACTTAATGTCTGGAAAATAAGCCCACAGAGCTGTTTGGGTTACCCACTGTTTGTTTGGATTATTACTAGACATTTAGATTGTGTGGTTTGGTTGTTGATGTTAGTGTTGTACCTTCCTTTAGACATTGATGAATGCCAGTCATCACCCTGCGCATACGGGGCTACATGTGTGGACGAGATCAATGGCTTTCGATGCACATGTCCGCTTGGCCGCTCTGGACCTCGATGTCAAGAATGTAATTTTTTGTTTGAGCTCAGTCTGAAACTTTCGCTTTCGTCTGTACTAATTTGACATAAGTATTATTTTTAGAAAAAAAAAAAAGTACAAGTCGTCTCTTTTTTCTTCTGGTATTTTAGTCATAGGTATTGGGAAGACCTGTCATTATACTGGATTGCAGTTCCCTCATGGCAGCCGCTGGGATGAAGACTGCAACACCTGCCAGTGTATTAATGGCAAAGTCGAGTGTACAAAGGTAAGAAACGTTTATTTACACTATGTTAAGAGATCAATTATTATTCTCATGCTGTCTGTAAAGAAAATACTTGTGGCTGCCACTGGTGGGCCCCTAAGAAAGGCCCTGGGTTAAAATAAATAATTGTAAGTCACTTTGGATAAAGATTGTGGGAACAACCTCAAACCTTTTGTTACCTCTCTGTCAGGTGGTGTGTGGCAGACGGCCGTGTCTACTGCCAGGAGCCGCTGGGAGAGAGCATCACTCATGTCCAGCGGGTCGCGAGTGCCTCGAGCACAGCTTTCTCACCTGCCTCTCTCCCCCATGTCACCACTGGGGTGTCTGCTCCAGTCCTGACACTCCACCAGCACTTGTCACAAAATGTGAACCCAATACAGGCTACCTGGGTAACAGCTGTGCCCGAATTACACTCATCTTCAACCGGGACAAGTTACCCACAGTGAGTTCACAGTGAGATCAGTATCTTGAGTTTGTGGCTTGTTGGACATTGACATACAACACACTGTTGGCATATCAGCTGTTTAAGTAGTGCTTCCTATCCTAGGGTACGACAGTGGAGAATGTGTGCTCAGAGCTGAGGTACCTGCCTGTTACTCGGAATTTTGCCAAAGAGGATGCCTTATTGGTTCTTTGTGAACTTTCCTATTCCAACCAGGATGCAGTGGAGGTGGCCTTGGTAAGTGTCACACATTTACTAGTCCTGTTTATTACGTGTGTGTCTGTCTGACTGCATGTCTGACTGTGTGTGAGCCTGTCTGACTGTGTGAGTTTTTGTGTGTTGAGTGATTGTGCATGTGATTTTAATATGTAAGTGAAAGGAGGTGTGTATGTGTCTGTGAGAGAGATGGGGAAATGAATAGAACGATTTGTGTATTCCCACAGATTCCCACAGACCCTTTTTACAGCATCCCTTTCATTTCATTTCTATATCTGATACAAGAAGCGTAGGAGTGAATGTATAATTCATTTCTTTCTCCTCAAGTGGATATCAGTAGCCCCAGTTGATCTTTTGGGTTTTACAGACATTTCTATAGTAAAGACTTGAGATTTCTCAGACTGTTGTATGAAATAGGTTGAGGTCATGTTGTTGTCAGTCTCTTGGTGTTCTTGTATGTTTGAGGTATGTACCAGAACATAAGTAAAACCTAAACGTATTTCAGCTAGTTTGTGAGTCATTGTGGTTTATGTGGATTTGCTAAGTGACTTTACTTGTGTATAAAGTTTTTATGATACACACATTATAACAAGCTGACTCACAGCTTCATGAACTGCTGAGGTATGCTAAGCTGCACGTCTTTACATGTTATAATTTCATTAAAAAAAAAATCTATGGAAACGAGACATAAAATGAAAACATGCTTGTAAACCTAATGTTTCATGGTGACTGTATGGAAACACATGCAAATATCAGTGGAGTGACTATTATTATTGCTAGAATTAGGGTCACTCGGTCCCGGATCAGGATCTCCTAGTGTCTCGTTTGATACAGTCTCTCTACCATTTGCTTACACACACCGTTTGCTTTGTGCAGTCTTTCCAGCAGGATGAGCAGCCTGACCACAGTCAGATCCAGGAGGCAGCCAGCACCATTGTCGGCACGCTGTCCAAGCGCCACAACAGCACTATCATGCTGGCTGTCATCGAGGTCAAAGTGGAGACGTGGGGCGTGCCCCAGTCTGTGGGTGAGTATCCACCAATTCACACCGATTTAAACAGCTACAACCCAGAGACTTGCTGAAGACCTGATGCTTTAAAGTCAGTCTGATTCATCCACCTTTTCTCCCACAGTAGCTGATGGGAACAGTATGACTAAGCTGAAGTCACTGTCTGCATGCTTTTAGGCAATAATACCTTTTTTCTAAATGACAAGGCCTTCTCTGATGGAAGTGCTATCATTTTTAGGAGCTGAAAGGTTAAAAGGTCTTTGGGAAGCTTTGAAGTAGAAAAGGGTGGATTCTTAGGCTGCCCCCCTCCCATGGGGGACATTTGTATGTGTGTAATAAGTTGAATAAAACTTGTTTTGTTTGCTTTTTTTGTTTGTATGTAGACTACTTAGTACCTGTGCTGTGCGTGGTCTTCTGTGCGCTATGGGTGTTCTGCGTGATTGTGAGTGTGTGGTGGACACGTAAACGACGAAAAGAGCGTGAGAGGCGTGAACGTGCACCTGTGGAAGAAAGCGTCAACAACCAGTGGGAGCCACTGCGTCCAGTGACCCGACAGCTGCACAAAGACAACCGTGATGCCGAATATGAACGTGCAAAGCTGATGGGTGGTAACAACGAGCGGGCGTGCAAAGGGAGTGATGAAGACCAGACGGAGAATGAGGATGTGGAGGAAGAGCAGCTCGAGCTGTATGATGAATGGTGTGGAAAAGAGGGCAGCAAAAGGCCCAACCAAATGTACTCGAAAGCTACAGTGCAGGTAAACAGCGAGTTGATCTGCACCACACGCAGCAACAGTGCACCCCTCAAAGCGCCGCATCGGACATCCCACAGCCGCAAGGACAACCGCTGGAAAAATACAAACAGCACCACCGGCCAAGACCCCAAAGAGCTGTGCGTATAGACGTTAATGCACAGCCACCGGGCACAGAGAGAGAAGGGGAGGGGGGGGGGGTCTCCTTTAACTGACAAAGCAAATAAACAGATTTTTGGGTGAGAGAGAGAGAGAGAGAGAGAGAGAGAGAGAGAGAGAGAAATGGAGAACTTTTTTGCCCCACCTTTTATTTTTACTTTGTCTATTTATGTGCTGAAAGATTTCAATTCTGATTTTTTTTTTTTTTTTATCATTTCTAATGTACAGATGAAGAGATTTTGCTTTAGTTTATAGAAAGAGCACAGAGACGGCCACTTGTTTTCAAAATGTACTGCTAAAAAGAATTTGAGCAGGAAATCAAGGAAATGAATCTATATATAAACAGCATAAAGACTTTTTGTTTACTGTTTACAAATGATTGCTTTCGTTCTATTGTGCGTGGCCTGTATTTTGGATGGGGCTGCTGGTTTAATGCACTAGCCCTATGGACAGAAGTAAGATTTCTTTTCTTCATCATCTCGTCATCTCTCCTCCCTCCATGCTTGCCTTACTCAGCTTGCAGGTTGGTGCCTGCAAAGTGGCCTTGGTTTGTTTGTTTTTTTTTTCTTTCTCTCGTGTCTGTTGTCTTGGCTGAACACTCCTAAAACCGTAAGGGATTGCAGTATTTTGAGTTGGTAGCAAGTGCCTTCTGACAAGCCCGTTGCGTCTCTCGCTGCCGAGGTCAAACCCTGATCGATCACAACGGGAGCTCGTTCTCCCCCAATTTTTTTTTTTTTTACCGCCGAGGTATTTGATCAAAGAAAGAAAGAAAGAAATGTAAATAATTGTATATAGTAAAGAAAGTCGCTGTGTATATTTGAATTTAGTAAATTAAGACACACTTTATTACTATTATAATTATGATTGAAATTATTATTATTATTATGATTTTTTTTATTTTTTTTTTTTTTTTTACAATGCCATTCCTTTTATTTATGCCAGTTGACATAGGCAGGTTTTATACAAGTATACAGCATCCAACAGCCAGAACAGTAATGTAATCAAAGTTCACTTATGGTTTCACGCAAATAATTTTTTTAATTTAGGTGATATATTGTCGTGTTTCGCCCCCCCCCCCCCCCCCCTTAAGTTAAAAAATCTTTTGTGCCCCATTCAACAACTGTCCTTTCTTGCTGTTATTAGATTTCTGGAAACCTGCAGAAATTCCTGATATTTGGCGAGGCCAATGGGGTCCGAACGCGTCTTGATTACAGCACTGGTCTTTCCTACTATGTGAAACTATAACTTTCCTACTATGTCGTCTGCTTGCTCCTGCTATTTTTCTTTTCCTTTTTTTTTCCATGAAGGGAACAAAATTTGTTGTATAGCAGTTTGTCTTTGAGGTACCAACTCCAAAAAAAAAATGGATTACCTCAGAAGTGGATGCTTAATTTTCTTCTTCTTTTTCTTTCTCATGTTGAATGATGATACTCTTGTGGGAAGATTTTTGCTGCCACATATAAGAGGATTTAAAATAAAAGAATTGAAATATCATCCTGAATTAATCTGAACAGCTGGTGAAACCCACAGGAGATGCTGAATGTGCATTATGGGAATAAAAGGGTTTTGGGGTTTGGGGCAGATTTAAAAAAAAAAAAAAAAAAAAAAAAAAAGTTTTATTATATATATATATTTTTTTTTTGTAAAAAAAACAAAAAAAAATGTTCTGCAAATGTTTTGGTTAATTTAGTTAAATTTGTTTGTTCTCAAAAAGCTCCAACTATTTATTAAAGCATTTTATAACAATATGCTTAAGAAAACCCCAGTGTTTGTGGTATTTAGTGTGGAAATTAGAGTTTTTACTCTACATACCTACAATATATTATTTACAATTTATTTTTATTTTTTTTAAGCTTTCCAAACAAAATTATGAATCTCTGGGTTGGGCTGTAAAATAAATAAACGATATAAATAACCTACTTGCCCTTTGCTGTAGCCAGAGGTGAGTAACAAGACGATCAATACAGGAACTGTCTTCTTCTTCCAGTTAGGACGGCCCTGAGACAAAAGAACCAATAAAAATAGCTCTCCAGTTCTCGGCTGACTACACGCAGACCAATGGGATCTGTTTCTTATGGTTTCAACTATTCTGAATGTTTCATGAGGATCTGTATGATGATGCTGAGCGTTTGTTATGGTTTCGTCTCATGAGTTTGCCACTAATGGGATGCTCCTCTGATGGAAGAATGAGATCAGGTTTCACATCCCGGACAAGAGGTTTAAAGACACGTAGGTGTTTCTAATACTACAATTTGCTTCATTTATGGAAGTACATATAAGCAGCGAGAGGGAGGAGTGAATATACCACGCAGCAGAGTAATAATGGGTAATTGACCGTTGATAATTGGCACAAACATTAGCTTTCTGAGCTTATGCTTAGTGTATAAAAATCATTTTAATGTCCCGATACATTATTTACACCTTTTCATAAATGTGTGCTTCAAATATATTCAATTGTAACACCTTTCATCATTTATTCATCTCCTCTTCTAACCTGTTCATTCGGGGTCACAGGAGTCTTTAAGAGCATGTCCCAGCACACGCAGGGTGAATGGTAAAGGTACATCCTGGGCAGGTCACCAGTCCACACACATAGAAGAGCAACCACACACACACTTACTCCTACAGTCATTTTAGAATAATCAATCTAATGTACATGTTTTTGCTACTGTCGGAGGAAGCCAGAATACCCAGGAAGAACATGCAGCCCTTTGTCTAGGAATCAAACTTATTTTTGGGAGAGAACCATGCTATCCCCTAAGCTACCATGCCCATATTTATTATTCTATTTCTTAATTCTCCTTACAACTTGTACTACAATATAAATATTTGAAATAAATATTTATACATGCAAAATCAATTGCTTATTAAAACCATATTTTATTAGCTCAGCAACATGTATACAAGGCTTAGTTTACCTAGGGTGTAATTATAAGTTATAATTTAGAAATATCCCATTTGGAACGCAGTGTAAGTCTCCCGCTGCCGTTCGTTACAGTAATGATCTCTAATAGGGGCGAAACTTCAGTTTACATTGCAAGCACATTACTACGCAATCACATTTTTGGTGATTGTGTAAAGTTTTAAAACCAGAAGTTTCGACATTTATAACAGTGAGAATAAAGTTATTGCTTAGAGCTATGGAACACGGATTCCTTACCAAACCCCTTACAAAAATTGTAAGGTGTAGTTTTAGGTTTTTTGGTTGCAGTCAGTGTTTCAATGTGATAAATGGGGTTCAAATCAGGGATGTTCAAGACTGTTTTATTACATTAACCGAAATATTCTAGAAATATACTAGAAGTCATCTAGTAAGACATTCCAGTCCAATGTTGTGCTTGAATCCATTGGTGGTAAGGTCAGGACTTGGTGGGGACTGGTGTTTTTTTCCTCCCTCTCTAATAATAACCCAGCATGTGATAATGGAGCTGAATGATTTTGTGCTCAGGGTCATTGTCATGCTGAAATAGTGTTGGAGTCTCTGGGTTCCATTAAAGGAATAATGTAATGCTACTACATACAACACCATTCTAGACAAACTGTGGGCTTCCAGATTTGTAGCAACAGTTTGGAGAGGAATCAAACATGAATCTGATGGTCAGAAGACCACAAACATTTGGCAATATAGAGTACAAAGACATTCTGAACAGTTGTGTGCTTCTAGATTTGTGAAACAATTTTGGATAGATGAATAAGTGATTGCAGATGTGCTGGTAAGGGGTCCACAAACCTTTGGCCTTGTAATTCATTCATTCATTCATCTTCTTACCCGCTTGTTCCTTAATTAGGGGTCTGCTGGAGCCTATCCCAGCACACACAGGACGAGGGGAAGGTGTACACCCCGGACGAGTCACCAGTCCATCGCAGGGCTGGCCTTGTAATATGCTTTTAAAATAGTAAAACTATTAGGTTTTTTGCAAAATGTCAATGTAAAATTAACTTTTACTTAAAATAGATAAAGAAGCCGAAAATGTTCTTCATGGGTTCAGAATAAGTCTGTTTAGCTTGGTTAGGACATTACAGGAAAAAATTTGACATAATTTAAATTCAGCAATGATCATCACGGATACTAAACACTAAAAAATTTCCTGCTTCCAACTTCCAATCAAATCAAATCATTTACACGATCATTAGAACTGTGCCTACTATCACCGTCCCACATGTGCTGGGAGCCATAATGCTTCTCCATATTTCGCTGTGTGAGACCGCAGCATGTGGCTGAAAGCTGACACCGGATTCCTGGAGTGTCTCCCAGCAGTCAAGGACGTCTGACCCTTACACATTTATAAACACTGTGTGTGTCTATGATGACCTGAAATGCCAGGTACGCCCGTTTCCTACAACCGCCTGTCTGCTGTCAGATCCTTCACTTGCTACTTCTTCTTCCCAACCTTCCTTCTTCCTCTATTTGCTATTTCAACGCAGGCCCTAATTTGGTTATTAACTAATTGCAGTCTTTTATGTTTTCAAAGTAAGATCAGGTGAAGTGGCAAGTCGGTGCAAGAGAAAGACTGTT
This sequence comes from Pseudolaguvia tuberculata, assembly GCA_026260255.1. Lineage (NCBI taxonomy): Eukaryota > Metazoa > Chordata > Actinopteri > Siluriformes > Sisoridae > Pseudolaguvia > Pseudolaguvia tuberculata. Next base: position 1,082,034 of record JAOTRA010000027.1, on the reverse strand, counting down.
AGAAGTCCAGGCATGAGAGTTTGTTAAAGAGTTAAATCCATTTAGACAGACTCTGGCTTTGTTGAGTCTTTGATGCATCACAGACATTAAAGCTAGGCGTTGATTCAACAGTCGTACACGTCGTCCCTTTAACAGCCATCTTTACGTTTCATTACCTGTCAGCTACCAGAACAGCCAGAATATAACATGGAGTGCTTCATGTCCTCATAAATCTTTTTTTGGGGGAAGTGGTGGCTTAGTGGATTCCCACCTCCACCAAGCAGCCAATGTGGGCCCCTGGGGTACCAGGGGTACCGTTAACCCCCAATTTCAGTTGTGCAAAAAAGGATGATAGAATGGATAAGAGCGTCTGCCAAATGTAATAATGTACGTGTCTTTGGTGTTGGGAATTTTGGGACTATTTTTTTCTTGGGAGGGCCCTACATTATATTTTTTTTGTAGAAATATTAACTTTTTTAATTATTTAACATGTTTCTAAAACTCCCAGGCTAATAATTTTAATTAATTTGGACTAAAGCATTTTTATTGAAAGAATACAAAAGGGTAAGTGTCTGGGGCCTCGCATTTTGATGGGGCCCCTGACAGCTGGCCATTTGAACAATTGGTAATGTCATTATTAAGATAACCTCCACCAATACATCTGCATCCCCCCCCCAGGGTACCCCAACCCCCTTCTTTTCACCCCTTTTGCATGACGTGGATGTGTTTGCTTTTTCCTGAGACTGGTACATTGTTCACTGAGGCTTTGGCTTCTTTAAACAGAAAGAGGATTAATCAATATGGCAGCCCTATGCAGGAAAAAAGCAAGATGAAGAAGAGAAACCATGACAGTGATGCAGATAAGATTGACTAAGGTTAATTATATGGAAGATAGAGAGTGACAACATTTGCTATGATTAAAAAAAAAAAAGAATATATGCAACATTTTTGTCATTTATTAATTCTTTATTATTATTATTATCATTATTAGTATTATTATTAATAATAATAAACAATTGTTGTCTATTAGCTCTGTCGCTCGTGTGAACTGGAACATCAAAATAGAAAAGGTACTAATTCTAATTCTAGTAATTAATTGTTTAATCTAGCAAAAACATTAATATCCTGTTATAAACAGTTTTGGTTGTATATTTAATTTACTTACATTAAAGTTTTAGTTGAGAGGTACAATAAATATTTTAATAAACGATTATGTGAAGGGGTGGCATGGTGGCACAGTGCCACAGTGGTGTGGTGGTTATCGGATATCTTTCTGCATGGAGTTTGCATGTTTTCTCTGTGCTTGCTTGGGTTTCCTCCCACAGTCCAAAAACATGTACATTAGATTGATTACTGATTCTAAATTGACTATAGGAGTGTATGTGTGAGTGTGAGTGGTTGTTTATGTGTTCTCTGCGATAGACTGTCCACCTGTCCTTGGTGTATCCCTGCCTCTCACCCTATGTGCACTGGGATAGGCTCCAACAAAACCCAGTGACCCCGAATTAGGGTATAAGCAGGTAAGAAGATGAATGAATGAATGAATGAATGAATGAATGATATGTAAAGGCAATACTGAAAAAAACACCTTGTTTGTTAGCTCCAACTTGAAGTAGCTAATTGGGGAAGTGGTAGCACCATACAAGTTGGCCTACACAGGTTGAGCTGCTAATTGGTAGATAATAGGTTTTGGATTCCCAGTACCATCAATATTTGCCCCCGATCAAGGCCCTTACCACCCCACCACCCCTTTAATCAGTTAGAAAGAAAAAATATCTCTGGATAAAGGTGTCTACCAAAAGTAAATATAAGTGCCTAATTAAAGGGGTTGCAAAGTTTACTTGAAACTTACACAAAGTCTCGATCTTACCACCATGGAACTCCTTTGGAATAAACTGGAATGACCATGGCAACCTAACCCTCCTTACCTGAAATTAGCGCCTGATCTTGCTAATACTGTTGGAGCTGAATGAAGAGATATCTCACATTCAAGCACAACATTGGACTTACTAGAAGACTGGAGCTTCATCACATATCAAAAATAAATCTGGAACATGTAGAAAATCACATGTGTTTGTGATGCTCAGGTGACCACAGACTTTTAGCAATACAGTTTGATGAGCAAAGATGAACTTAAGGTAAAGTTCAGTCACCATATAAAGGTCATGTGAGAGATTAATTATATGAAATTAAGGACATCACTGTTGTTGTTTTAAAGCTGTGCTGTATGGGGGTCTTATGTTTACTCTGTGACGGAACAATATGTTACATCACACAAACGTTTGTTAACAGATGTGTAGGATGTCTTGTCCAGGTTTGGAACTTGGGCTTTGTTCACACTGCAGACAAATGTGGACCAAATCATTTTCTCCAGTTATTGTAAATAGTACCAACCATGTCAAATATTTTCCATTTTTTTAGTTCATTTTCTCTATAGTCCATATCCCTAAAGGGGTTTACACTATAGAAATGGGACCCTTTTTCTTTTCATCCTCTTCTTTTTGAAATGATCGTTAGTTCGCTTTTGTTCACTGCACAGATTTTTTCCATTCAAGCACCTAAAGACATGAAGAAGTGGAAGAACTTTGAATCTTCTTCACAGAATCCATTAAACACCCTTAGGATAAACTCAAACCTTTTACCTGACATTATCCTGCCTGAACATATTAATTATATAACTGGATATGATTTAGATCATTATAAATGGCTAATTTTTAAATCATAATTTTAAAATAAGTGGCTTGTTAAAAAGGCCAGAAAGGGCAAATTAGGCTTCCAGGAGGAGGGCCTTTTCTTTGCCCTATATATCTCACAGCTTGAGTCAGACATGCCTCTACAATCACTAATGGTCTTCTTGGTTACTTAGGAAGAGACAAATCTACACAGTTCTCAAATCACATCAAGGTCCCCACTGTCTCTCAGCAGGTTGACCTGGTACGCCTGGAGCATCGCCATGGTGTGGCCAAGAACCAGTTAAACCTTCCAAAGTGTAGTTTTAAGCGGCTTTGGTGAAAGCCTCAGTGCCTTTAGTGATGACGCGAAGGTGACCAAAGGTCAAAGGTGACCTTTGGCATCTAGACCTAGTAGTCATAGTCAGGTGGGAATAGAGGATGAGCAGCCTTTCTTATTTAGCATAACTAGCCTCCTAGTCTAAACATGCATGACTATACTGAAGATTTTTACATTTAAACAAAACTGTATGATTTGGTGTGAATTCTAAATCGCAGGTGTAATATTTATTTGCTTATGAAAGGCAAGTTCTCAGCCTGCTGCAACAATAAATAAATATAAAAAAAATAGTTGGAACATTCTTTGCATAATAATCATTTTGATCTTTAGTTGCACTGACAAAATCTGTTCCAAACTACGGCTGTCTAGGCTTGGCAAACAGACAAACACGAGTTGGCCAATAGCCAGTATCAAGGTGATTGCCCACAGGGGTGCCCACTGATAACATGTTTAGATACCCCTTTTGGTGTTTAACCTCTCCCCATGGCCTGTAGGCCGTCATAGTATTGGGTATTTGTCTACGTAAACCAACTGCTGTGCTGGCTGAGATCAATCTTGATTTAGTATAACAAAGAGCATGAAAGATCTTGAATACAGCTCTAGAGTATTTCTCACATTTTTTGCATCATTGAGCCTCAATTGTAAATTCAATAGCAAGATATGACACCAACTTTTGGCAAGATACAAAATTGTATAATTTGACTTATTGTCTATTACATTACAAAAAGAAATCTTAAAGTGAAAAGTTTGATTGTGCATCCAGTATTATTAGAAGTAAAATATAAATATGAATTCAATTTGAAAGCCTGACTGCTGACAGCGAGTGGGAACTCTAGTCCCAAGAACCCGCAGAGATGTTATTGTTCCAGCTGAAGAGATAAATAGGAAAAAAGAAAGAAGAACAGAAAGACCAGTGTTGAAGCCCTTGTCCACTCGCTCACCATACTGAGCTGTTGACTTTGGTTTGCTTTGCTTCCTCCTGATCAGGTCAGATCTACCCATTTTATTGCCAGCTAACATTCAGATCTAATGCTTTTCTCAAAATCCAAATGGAATAATTGGGGACCACTGTCTTGGTATATGGAAACAGTCCAATAGGACATCAAAGAGAGGAGTTTCCAAAATATACACACTGTGGCAGATTCAGCTCTCGAATATCCACAGGTTTTCTCTTTCCCTGGACATCAAAAAGAACATGAAAGAGATTTGGCGATCCTAATGTAACTTATTCAGTAACTGTTCCAATTTTCTTCTTTTTTTTATGATTCAGCCATATGTGAACCTTTGTTGCTCTTGTCTGGTTAGACTTTTTATAAGACCGTAACATGGTCAAATGAACATTATAGATGTCGTTCAACATCGTCGGATTTCTGTCCGAGAGGAAGTGGTGGCCTAGTGGTTAAGGTGTTGGATTGATACCTTAAAGAGCGGGATTCAATTCTCACCTCCACCAAGCAACTACTGTGGGCCCTTGAGCAAGACCTTTAACCCACAATTAGTCTGGATAAGAGCGTCCGCCAAATGCCAAACTGTAACTGTCCGGGGTGTACCACTGCCTCTCGCCACTGTGTGCTGGGATAGGCTTTAAAAGAAACCAGTAACCCCAAATTAGGGTTAGAAGATGAATGATTAAGTGAATGAATATTTGTATTTGATTCTAATTAATTTCACAAGAAATTTGATGACCTACTGGATTCTCAGCTATGACCTACTGGATTCTCAGCAATGACCTACTGGATTCTCAGCAATGACCTACTGGATTCTCAGCTATGACCTACTGGATTCTCAGCTATGACCTACTG
>JAOTRA010000027.1:1037115-1049434 GCA_026260255.1 Pseudolaguvia tuberculata | reverse complement strand
CACACACACACACACACACACACACCAAATGTATCAGCATTTCATGTTCTGAGTCCTTAAAAAGAATGTATTACACTTTTTTTAATTACCCACTTTCATTTTTTTTGCATTACATCACACAGGTAAAGATATAGTAAAACATTTTTATCCATCACAAATACACCAAAAGTGCTATCAAAAATATTTTAGGCGAAAACCCTAAATATATTTATTTAGTAAGTAGTTAGTAAAGATTAGTGTATTATGTCACTGGAAAAAAAATTGTTAGGAAAACCGACATCCAATGTTTGTTTGTGTTCTGATGCAGCATCTGTCGGGTTTTATCATCAGAACACCAAAATTCTGCTTCTTGAACATAAAAATAGTCAATCCTTATGTACATTTATTCTGTACTGCTTTTATATTGTATATTAATCATATTTCAATAACTGTATTCTTGTCTGCAGGTTTTGTGGAGCTCAGCCTTTTTGACCAGGTGCATCTATTGGAGTGTTGCTGGTTGGAGATCCTGATGTTAGGCTTGATGTGGCGATCAGTTAATCACCCTGGCAAGCTTATATTTTCCCCAGATCTTATCCTTAGCAGGTACGGTTATTTATGCACCAAAAATATTCCTCTTTTATCTGACATTAACTTCATTCATTCATCATCTTTCCTGCTTAATCCCTAATTCGGGGTCACGGGGTGGTGCCTATTCCAGTGCACATAGGGTGAGAGAGTGTACACCCTGGACGGGTCGACCAGTCCATCAACACATAGACGAACAACCATTCACACACACATTCACTCCTATGGACAATTTAGAATCACCAATTGACCTAACGTGCATGTTTTTGGACTGTGTGAGGAAACCGGAGTAACCGGAGGAAACCCAAGTGGAGGGAGAACATGCAAACTCCGTACATAAAGATCTAGGCCTGGGAATTAAACCCGGGACCGTGCCGCCCACATTAACTTTTATTATTTAACTATTTTGTTCTCCAATAATGGCCCTACAGTGAAAATAGTGGTACAGGTAATCGAACCCACAACCTTCTGAGTAGCAGTCAAACAGCTTAACCACTGTGCTACCACCTCCCGAATATGTTAGCCTCACATAGACAGTAAAGTTAAGTTCACACTCAAATTATGTGATTTCTAGTGGGAAGTGATGGCTTGGTGGTGGATCCAACAAGACAGGGGTTCGATTCCCAGCACCACCCAGCCACTACTGTGGGCCCCTGATCAAGGCTCTTAACTCCCAATTGCTTTGTTGTAAGTCGCTATGCATAAGAGAGTCTGCGAGATGCTGTAATTGTAATTGTATATTTAATATATTCACTTTTTTTCGATTACATTCCATTTATTTAACTTTCACAGACACTGCAATATTTGAATTACACCAATTCTCATCCTTATTTGGAAGTTTCTATGAAAGGCTTATAATTCCTTTGCTGTTCCGCAGGGACGAGGGCAGCTGCGTGCAGGGCTTTGTGGAAATCTTTGACATGTTGCTGGCTGCCACGTCCCGATTCCGAGAGCTGAAGTTACAGAGAGAGGAGTATGTCTGTCTCAAGGCCATGATCCTCCTCAATTCTAGTAAGTTTTCTTGTGTTAGCGTATGGAGTCATGGAGCCTTAAATGCACATTTCTCGTTCTAACTTTGTTACTTTAAAGGTTTGTGTGTGTGTGTGTGTTTTGTTTTTGTGGTGAGTGTTTGCACATTTACATCTCACTCTCTTTCATGGCTCAGCAGTAAATGGCTTCAAGCCAAAGTTCTTTACTCTTCTAATTTGGGTTTCGTTGACTAGAATCTTGCTAAACTTTGCTCAGTGTATTGCTTACACTGTAAATGTCCTAAAGCAAGAAAATATCTGTTTTGAGGAGTCATGCTGTCTTTCAACTCATATCTATTTCATTCGAAATGCTCCATTAACGAGTGCTGGTGCTGTATTAAGTTTGTCAGAGAGACTTGTGTTTATATTTGTAAGAAATCCTTGCTTTACCTTCGCCTAAAAAGATCGATGGCATCTGTGTAGAATGAAACTTAATCAGTAGTCTCTCTTTTGTGGAGTTGCCGAGTAAAGTACGATGCGATTGTGTGTTGCTGTAGACATGTGTCTGAGTTCAACCGAGGCAGATCACGAACCTCACAGCAAAACCAAATTGATGCAGCTGCTGGACTCTGTGACGGATGCCCTGGTATGGGCAATCTCAAAGATGGGTCTAAACTTTCAGCAACGTTCTACACGATTGGCCCACCTGCTCATGCTGCTCTCACACATACGTCATGTCAGGTAAAGAGCATCCAAATCCACATTTACACAGTATGTATCATGTGACCCTAGTCCGATTTCTTACTTTAATGAGACACAGGAATATTTATCTTCTTGCCCACTTATTTCTTTTTTTGTGGTCACGGGTGTCTGCTGGCGCCTATCCCAGTTGCACATAGGGCGAGAGGTGGGGGTACACCCTGGACGGGTCACCAGTCCATCTCAGGGCAACACATAGACAAACAACCATTCACACACACACATTCACTCCTATAGACAATTTAGAATCACCAATCCACCCAATCTGCATGTTGTTGGACTGAGAGAGGAAACCGGAGTACCCATGCAGGAAACCCATGCAAGCGCAGGGAGAACATGCAAACTCTGCACAGAAAGATTCCCGGTCCGGGGACATTCTTGTTGTGAGGCGACTATGCTATCTACTACGCCACCACACCGCCTTCACAGGAATATGACACATAATATCCTGATATTTTCTGATCAGTTTTTGGCCTCATTTGTTTGTGGAAATAATTAGGATATAAAGCATATGTGGTTACGCGGATTAGGAAGCTTAATTATCTGAACAATCTGTCATGTGAGCGGACAGAAAGTTCTTTGTAATGGTGATCAATCTGTCAAATATGTATTAGCGATAATATATATTTATGAATAAGATATAGAGCGGCGCGGTGTAGTACTGGTTTGCACAGTTGCCTCACAACAAGAAGGTCCCTGGTTCGATTCCCGGGCTGGATATCTTTTGGTGCAAAGATTGCATGTTCTCACCGCACTTGCGTGGCTTTCCTCCGGTTACTCCGGTTTCCTCTCACAGTCCAAAAACGTGCAGATTAGGTGGATTGGTGATTGTAAATTGTCCATAGGAGTGAATGTGTGTGTGAATGGTTGTTTGTCTATGTGTTGCCCTGAGATAAACTGGTGACCCATCCAGGGCGTACCCCTGCCTCTCGCAATATGTGCGTTAGCAGACCCCTGTAACCACGAATTAAGGAATAATCGGGTAAGAAGATGAATGAATTAGATTTGATTTATAATACTTGATATTACTGTTTATTTTTTGATGAATTTGGTTGTTTGGTTTCACATAACATGTAGAACATACTGTATATTATTAGTCAACAGTTAAGTATAAATTATTATTGTTATTATTATTCAATAGAACATGCAGTTATAATAGCAGTAAATTCCAAACTGTTAAAGATATCTTATTTATTCTCATAATATTATGTCCTAAGGAGTAATTAATGTAGATTTTTTTATTATTGTATAGTAACAAAGGTATGGATCACCTGCACTGCATGAAGATGAAGAAGGTTGTGCCTCTGTATGACCTGCTACTAGAAATGCTTGATGCCCACATCATGCACAGTTCACGTCTACCCCATTCAGCCATGGCTGTGGTGCCTGAGGAGAACCCAGATATTTACAACTGTTCCACTCAGCAATGGACACAGACGGCCATGGAGGGACCTGTGGAGCTCAGCCAAAATGGTATGGCCAAAACTATAATTTTGTTTTCTCAGCTTGTCATACATCTCCACTACATTTCTGCCTTTAATTCTGGGGTTCAACCGTGCTACCACTGCTGGGCCCCTGAGCAAGGCCCTTAACCCCTAATTGCTTGGTTGTATAAAAGTTACATGTCGCTTAATAAACACAGCAGACTATTATATGTATTCATTCATTCATTCATTCATTCAACTTCTTACCCGCTTTTTCCCTAATTCGGGAATTACATACTGCTGGTGCCTATCCCAGCTCACACAGGGCGAGAGGCGGGGGTACACCCTGGACAGGTTGCCAGTCCATTGCAGGGCAACACATTCACTCCTATGAGAAATTTAGAATTCCCAATCCACCTAATCTGCATGTTTTTGGACTGTGGGAGGAAACAGAGTAACCCGGAGGAAACCCACACAAGCGCAGAGAGAAAATGCAAACTCCGCACAGATAGATCCCCAGCCCGGGAATCGAACCCGGGACCTCTTGTTGTGAGGCGACCGTGCTAACCACTATGCCACCGCGTGGCCCGGTGGAAATATTAATGATATTTATTTATTAGTTGTATTTATTTAATAGGGATATATTATTTATTTTCAATATGTTATGTGTACCATAGTATCGAAATGAAACATTTTAATATAGTACAGTGGCTAAAACACCCAGCACGTGTTGTTGTGATGTTTTGTTCAGTAACTGATTGCTTTGTCCAGTAGCTTTGCTTTTACAAGTAACCGACACCTGTTTCTAATATTTTATTAATCTGTGAATCCCCTCTCGCTTTCTGCTTTGTAAAGTGCTGGGATAGGCTCTAGCCGACCCCTGTAACCCCTAATTAGGAACTATGCGTGTACCGAAAATGAATGAATGATTGAAATAGTAATGTCTTTCATTCTCTTGGCAGTGCTCAAAAGTGACCTTAGCATAATAAAGACAGACTGAAGCAAGATGTTTCTACTCATTGCAGCCATGTATCTCAAAGACATCAGTCTGGATATGAAGACTCAAAGAACTGAAACTGGAATCTGTTGTATAAAAAGCCTTAAAACACATAGCTTTGTCAAGTTAAGGTGTTACAGGTAAGCATTCCTGGATGTCATATTTGTAGTTAGTGGTTTTGCATTGATTGTGTTTCTTCTGGGACAAAATTTTGTTTCTTGACAATTATTTAGACTTTTACACTGTGATTTTGTTGAAATTACAGCTTTAATAAAAGCGTGACATGAGTCACTCTTGCACTGTAAAAATAAAAAAATGACAAAATCCCACTTCGACGCCTGCTCCCCAACTGTAAACACCGTTTTGTGCCTGCAGTAATTACTGTGTGTTTTTGCACACATACAGTATGAGGCCTTTTATTTGGAGTTAAAATCTATCTTAAGCTCAATAACGCACAATGAAAGATCCTTTATTCCACTGACAACATGCAACACAATCATGTTTTCGTTGTACAATATTATATAAGAAACATAAAGACACATGACGCATTGAAAGAAAAGGAAAAAACCAAAGCGACTCTGCTGGCTTGGTTTTAACACACGTGGCTCTGCATAGAAAATACTGCAAATAAATACAAAGTTCTCCTGACTGATCACCTTTATCCTATGATGAAACATTTCTCTTACAAAAACACATGGACACATTAAATGCCCTGATAAGGATAAAAACATGTAAATCATAAGCTTTGGCCTTTACAGTCAACAGAACTTATACCAGAACATCTGTAAGAGATTTTACACAGATGTTAAGCAACTCTTTGCATATTTGCAAAGACACACTGCTTAAATGGCTTGGTATCACGTGATCCTTGTGGGAATTGGTAGCTTGAATACTGAGGCGATGGTGGGTTCGTTCATTCGTTCATCTTCTTACCAGCTTATTCCCTAATTTGGGGTCACAGGGGTTTGCAGGAGCCTAAATGAGATCAAACGAAAGTCAATCTGGATTAGAGCCTCTGCAAAATTCTAACACAAGAAGTGGCCATGTTTTAGTCCTTTGATTTGTCAACTGTCATTATGTATCATTATGCAAACAAAACATTTTAATTCAGGACATCTGGTTTCATATTTCCTAATGAGGAAACTCGTGCAGATAAGAAGAGTAAGAAATGAGCTATAACCCTGTAACCAATGATCTGGTGAAATGCACTTGTATAGTTTACATAATTACCTTTGCACTTGTAGCTATTTAGATAAAGCCATATTTGTTGTTAGCATTTTAGCAACTGGCTTGCCAATATTTTATCTTCTAAATCCGCATTCAAATTTCCAGGCTGCTTTGAAAGAATTTCTATCATAAGATTTTCAACCATTGTGCATTAAAAACATTGACGGCTGCTATTACGATCCAAAAAGGCAGTTGCAATTGCAGCTGAAATGGCAACCATTTTTCAACACATTTTATATCTTAAAACCATTTTTTTGTCTGTTTAAGCTTCAATAAAAAAAATATGTAGAACTGTTGTAAACATTATGACTGCGACACCTAGCAACTGTTATTGCTAACATTATACTGTTATGACAGTAGCACAAGAAGGCTGTAAATTCCTTTATATAGGGTTATGGGTTTATTCTAAACTGCCCTAATCTTTAATCTGCTTTGATTTATTGCATTATTTTGTAAAACTGGAAACAGGATTTTGTAAACTGTTGCAGGATATCAGATGTGGATCCTACTCAAATAAATGAGATGCTTTTATCTGTTTCCAGTAGTGTTTTCAAACTGTTTTTTTCTTGGTATGTGTTCAATATCATACATCAGCACTTACAAATGTTTTTCAGTAGCATCACTGCACTGCTATGTGTCACATGTCTCTTGTGATAAACCATTGAATAACAAGATTTTTCAGCATGGGTTTCTGTCTATTGTTATTTTGTATATGGATTTAAGCAAAAAAAACAAACAAAAAAAACCCCTTTATTATTCAGCTATTTTTCTGAAATAATGTAATGTAAAATAATACGCAGCCCATCCTAGTTGTAGAAGATAATATTTATTATAGAATAAAAAGAAAATAAAAGAAACTCTTAGAAATACAAACCCTCCAAAAATACAGAAATAAATTGTGGCACCCACTGGAATTCAAGGCTGTTAGAATAAACAGCAAATTCACAAACCACTACATTTTATGGCTTAATAAACCTTGTTGACTTCTAAACTGATTCCATTACAAAATACACGATTGAGAAATACAGTATGAGTATTAAAACATGCTGTGAGAAAAACATAGAGTCCCAAATAAAACACACTACACACCCATACAAGCATCATCAGCAATCTCCCTATCAGAATGATGCAGGTTCAAAAATATAACGAGAATTAAAACTTACTAGTGTTTAGTAAAACTAAAAACCCGAAAAAGTGATTAAAGGCCAGTGTAACAGCAGATTTATGTTAGGGTATGATGATTATGTGCTCACCCTTCCCACTGTCACAGCTAAATGAACACATGAGTAATAATAATAATAATAATAATAATAAGGAGCTGATTTATCATTTTAAAAAGTTTTCAGTAGATTGGCTTTCAGGGAATAAATAGAACTTTTATAAATACACTTAAAAACTTTTGGACATATGCTCTCACAGTGCTCGTCACCTTTGGAAGAAAACCAGTTTGTCTGTGTGTGCGTGTGCGTGTGCGTGTGTGTGTATTAAGTTGGAGGAGGTCCATTAGTATATCGCAACATTGGATAGAAAGATCTGGCAAAATTGTTGGATAGAGTGCAGCTGTAGTCATCTTCAGACAGGGGGACCAGGCAGGTGAACACCAGCAACAGGAGGAAGAGGATGTGCAGCGGGAAAGCAGCTCGCAAAACCCGGTAGAAGAAAGAACGCGGTGGGGAGGCATCTCTGTTTTGTGCCCTAGAACAAAAATTATTTTAATTTAGAAACATTTTAATTCCCCTGACATGATTTAGCAAATTAAATGATCCTTACAGTGGATGGAAAATGTGACTAATGTGGTAACACTGTAGTTTTTTTTATTTTAATTTAGTCTTATTATCTTATCCAATAATATTCTACACCATATTATATTATTATTTTATACTAAATTATACTGCTTTTTTCTAAGCAAGGAAAGTTTGTTTCTACAGTATGTCATACAGAGAAATTTTAATTATATTAAAATAAAAAATGTACATATAGAGCAAGAAATTAAAAAAAAACCCCAACAACTTAACAACAACTTATTGATTTAAAATAAGTGAAAACACTTACAAATATAAAATGATTATAGTCAGCTTGGATAAATGTAGAACTAAATAGAATCTGTATTTAAAGATAGCTATCTGATCTCACAGCCTCCTGATGGTGCAATATATTTGGTTTGTAGACTATTGTGGAACTATTCAGTAAGTAACAATGCTTCAATCCTAAATCTAATCTAAATCCACTCAGTGTAATATTGTATTGTAATGTAATGTGTCAGTGTAGTATGTATTTTATGTAACCTTTGTAATCTACGTATGTGATCTATGTATGTATGTATGTATGTATGTATGTATGTCTGCATGTCTATGTACAGTGTGCATGTATGTATGCAAGTATGTATGTATGTATGTATATATGTATGTATGTACAGTGTGTGTGTATGTATGTATGTGTGTGTATGTATGTATGTATGTACAGTGTGTGTGTGTGTGTATGTATGTATGTGCAGTATGTATGTATGTATGTACAGTGTGTGTATGTATGTATTCAAGTATGTATGTATGCATGTATGTATGTACAGTGTGTGTGTATGTATGTATGTATGTATGTATGTATGTATGTATGTATTCATGTATGTATGTATGTATGCAAGTATGTATTCATGTATGTATGCATGCGTGTGTATGTATGCATGTATGTATGTATGTATGTGTGTCGGTGTAGTATGTATTTTATGTAACCTTTGTAATCTACGTATGTGATCTATGTATGTATGTATGTATGTATGTATGTATGTCTGCATGTCTATGTACAGTGTGCATGTATGTATGCAAGTATGTATGTATGTATGTATATATGTATGTATGTACAGTGTGTGTGTATGTATGTATGTGTGTGTATGTATGTATGTATGTACAGTGTGTGTGTGTGTGTATGTATGTATGTGCAGTATGTATGTATGTATGTACAGTGTGTGTATGTATGTATTCAAGTATGTATGTATGCATGTATGTATGTACAGTGTGTGTGTGTATGTATGTATGTATGTATGTATGTATGTATGCAAGTATGTATTCATGTATGTATGTATGTATGTATGCATGTATGCAAGTATGTATTCATGTATGTATGCATGCGTGTGTATGTATGCATGTATGTATGTATGTATGTACAGTGTGTTTATGTATGCATGCAAGCGTGTGTGTGTGTGTGTGTGTATGTATGTATGCATGTACAGTGTGTGTATGTATGCATGCAAGTATGTATGTGTATGTATGTATGTATGTATGTATGTATGTGTGTGTGTGTGTGTGTGTGTGTGTGTGTGTGTGTGTGTATGTAAAGTTCAGGAGGTCAGGCAAAACGCAGTTGTGTGTTTATCTGTAACTAAACTAATTAATTCTTCAAAGCTGAGATCTGAGAATTTCTTTCTAACATAATTATATAAATTTATCTTTTGACTTTATTATACACAATACAATCTGCACCTTGTGGCTCCAGATGATCTGCTTTCTGTTACATCCTACAAACCAACAAAACACACAAATTATACATCATTTACACACATCAAAATATATACATCATATAATCTATGTGTATTACACCTGAACATGTCAACAGCCCGAATCTTTATTTTTTCACTTAAATAATTTAATTGTTATATCGTATTGAAGAATATCAACTGAATAAGATTTTTTTAAGGGTGCATTTTAAGGAAATTGATTTATTTACAGATAATTTACCAAAGATGAAGATCCAGGCTCTTCCTCGTTACTCACGGCCAAAGATTCTGCAGAATCCTGGAGCAAACAATACTTTGTGTTACTTTTCTGATAAAAAATGTTCTAATTAATGAAATTACGTTTACAGAGTTCATACAAAGCTTGCCATTATTTTCCATAAAACTTCTTCTACTGAATAATTATTCAGTGGCAATACAATTTGGAGTTTATGAAAATATTTATATTTACAGTATTTGGCCAAGGCCTTTATCTAGAGCTACTCTTACACTATTTTGCCAAACATTTGTGGTCACCTGACTATCAGATCCATATGTGGTTTCATCTTCCAGTTAGCAGTCCAACACCTTAACCAATGGGCTACCATTTCCTGAAATATCCTTACAAGCTCCATAATTAATGACCACAAAAGGAGCTACTGTTACTGCTAATTAATTTAGGCTACAAATATCTGTGGATCTGTTCAATAATAAAAATAATAATTATTATTAAAACAGACATCACCACTCTTGTTTTGGCATTTGCGCTCCGCTCCTTTTATCATATTATAAATCACAAAACCTCAAATTAAAAAAACATGCGAGTTCCTGTTCTGGAAAATTATTTAGCTGTATTTTTCCAGCAAACATCAGTTCATAAATAATGTAATAACTTTTTTGAATTGAAAACCATGTGTCAAAAAAAAAAATCTTGGTCTGAAACCAGTTCCCCATTTCATCACCACCTAATTCAGAATTGTACTTATGATTTATTCGGACAAACCCAATATGCAGTTAGTTTTCTCAGCAGCACAGCATTTACTTCTGATAGAACTTCAGTAATGTAGATATGTAAGTAAATGAATGTAATTTGTTCTTACCAAGCGCTCCTGTATGATTTGGAGGTCCTGCTTGACCTGCTGCAACAGGAGGCGTAATTTGTTATGAATGACATGGAGCTTCTCCGTGGCCTCGTATTCGTCCTCTGACCCTGAATCAGGGAGCAGCTCATTGGTGATATCCTGCAGAGAAGAGACACGTCTCTGCCTGGCTTTTAGCTCCTCTTCCAGACCCTACCAGCAGGGGGTGCAGAAAACATCATTAGAGCTTGCTGTTAATTTACATGTATATCACTTTTCTTTGATTCCTTTGATTTTGTGTTACAGCAGAAAAAAAAAACAGCAGAATTAAAAAAAAGTACCTCATCAAATCCTCATCTGGGTGCCAAAAATAAATAAAGTCCATTTGTAGTAGCTGATGTAGGGTAACTAACATTTGTTTTGAGTTAAAATTTTGATTATGTTAATTTTTCTTATATGGAAACATATAAGCATATACATATGACCTGTAATAAAGATTTGCTTCATTGTCACCTGTTCATTTTTATTTTCTTACATTAGTTTAGTAAGAAATGAATCGCAATCTATTGTGCAATGAGAACATTAATCAAGTCTACCGAATATAACAGACTCAGGGTGGCGCGGTGGCGTAGTGGATAGCACAGTCGCCTCACAAGAAGAAGGTCCCAGGTTTGATCCCTGGGCCGAGGATCTTTCTGTACATAGTTTGCATGATCTCCCAGCGCGTGCGTGGGTTTCGTTTGGGTATTCCGGTTTCCTCCCACAGTCCAAAAACATGTAGGTTGATCTAAAACATGCAGGTGGTCTAAAATTGTCCACATGAGTGAATGTTTGTTTACGTGTGCTCTGCGAAGAACTGGCGACCTATTCAGGCTGTACCCCTGCCTCTCAACTTATGTGCCCAGGGATAAGATCCAGCAAACCCCTGTGACTCCGAATTAGAGAATAAGTGGGTAAGAAGGTGAATGAATGAATCAATAAAATAAAAAATAACTGCTACATATTTTTTTGTTTTTCTTGCAGTTTTGTTTGCTGCAGTCTTGCAGGACCTCCATTTGTTACATGGGGACCATTTTTTACATGGGGATCTGACTAGCAACAAATACAACAAAAAAAACCTCTAAGCCTAGATTAAGTCTCACCATCAAAACTGCTCTGTGTTCATGCAGCGCAGGCGGCTGTACAGATGAATCCTGGATGTTTACATTAAATCTCCTGCTTTCAGCATGGGCCAACCACAGCAGCAGCGAGTGCAAAGTCTCATGGAACTCCTATGAAAGAGAGCAAATGAACCGTCCTTGGTGAACATCTACTAAATGGTATCTGCTAAAAGCTTATCAAGTGAAATAAAACCATTATAAAGACAAAACTACACTTGAGCATAAGTGCACACACAGCACTATATTAAGGGCTCTAACCTGGCAATGCATGAAGGACTTTCTCAGATTGTCCTCCCACTCTTCTAGGCACATACAGGCCTTGGCCCAACTTCGGTTCATGCTACACAAGTCTTCCTGCAAGTGCTGCACCTGCACACCTGTTTCACACTGCAGCTCCTTCTCACCCAGATTCAGGCTCAGCATCAGAGTCTTATAGCGTGCAAAAGTCTTTTGCATTTCCTGTAAGACAGAGGAGTTTATGGGTAGGCGGAAAGGTCTTTACACATTTCAGCAGAAAAGGGAAATGATTTAATGTTAAAAAACCTTTACTAGGATCTTACTAACACTGGCCACATGACCACAATTGAGAAAATACACATATATTACTTTATTATAATTATTATTAAATTCTACTGTCATTATAATAATATATTA
>JAOTRA010000027.1:1016126-1029335 GCA_026260255.1 Pseudolaguvia tuberculata | reverse complement strand
GAAAGAAAGAAAGAAAGAAAGAAAGAAAGAAAGAAAGAAAGAAAGAAAGAAAGAAAGAAAGAAAGAAACTTCATTTTTGTAACATACATGATTATACAGTACAACATATAGAAATGAAATGTTTTTCTTCGCATATCCCATCTTAGTAAGTTGGGGGTC
This sequence comes from Pseudolaguvia tuberculata, assembly GCA_026260255.1. Lineage (NCBI taxonomy): Eukaryota > Metazoa > Chordata > Actinopteri > Siluriformes > Sisoridae > Pseudolaguvia > Pseudolaguvia tuberculata. The sequence continues at coordinate 1,029,176 of JAOTRA010000027.1, read as the reverse complement.
AGAGTGCAGGGTCAGCTATTGTACAGCATCCCTGGAGCAGGAAGGGTTAAGGGTTTTGTTCAAGGACCCAACAGTGGCGGACTTGAGCTGAGGTCTTCCTTGGCGGTGGGGAGCTTGAACTATTTGAGCCATTAATGCCTCTATCATTCTACCATCATTTCCAGCAAGAAAGTCTTCTCACACTATTTTTAAAGATTAAAATTATGTTTCCAGCAAACTCCAGGATTTATACATTAAACGTTTTATATTTTATCTTATCTTATGCAATTTATATTTCAACAACACTTTCTGAAATGTCAAGTGTAGTAATGTGGGTGTACCAGGATACTTCAAACAATGGAGATAAAAATGATTAAAAGAAAGAAATTTGGTCTGTAGATGTAAAGAAAACGGATTTGTTTGTTTTTTAAACAAAGAACAGGGAGTGATGATTAAATGGAGTCTGACAAAAGTCCTAATTTAATAGCAGTTAAAACATTTTATTGGAATATATTTGTCATGTTTAGAAAGGGAAACACAAAAAGTTGTTCAGTGTTTTGCTTGATGATGTGATAAAAAATATCTTTTAACAAATATTTGCTTATGTAAAATTTCCTAGCTATATATTTCCTCAAGATTCAAACAGTTCCATGACCAACTCCATTTTTATCTAACAGACTATTAGCATGATCATCAGTACCCTTAAAAGCTAAAGTGCAGTGATTGTACAAAATGCTGTTACCATTCGATAAAGCAACAATGTTTAACAATTAAGTCAGGTTTAAAAGTTTCCCTCTCTTTTCTTATGTATGGGCTGTGCTCTTCCCCCCTTTTCCAAAGGCCTTAACGATTGGATGCATTGTGAGCCGGAACAGTGGTCCCCTGCCCCACCACCTCCTCCTGTCTTTTAACTTGCTTTTTTCGCTTACCTTTAGGCAAAGTTCTTCCCACTGACTGTGTAGTTCCTCCACCTGTCCCCGGAGAAGCAATGTATCTGTAGGTAGCACATATTGTGAGATGTCTGTCTTCATGGCCACCAGCTCCTTCAATCTTACAGCCCACAGCTCCAAAGACTTCTCGTCCTCCTGCATTAACAAAGCACGTGGCACTGAGCTGAATCCCTGCTTTTGCTGCACACTAAGCCTAGTCCCCTCTCTCTCTGTCCCTCTGTCACTAACGTTTGGGATTAAGGCCTGCTGGTAGCACTGGAGGGGGGGTAGGGGAAAGAGGCGGGACGGGGGAAATGTGGGTGACTGGAGAAGTGTAAAACAAGGGGGCAGAAGAAGAGAGAGGAAGGGAGGGAGGGGCGCTTACAAATGTATAATAGCCCAGTAGGGGTGGTGATTCTTTCATCACTCTTCTAAGACTACAGCTAATGTTATCAGTTATATAAAGACCAAATGTTTTCTTTCATCAACTTTCATCACAGAAATGAGACAAGATCAACACCAAAACCTTTGAGTGTTAACAATTGCTACCAAATGTCAATCACTATTAGTGATCTTTAGTGGTAAGCATATTACAGCAAAACCTTATATTGTCATCCTTATAGTCAGTCTAGCATCAATGTGGGCCAATTCAGACCCTATTACACTTAAAAACAAGCACCTTAACGCTCTTCTCCTGAAACTGTAGGTTGTCTGGTGGTGGCTGCTTCAGTCTGATTGCAATCTCTCTAAGATGAAGTGCACTATCAGCAAGTCCATCCTCACAGCAACTCCAGTTCTAAAACAAAGAAAAAGAGCCTTGTATATTATGGGATGTAGGTTAATTTTTCATTAATCATTGTAAATTCATTGAGCCACCCTCTATAGCCACCCTCGATCCATATAGTAAGATACAAATCAATCACTTATATCATACACTTCTGTTTACGTACTATAACACTTAATGCAATAGATAAAAGTCATGACTTGTTTTCTAAACACTTGATGTACAGTAGCCTTTAGAAAATTAGAAACTCATGTACCGAAATTCTATATTAATTACTCTTACCATAATGCAACTTTTACACATAACCTGCCCCATTCTCTTACCCTTCTGCTGTAAGTCATCTGTGTCCAGACTATTCAATCTTTTTTACCCCAAGAACTTTAACCCCTGATTGCATACCTGCATGACAGTTTCTGAGAAAGCCGTCCTCTGCACAACTAGACTTTTACGTTCTTCCCAGGCTTTCTCCAAAGCCTCAACTTCAGCCATCAGCTCAGTTTCTGTCTGTGTATCCGTCTGGCGTAAGATGTGCTTGCACACCTGCTTAGTCTGAGTGTAAAGCTCTTCATGATCGCTCAGCTTATTGTGAGCTTGCTGTAGAAAGGAAAAAACACTGAATAACGCTGATGTCTGCAGTGCCTCACCAAAAGGGCAATTTAATTATATCTGCATGAATAATTAAATATTTCGGTACTGCTCTTCACTCTCCCTGCGCCCACAAAAAGTGTTAAACTAGACCGAAATCTAGCTGTAACAGAGTGGAAATTCATCCAACTATGATAACCTTGAATTTGTTGGTGTTAAAAAATTATTTTATGTGACTATGTCATTTTACCTCATAATCTTTAATGGATTGCTGAATCTGTTGAAAGCTACATGGTGCCAATTCAGCAGGTGATGGTAAGCCATCCACATTCTTCAGAAGTCTCCAAAGTCTTTTCAGACCTGTTTTGTACAGACTCCACTGTTCCGTCTGCTGCTCCAGGCACCTGCTCCTCTGTTGAACTTTATACAGTATTCCCCGCCATTGCTCTCTCAACTGGGTCAGCCTTAGAATCACATATTTCCTGAACACCAAGAATCCAACATACACTGTTTAGTGTACAGTATATCAACGATGATTCATTATAAAAAATCTGATAACACCAGATGGGGCGGTTAGCACGGTCGCTGCACAACAAGAAGGTCCCGGGTTTGATTCCTGGGCACGGGATTCTTCTGTGCGGAGTTTACATGTTGTTGACGCTTGCGTGGGTCTCCTCCGAGTACTTCGTTTTTCTCCCACAGTCCAAATACACCTACATTAGGTTAATCAGGTAGCTTTAAATGCCCATAGGAGCAAACGGGAGTGTGTGTGATTCTGTTCGTTTTACAGAATGTGTACTAACTTTAGGACATTTTCCTCAAAAGGTTTTTGCCTATGGCTCTAACAATCAACAAAAAAATCTAACAAAAAAAAACAAGTATTATGTTTATATTACATTTCTTATAGGGAATTTTAAATAGATTTTTCTTAAGTATAACACATGAAAGTTAAACCGTGCATCCGTGTCTGTGTGTATAAAGCGTACATAGCTCTATATAAACACATGAGTTTATGATAAAATATTGTGTAAAATATGATAAGACAATTTCTGATCCCCATCAATAATTAACATTGTTTACTTTATAAAATACGTTTTACTTTATCTTTCGTTTGTTGTCTGAATTTGTGGCTTTACATTAATTATACCTGAATTAATATTTTTTTTATTATTAGTGGTGATGATAATTATTACTAGCATATACTTTTAGGAGGCACACCATGATCTTAAAATATTTAAATGCATGTTTTTACTTTTGTATTTTGTAATTGTGTATATAGGACATATTTTTACAGCATGGGTCGAAACTTTATTGCTCCACTCCATTCTAATTATTTGGGATGTAATTCTTAATTATTTGTTTAATTAAATGATCAGTTCAGCCTAATGAATTGCAATTACAATTCAGAAGACTTAGGGAGAATGGATACACTGGTCTGGTCGCAGTCCTTCACAGGGCCGCGCACACACTCACTGTTATAGGCAATTTACACTGCAAATTAATCTAACCTACATTTTTTTTGGACTGTGAGAATAAACCCACGCAAGCACAAAAGAACAAAAGTTTTCCCCTGCCTGGGAATACAACCAGAGACCATCTTGCTGTGAGGCAATAGAGTTAACCAATAAGCCACCATGAATTGCATCTCACCTATCTTCGATCTGACTTTTATCCAAAAGGCTTAATTCCTCACTGACCACAGTGTCCAGGAGCTGCTGGCCAATCAGCACTTCCATCTTCAACTTCTGAAGAAATACAATGACGGATGGCATGTGGATTTGGTCACTTTACAATTTTACCAAATTAGCTATAACAATATACATTGTTAAGTGGCCAAACATTGCATCATTGATTAACCATGGTCAAAACTGAATCTGATAAAACATTTCTCCTGCATCTTGACGAGTGAATGCAATGAGCATAATGTCCTCTAAGAAAGAATAGAACAAAGCAGAAATGTAACCTGGTGTAGAGCAAGCTGTTCTCTGATACCCGAATCATTTCCAGAAATATCCGTGGAGATCTCAGATGCCAGTTTCTCCAGTAGATCCATCAAAGCATGGCGCTTCTGCTGGAAGGTGTGATCACATAACTGTACACTATACATTTCCCTAAAATAAAAACACAACTACACTTAATTACAGTAAAGTAAGACGGTGTAAAATGAATTAATTAATTTAGCATATCAAATCAAATTAAGTCAAGCTTGATTGTCATTCTGCTACAAGAGTGGACATATATATATCCACTCTTATATATATATATATAAGATTACATATATATATAGGAAAAGAGGAAGACCAAATTTGAGGTTTATGGATGTGGTGAGGGAAGACATGTAGGTGGTTGGGGTGAAAGAGGCAGATGGAGAGGACTCCTAACGGGAGCAACCGGAAGGAGAAGAAGAAGATTCCCAATTTGGTTTTGGATGAAGCTTCAGTCTTCTAGTAAGACTTTCCAGTCCATTGTGAAGCTTGAATGTAAGATATTAGTGACCATTCCAGTTCATCCCAGCAGAGAGTCCTGATCTTACCACCACTGGTGTTTTTAAAAAAAGCATGTGATAATGGAGCTCAAGGATTTTGTGCTCAGAGTCATTGTCATGCTGAAACAGTGGGAGAGTTTCTTAAACCCATTAAAGGAATAATGTAAAGAAATAATGTAATACATTATGTGTTACTACAACCACATATGGCTCTGATAATCATGTGACCACAAACCATTTTATCCATGAAACAGTGAAAGAGATATTTGTGGGTGAGGTATTAAATAATTATACTTGGACCTTCTTCACCTTTCGGCTGCTTCTGTTAGGGGTCACCACAGCGGACCACTCTTCTCCACACTACCCTGTCCTCTACCCTGGCCTCTTTCACCCAAACTACCTGCATGTCTTCCGTCACCACATCCATAAACCTCCTCTTTGGTCTTCTTCTTTTCCTCCTGCCCGGCACCTCCATCCTCAGCGTCTACCAATATACTGCATGTCCCTCCTCTGCACATGTCCAAACCATCTCAGCCTAGTCTCCCTCACCTTGTCTCCAAAACATCCTACATGCGCCGTCCCTCTAATAAACTCATTTCTTATCCTGTCCACCCTTGTCACACCCAATGAAAATTTCAACATCTTTAACTCTGCCACCTTCAGTTCGTCCTCCTGTCTTTTTGACAACGCCACTGTCTCTAAACCGTTTTTTATAAATTGAGACCTGCAATGTTGTACTTGGATAATGTCCATTTTTGCAGGCCTTCAATAAATATTACAATTGATACAAGTGTATAATTTCTAAAAAACAGCGTGCTTCATCCAGAATATTTTCTAGCCTGATACCAAATCTTTTCAAGGTCCACAATAAAGCTGACCATAAAGTGATTAAGTATAAATGGATGAATTTAGGACTAGTTAGGCAGCTAAGGAAATGAGTTCATCCCTTCTCAAAGACCTAACAGTAACTCTTGAGCTTAAATGTAAGTCGCTTGAATAAGGGTGTCTATCAAATGCCCCAAATTATTGGGCAGTCTGACCATTTAACCATACCATACCAGTTGCCCCCTAATGCGGATAACCGTAATTATCGAAATATTTATTCCAATAGCAAACACTGATGTTTTGACCAAAGTGATAATTTGCAGCACACACCTGTGCCTGTCCATGGCCTGGGTGAAGATCTGCACCCAGTGTGTATTGAGGACCTGCAGCTCTGTGGCCTCAGATGCAGCAAGTGGCAATCTAAGGCTCCACTCGTTTAAAGCTCCAAGGTCAGGGGTTCGTGCACTTAGCTCCAAAAGAGCCAGCTTACCCAGAACATAGAGAGAAAGAAAAGTGTTAATACAAAGTGTAAAAGTGTCTGATTGAGAATCTACATTTTTTTTTTACATTAAACATGTAAAAATAACAGTTTTTATCAGTTTATTTGAAAGTGATGACTTTTTGGATGAAAAACTTTTGACCAAAGCATATTTGGAGAACTTTTTAAATTTTTAGTTAATATGTCATTTATTTTGCTTTATATAACCAAATTCATTCATTCATCTTCTAACCAAATTCAAATTCATTCATCTTCTAATCCCTAATTCAGGGTCACAGGGTCTGCTAAATCCTATCCCTTCGCACATAGGGTAAAAGGCAGGGACGGGTTACCAGTAATTGCAGGGCCACACATAGACGAACAACACACATACTCCTATAGGCAATTTAAAATCACCAATCTACCTAATGTACATGTACTGAAGTACCAGGAGAAACCCACAGAGAACATGCAAACTCAGCTGAAAGACCATTTGCCCGGGAATCGAACCCGAAAGACTTTCTTACTGTGAGGTGACCGTGCTAACCACTACGCATCCTGATAATTAATATGTGAGCATGTTGATGCTGTAACTAACTGTTAATACTTAAAAATCATCATAACTATAAGGCAATCGGTTCACCTTTAGATCTTCAGTGCTTGAAGTGGAAGACGTCAACATACTTTCAGAGTTTGCCAGACACTCCATTAGAGATTTAACCTCAGTACTGAAGCAGGTTCGATCTTCCAGCTCCTGCTATAAGAAATGCATATATAAAGATTTTAAACCGGTACAATATAATAATAATAATAATAATAATAATAATAATAATATTAGTGGTATAATATTATTTGAGCTTCTTCGAAACTTCAACGAAATCCATTACCTGGAGCTGGTCCCGTGTTTTAACTAGTGCCTGACTGAGATGTACATGATCACAAGAAAGAATCCTGGCCTCTGATTGGATGACAGGTGCTGCTTGAGGATTTAACTGCACCATAAGAAGCTTAGAAGCCTCTAATACATTTTCTACATTGCCTTGCAATGCTTTTACTTTGTTCTCCAATTCCTAAAATGTAATACATTTTATTAAAAAAAGAAAAGAAAATTGAAATTAAAATGCATGGTCTAATGACTAACAGTTTACCACCAGCAGCACAGGATTAATATGGTGCTATGTTTGCATACTAATGAGTCTATTTCATTTCACAGAAATTATGAACACGGTGTATAAATTGCATTATTTCATTACCAATCAGGTTCTCTCCATCTGAATATTCTGCTTATCAAGCATTTACCACAGTGAAAATTCTTTAAAATCTAATAATTTTTAAAAAATGTAAAAAAAAAAAAATTGTAAACAGTTAATGAAGCAGAGCCATGCATTAACTCAAAAGTCAATGTTCCCTAACGATCAAATGCATTGCAATCCTTAAAAATGCACAATATCACTAAAATCCATGACAAAGCTAAACGTGAGCATTTTTATAATCTCGCACATACTTCTTATGCAGATGTTCATCATTTTTAATCGAATAATTACCATCAATTATGTCTACAGGTCAATAAAATTGCTGATAACTACTCATTGAAAAAAAACGATTAAATACTGATTGAATTTTTTTCCGGCAAATGTTTGTTTCCTGACATGGTGTAGATGATTCTGTATCACTCACAATGATGTTGTGAATCCTGCTCTGAAGCACCTCAGTGTCATATTCCTGTTTATTTGAAAGCTCACGAAATGCGTCATACTGCTCCCAGTAATGTTTCAAATGCTCAGAGCAGCCCTCATATAACATCCTGTACTCCTGCCAGTGACGCACCTCCAGCTGAGCCTGCTGCAGCCCCAAACTGACATCACGCACCAAACATGCCCACCTGATACACAAACAATTCATTGGCTATTTCGATATACGAGCAGGGATTTGTTCCACTAATGAATACATTATGGAACAGATAATGCGTTGCAGATGAATATTACATTTTTAAAATATAATTAACAAACAATCATGTAAGCAGGTAATTATTACTGTCAAACAAGTTGTTAGATACAATATTACATACAATTTCAAAACATGAACAGATCTGTATTTTATTTAAATCAGCATTTCTACATGTACATAGATTCTGTTCCTTTTTAATACTGACTTCCTGTATTCCTTTTTATAGGACCAGCTTCAGAACCCGGGACCTTCTTGCTGTGAGGTAACCGTGCTAATTACTATGCCACCAGGCCGCCCTTGTTTAAAATATTAAATAATATAAATGATCTTAAATGAAGTGAGGTGTGGTGGTATAGTGGATAGCATGGTCGCCTCACAACAAGAAGGTCCCGAGTTCAATTCTGTGCGGAGTTTGCATGCTCTCCCTGTTCTTGCGTGGGTTTCCTCCGGGTACTCCGGCTTCCTCCCACAATCCAAAAACATGCAGATTAGGTCAAATGGTGATTCTAAATTGTCCATAGCAGTGAATGTGTGATTGATTGTTTGTCTATGTGTTGCCCGAGATGGACTGCCGACCCATCCAGGGTGTAACCCTGCCTCTCGCACTATGTGCGCTGAGATTGGTGCCAGCAGACCCCGCGTGACCCCGAATTAGGGAATAAGCGGGTAAGAAGATGAATAAATGAATGAATCTAAACTGAGGTCGCTCAAATGAAGAAAAAATATGAATTCACACAATCCGTACTGTGAATATTGCTAGGTTTGTCTCCTAGGTTTGCCAAGTTGTAAATATATTATTTCAAAATGACAAAAATTAAAAACACATGATCCACATTGATTTGTTTGGAGTGGTAGCACATTGGTTAAGTTGCTGGACTGCTAACTGGAATATTGCAGTTTAGATTCCTAGCACCATCAAGTTACAGAGAAACACCACACAGGATTTGAACTTGGGGCCTTCTTGTTGTGAGGCAACTGTGCTAACCACTTCGCCATGCGCAGCCCCCTAAATGCAAAAATGTAAGGTATTTGATTAATTATGGAATAGTTTGAATAATCATTATTTGCAGTTGTAGTATAAAAGTGTAGCTTATTTATTATTATATTTTAGCCAATTTACAGTTTCCAGGAACCCCCCCCCTATTGTTCCACAAATCAACGTAGCAAAAATGAACTGAGTAAAACAAGAAAAATAAAAGTGTGCAGTGTGCTAATACATTCTACTCTTTAAACTGTTCAAGTAAAAAGTTCAGATTTTGTAGAGTAGGTCATCCATCCATCCATCCATCCATCCATCCATCCATCTATCCATCCATCCATCCATCCATCCATCCATCCATCCTCTTACCCGCTTCGGGGTCACAAGGGTCTGCTGGTGCCTATCCTGGCTCAGAGTAGGTTTAAGAAATGGATTTTAGGTGAAATGTATGTTTTATTCATATAATTGCAAGCAGAGGCTTGTCGTGAGTTTTTCCTGTAGATTTCTTGGTATTGAATTCTATGTGAACCTATTTAGTCAGTCCTTCTACCACTTTACCACTAATAATTTAAGTTTTACCCTCCTCTAATCTATTAGACCAGTAGACTTTCACCCTATGTGTCTGGGATAGGCTCCAGCAGACTCCTGTGATCCCAAAATAGGGAATAAGCGGTTTGAAAATGAATGAATGAACAGCAGTTGCATCTAATTTCACTATGAGTTTTATGACACAACCTGTCATTCTACTGTGGCATCAAAATCAGTGTCAATGAGTTTATCAATGTAGTACAAACTATGTCAGCACTTCTTATTCGGTATTGACCAGAGCAAAAACAGAACCCCTGCTGTGAAATAATCTCACCGACCTTGTTTTTCTTTCATCCAGTTCATTAGAGAGTAGATCAACAGCACCAGGATGGATTTTGTCTTGTAGGTTGGAAAAATGACTGGCCAAGTTTGTCCAAGTCTGTTCTGATCTTTCAATCTCCATCTGAAGCTCCTGTGAACATGAAACGTCTTCATACCAGTTTTTACAGTATATTTTGACGGATATTTCAGTCTTTTTTCATGAATTTTGTTTTTACCTGAAGCTGATCTACATGCTCTTTGCTCTGCTGGAAAGACAACATAGGAATCTTATAGCACTCCAGCTTATAGGCTATGCTAACAGTTTGCAGTACTTCATCTCTTAATGCTGTGTTCAATTGAGCCCACTGCTCCTCCAGCCTAACCAGATCAGCACGGACAGCACTCATCTACAGCGGAAGAGACCAGGTGAAATGATTATCATTAGCAAACTATCTAATACCGTCAAGATACCACATGCTAAGCATAAAGGCCAGCCTGCTGTTTTTTTCGTCATTCTAAAAAAGAAATATTTAAAAATGTCTTATATTTACTTCTATGATAACCTTAGTGGTGGCTTAGTGATTAGCATCTTTACATCACAGTGGCCCTGTGATGGACTGGCAGTAATTTAATTGATCATATGCTGTGTTGAAGAAGGACGTACCTGTTGCTTTAGAGTCTGGCACTGGTCACTGATGTTTCCCACCTGCAAGGTAAATGTCTGATCTCCTGGGTGCTGGCCATCCTTCTGCCCCAACATGTAATGAGTTTGCATCTGTAGTAGGTCGGTGGACTTTAACATTAACATCTCCTCTTCTGTCTGCACACAAACGATGAAGTTATTCCTGTATAAATCAAAAACTGCTTTAAAATGTTTTTCAATACTTATGTAGACCTCAAATTCCTTTAAACGTTGCTGTATCTGTATCCAGCCGGCTGGCCTTTCATTATCCCTCATCTTTTTTTCCTGTATTGAGATCCAATGGCAGAGCTGTTGCAGATGTCTCTCTCTCTCTGCACAGTCCTTCTTGTTCTGCTCTGTTTCTCGAACCTAAAGACAAGAAGTTTGGTATGGTGCTAAACAAATATTAACAAGGATTTTTGACAAGTATTAATTTCAGTCTTTATCTTTACCTTGATGTCAATCATTCTTTGTAAGAGGAGCCAATCGAGATTGAGGGCTCCCAATTGCTCTGCAAGGGTTAGACGTTCATTACGATTGGCTGCATCATCTTTAAAGCTTGTCTCTTCTACAGAGTGGTTAAGAAAGTCGACACATGGCTGCCGGCTTGTCATTTCTGCTTTACACCCCTGAGGAATAGCACCATAGCATGTATCACATCTATTACTGCTATTAATCAAACTTTTTGAAATTGTTTTGAATAAATAAATGAGAGTGAATTAAACAGATCATAATTTTTCTGAATAAAGCAAAACCTTTAAATTCTGTAGAAATGCGTTGAATTCTGTAGAATTCAGAATGTAATCCTCTTTGCAGCTTTCCTCTTCAAGTCTCCTCTTCATTTGCTTTAACCAGGAGGCCAGATAAGCCCTGACCTTACCATGGCCTTGAATTGCCAACAGCTAGCGTGAAAACAGACCAGTATAATAAATTATAAAAACATTGACGAGTAAACAGAAAGTCAAATAATTCCAAATCATACGAATACAAAATGTCTGTTGGTCACACACATGGTATAATAATAGTAATAGAACTTTTGGTATCACGTTTAGTATCTTTAGGTCAAAACATCTACACCATGTTACACAATGTAAAAGATAATATTTCATAGGGCCCAATATTGGTTTAATAAATTTGAATGTTTGTTAAAATTTTTTATTTATACTTATAATTAATTCCAATAAATGCAGAATCGCGGCACGGTGGCATAGTGGTTAGCAAGGTCTTTCTGTGTGGAGTGAGAATTTTCTCCCTGTGTTTGCGTGGGTTTCCTCATGGCACTCCGGTTTGTTTCCTCCCACAGTTAACAAAACATGTGCAGTACATAGGAGTGAATGCGGTTGTTTGTCTGTGTGTGGCTCTGCAATGGACTGGTGATATGTCCCTATGTGCGAGACCCCGAATTAGGAAAGAAGTAGATAAATGAATTTACGCAGATCCATTTACCCAAAATAATTATTTTAAAACATTCTCAAAACACTTACATGCTGCAGTGTGTGCTGAACAGTCGGTACAGCATTAGTGAGCTCTGTCCAGTCTTGTTCAAGTTGAAACAAATGTTGGCGTAGTTCAGGTGCCTCTATGTCTGACAGCTGAAGAACCTGAGTGCCTGCTCTCACCGAACTGTCCTTTTGTAAAGATCTGCTTTCCACTTCCTTAAGGAAGTCCTACAACATCAGGCATATATATTATAACTTATATATATATATAAGTTTAAACCCTAGATAAGAAATCTGAAATCTGTTTTATTTACACTGTCAATAGACTGATATTCACCATGATATCTGGCAGAAGAGTTACCAAAACATGTGGACGGGGATCACAAAGATTGTTCCAGATCTTCACATTTGCGAGTGCAGAGGCAATCCACACCTTCAGTTCATCACAATTGTAATAAAACCTGTATGCATTTGATTACAAACATTTCAAAATTTACTGTGAAACTAAAAATTCTAATTGTCTTACAGCAAAGAAACCAAAAACAGCGATTATAAATAGTCCATGAACCTGGACATAGGTCATGTTTTATGAGATTCAAACCTTTCATAGTTGACTTGCATCTCCTTTGTGTGTTGGAGCTCTTTCTCCAGTTGTTTGTAGAAAGCTAACCAGTTTTTCTGCACATCTGAAACTCTGAGAACAGAGTGGCTGGAAGCCTGGGATTGCAGCAATTCCAACTGAGGCCTACTGTCCTCAAGGAGTCTGTGCAAGTGCTGACAGTGAAAAGTGAGGTGAGATGAGGTGAGTAGAGAGCAGAATGCAAAAAACAAATATAAGAAGAAAAATAAAGATGGTTTTTCTTCATCACCTGTACCCAGCTCTGGCCCCCAACCTTTCTTCTTTCTCAGCACCCCTTTCTGTGCTACGCTAACATTAACACCCACCCCGCTTCCCAAAAAAAACCTCCTTTCATTTGAGAATTAAAGAACAGGAATAAAGCTCAGCATAAATCTATTACGGCTGCCCAATAGGTACCGCTCACCATTGCGAATGAGAGAGTTGGGCTGAGAAATGAGCTTCCATAATTG
>JAOTRA010000027.1:1000332-1014135 GCA_026260255.1 Pseudolaguvia tuberculata | reverse complement strand
CTATTACGGCTGCCCAATAGGTACCGCTCACCATTGCGAATGAGAGAGTTGGGCTGAGAAATGAGCTTCCATAATTGTAAGGGAAGAAATAACATAAGAGCAGTTAAAGTGGCTAAAAGAACATGAGGTTCCACAGACATGGCAACAGCCTATCCAAGTAATTTGATTTGGAATAGAGTCTACTGAAAAAGGTCCCATGCAACCCACATACAATGAATCAATCACATAGAGGAGAACCTTCGTCTCCATCTCCTTCATGTCTCATCTAGCAAAGCAGTTTTTTGCTAATTTTATCAGAGGGCTTGCCAAATAACTCCTCTGAACAAGACAGACCTCCTCATATCCTCCATATCACCAAGACTGATGAGTTTGGCATAGGCAGAGATGAACATCACCAGATAAAAACGCAATAATGAGAGAGAGGCAGGGGACCATGAAGAGAAAGCAGGAAGGTATAACAGAGTAATTAGTTCTCGGTTTCTTTTGAAAGTAGGTATACTTATAGGATCACATCCAGAATGTAATTAAAGATGCAGGGCTTTTCAAAACTTTAAGGAGTAGACATTACCTGGTAAGTCTCCAGTCGTTCTTGTAGTTGTGGTTCAGAGTTTAGGTCATTACTGGGCATTGCTGCTTCCAGCTCTTCCAACTGCCTCCCCAGCTTCACTCCCATCTCTTTAAACCAAGAGCACTCCTGACAAGAGGACATCTTATTCGTTATTTAATGCCAGAAACACTTCAAATTATATTATTACTTACTAAAATATTTGGCAGTGTTATTCAACAATAGTAATCAACAAATTAAACACAAATAGGGTTGGTTATAATCTCCTTATTTTTTCACAATGGGTTCCTTGGCCACTTTGCCCCTGCCAGTTCATCCCATATCATAATATAGTTACCAACTAGAGAGGCAAAAGGTCAACATTTTCTTCTTCTTGAACTGATAACAACAACAGTTGATAATATATTTTTATCTTCTGTTTACGAGTGCCACTTTGTCATACAGGCCAGACAGAAAATTACAATCTTTTGCACAGCAATAGATAGTTGGGGTGAAAGAGGCAGATGTAGAAGACAGGGTAGTGTGGAGAAAAGCAATCTGCTGTGGTGCCCCCTAACATGAGCAGCCGAAAGAAGAAGAAGAAGAAGAAGAAGAAGAAGAATAGCATATCTAATTTTCTTCCTATGGCTAGTGGTCCAGCTTTTATTGTATTTTTGGGACTTTAAGGCTCATTGGATTACAAGTTGCTAGATCAATGAACGGGTATATTTTCTTACGCATCGGATTATAAGGCGCATTAAACAGTTGCATAGAAGGGATTTTTTTTAAGAAGTGTGCATCCCAGAAGAAACATCAATCGATAAGTCTGAACCAGGACTAAACAAGGACTAATCTTGGAGTTGAGAGAAAGAATGAACCCCAAGCCTTTGGAGCAGGGTGTCTGCAAAGCGCGATCAAGCAAAGGCTGCATTTAGCCCTGTGGAGCCACATAAAATTGGTTCGAGGTCAGTAAGTACAACCAGAATTAATATTTAGGACGAATCAGATTATAAGGCATAGTGTAGTTTTTTGAGAAAATTTAAGGATTTTAAGTATAACACTTATAACACTACACACTACATACCAGACCACCTTATCTGATGTTACACTAACACTGTTGTAGCAGAACAAACCCAAATCTCACATTCAAGTACAAATTGTAGTGAAAATGTTAATAGAATACTGGACCTCAATCAAACAGCAAAGTGGAGAGTAAATCCGAAATAAGATGTTTACAAACACATAAATCTGAGGGTCAGATGACCAGAAACATTTGGTACCATAGTGTATCTTTATTTCAATCTAAACATAAAATATATTCATATTTGTTCATAGTCCTTTTAGAAAAGTACCTCTAATCTGTGCTGGATGTGAATCCCTTGTTTTACAGCCTGTAGTTCCAAATCTGAGACTAATTGATTTAGTTCCACCTGATCTTGCAATTCTCCCTCTGGTAGGTGTTTGGATAGATGCTGGATCATCACATGGTACCACTTCAACTCCTTAAAGTACTTCTGTTAGAATATTAATTATTGAAGAAATGAATTAGTTCTCAAAACAAAAGAAAAAATACTGTATTTACGTGCCTTGAGTTTGGTAATTGCCATATTAATTGCAAGAGCTTATTTCACCCTTATTCAATCCAAGGCTACGCAATGTCCCAAATATAATTTTAAAGCAATAACATCCAGTCCTAAAACATGTATATTAGGTGGATTGGTAATTTGAAAACTGCCCATAGGAGTGAGCGCACATGTGTGTGGTTCTTTGTCTATACGTGGCCCTGTGTTGGACTAAAGAATTGTTCAGTGTATACCTCTACAGTTTTACTATGTGAGCTGGGACAGGCTCCAGCAGACCCCCATGACCCCGAATTAGGGAATAAGTGATGAAAGAATAAGCATCTCTTTTGTCCTTTTTTAACGACAAATGCTAATTATGCAAAAATCTGTGAAAATGTTTTTGTAAAGTAATGTACTAAAAACTGTGTGAACCTGTAAGCATTACTAAGTACTAGTAATATTATTTCGGTTAATAGATACTCATGCATGAGCAGGTGCACCTTGTGACTGCTGAGGAAGCTCTGGAGTTGGCTGCAACTATGTTGAGGTGTAATCTGGCTGTGCTGAAGCCTCTCAGAGCCCAGTTCCAACAGATCCCTCAGACCCTGTAGGTTACCCTGATAGCAGCGGTGGAGTGTTGAAACCACTTGTTGTCTCATTGTATTTTCTTGCATGGAGCTTTGCACACCCTAAGTGAACAGCACAGGGGGGAAAGTTTAGTCCGTTTTGTCATGGTCACATTGAACAACTATAAAAGAAAACAGACGGCTAGTATAATTTGTTATTCTTCATTTTAGAGGGAAGTGCACTGTACCTGTAGGCATGTCAGTTCTTTAGGAATGATGGTTGATTTACTTTGCTGAGCTCCCATGGACTCCAATACAGATACCGGATTTTCAAGCAACTTTTCTCCAACCTATAGAACATAAAAGAAACATTACTTGCTTTGAAGAATTCATTCATTCATTCATTCATTCATTCATTCATTCATTCATCTTCTTTCCCACTTATTCCCTAATTCGGGGTCACAGGGGTTTGCTGGCGCCTATCCTAGCTCACATAGGGCGAGAGGCGGGGGTACACCCTGGACGGGTCGCCAGTCAATCTCAGGACACAAATAGACAAACCATTCACACACACATTCACTCCTATGGACAGTTTAGAATTACCAATTGACCTAATCTGTAGCCGAAGGAAACCCACGCAAGCGCAGGGAGAACATGCAAACTCTGCACAAAAAGATCCCCGGCCCGGGAATCGAACCTGGGACCTTCTTGGTGTGAGGCGACCGTGCTAATCACTACGCCACCGCCCTGCCCCTCATTGAAGAATTTGGACATCTATAAATGTTTTTGTAAAAGACAAACCTGTAGCTGTGGACTAAGACCCAGCTTCCTACTCAGCAGTACTTCTTGGGATGAAAATATGGTTTGAATGGAGGACATGCAGCTTCTGATACGCTCCATACAGGACATTGCATCAGGGACGGCAGAGAGAGTCATTGTTGAGCCGATATTTCTTATTATACTGCTTATAGCCACCAGCTGTGATGACAAGCACTAAAAATAGATTGAAATTAAATTCCTATAACTATTATAGTATATAAAAATAACAGGTGTCTAACAATGGTGGCATCATATCGCATAATACCTGCATATTCAGCAGATGGAGCTGGATGGTTTCTTTGTTCATCTCTGACAGAGGCTGATCTGTGTGTGTTATTCTGAAGAGTGTGTGACTCAGACCGCTTAAGGCTTCGCACACCTCAGACTGAACTCTATCAGCCTGAATACAATAGCCAGTCACAGGATTTAGGTTCAAATAAACACAATTGTGTATTTAATCCAACAAATGCAATGAAGACCCCTATCTGTGAAGGGGCACTTTAAACTTACCGAAATACCCAGGGTGAGTGTATTATGATAGATAAGCCTAAGTCGCTCAGCATGTCCATGCATTTCCGGGATGATAGACTCTCCAACATCACTAGCCACTTTTATATTTTCCACCTCATTTAGATTTCCCACCTGGCGAGAAAAACACAAAATAAAACACTTTTATAGATGTGCTTTATTTACTTTATTTATTACATCTGTTTGCCTAGTTTAATGAGAGAGTTTGAATAAGAGGTTTCCTGTCAACAATACATAAAATTAGGTAGACATGAAAAGAAGTCTTTTGTTTAGTGGAAAAAGTATTTGTAAAGAAAGTACTGCAACATTTCACATTCATAATCTTATATTAAAACTAACAACCAAATGTTTGGAATCATGATTCTATTACAATCAGAGTCTTCCCCTAAGTCTTCTATCTCTTCAGGAACCGAACACCTCCTGGACTCAGAGATGTGCAATGAGGATAACACATCACACATTCTTTCAACCCCTCCAAACGGGTAAGAGGCTACCGTCCTTCAGGACCAGGACCTAATGCTACGAGAAGTTTAGTTTCTCTCAGACATTCTCTTACTCCTTCTGCGCAATCCACATATTGTGTAATTTGGCAATGAAGCTATGTCTGATTCTGATACACTTATGTTGAGGACTGACATTTAGACACTTACCTCTAGTTGAGTTCCCTCCTTCTCTGTGTTAAGTGAGTCTAGCAGACAGTCTAGTCTGGATAGAAGCTGCACCCAATTCACTTCCATCTCTGGTGGTTGTTCAGAAACACGTAGATCCCAATCAATGGTTCTAAATACAGAGATTATGAGATTATGAGATGTGATTCCGCAACATTTCCATAAACATTCACAGACATTTGCATAAAGATTCATAAACATTTCTTCAGTTTCTAATCAAGGCAAAACAGACTAAACCTTTGACCAACCTTGCAGTTTTTTGAGACTGGGTCTGGTCTTCCTGCTTTGGAACAGAGCTACCGTTGTGCTGTCCATTGTTCTCAATCAGATCTTTTTTCTCTTGTGTTTCCTTCTGCAGCTGCTGTTTAATATACTAATTAAACAATATGTTCATAATTTTCTGTAAGTTTTAGATACATTATTTGTAGTAAATTATCCTACCAGTGTTGTATCTTCCTGAGAAGAAGACATAAGGTTCTGTATAGGCCCTGTTGCCAAGAGAAAGTCTTCACAGACTGCAGAATCTCTCATTGTTTCTTTCTCTGTAGGTTTTGATGTGAACTCTTTCAACATTTCATGAAGATCTGACTTGGTCCCTGTGTCCACAATGTCCTTGCCTTCATACATAAGTTTAAGCTGTAACGTTTTTGTCTGTTCTGGGTTTAGTCTTTCATTCCATGGTTTCCCTTCAGGCTTTTCCATTGCTTCTTCCTTATTCGTCATTTTAGTTGGTATACTAAGTTGCATGGCAGGATTAGGACTTGGTACAGAAACAAGTCCAACTGAAGTTGTATTTCCTGGTTCAGTCTCAATGTTCATGCATACAGGTGCCAATAACTTTTCACAGGACACTTCTTTAGAATCCAATTCCTGCATATTTTTTTTCCAAAAACACATTAATCTCTACAATATAATCTCATTAATCAATACATATAAAGAAGAACTTAATGAACCAGTACCTTAGTGAGAGACACTTGGAGGCCAGTGTCTGCGGTGGTTGTAGCAGAAACATTAGTCACTGGTGTCTCATCTGGGCTTGGCTTTAAACAGAATAAAAAAGGGCAGACTGTTAAAAACAGACTGGATGGATGAAGATAAAGCTTTTAAAGAGTCTATTGAATCAAGGGGGCAGCTAGACAGCTGAATCTGACAGCCCCAAGCTTTTCACACAGCAAATTACTGTAGAGTCTGTTTTATAGTCGGACAATGAAAAATGACTTCTTTTTTATACATTAAACTCCAATTAAAAATATTGTTGTGATATATGTATATGGTGCAGTACATAATAACTAAATTGTCAGCAGTGCACTTTAGCTTTGTATTCGGTTCAAATCAGACACTAAAAGAATTAATAATACCTTTAAATAGCAATAAAAAAAGTTTACCGGTGCTTTGTCCTGCTTGGACACACTCCAGTGTGTTTCCAGTCTAATCTCAACAGGGATATGATCTTCACTGGCTGCATCATATGGCACATCCTCAGTAGGTTTTAATCTGAATGAATCAGTTGATAAATCTTGAACACTGAACTCTTCTATTTCTAAACCGGGCTTGTTTGTACAAACTGGTACAGGTTGAATAGCAGATGTTGCTTTATGGTCAGATTCCTTCAGCATTTCTTGAGTTTCTTCGGTAAGTATATTATTTAGCACAGCAGGATCGACTCTCGGCAGTAATAATGTCTCTGTAGTTCTAACAGACTTACAATCTGAATCATCATGATCATGATCATCATGATCATCATCATCATCATCATCATCATCATAAGCTATTGAGCTGCTGTTTGTTGTATTGATAGCAATTGTTTCAAGCATTGTGGGTGAAGTAACTCTTTCTAGTTTGGTCTTCACTGGTCTTTTTGCTGCTAAAGGAGAAGATTCCTATAAAGTGAAGTTTGTAAGAGTTAAAACTTTGAACAGATGAATCGGCTCTCTGTGAGAAGAGTGATAATATTCAATTCGTATTCAATTACCTTTGTGACAGACATTCGGATTACAGCAGTAGCAGAGGTTTCACCAGGACCTTCACCCACTGAAATCTCATCTAAGTCCTATGTTAAATATAAATTGGATAAAGGAAGTAATATATAAAACGGCACAATACAGTTTTGAGAATATTCCAACGATTTTAACAGTGCAAGACTGTTCATTTGTCGTATAACAGTAAGACCTAGGCACCACATTTTTGTGCTTTACTTTAGATTAGTTTTGAGAAGTACTTGAGAAGATCTTCGTACAGTAACACATAAATAGCTCTAAAGCCGTTTAGCATGTAACATCATTAATGGAACTTATCTCCATATTGGAGAAATAAGAGCCAAAGACATAAACACTGAAGTATAAATTACAAAGAATTATATTCTGATAAGAGAAAAACAATTCCAGAAGTTTCAGTGTGGCAAAGAAACTATAGCCAACATAAAGAGTGATGTCTACTATACCTCTGGAGCACTACCAGTGAGAGTATCAGAAGATGATGACTGATTGCCCTCCTGCTCAGTATCCTCTTCTTCTTTCTTTGATACGTTTTCAATAGGCACCTGCTTGACAGTTTCCAAGAATTTTTTGTGGTCAAATATGAACTGGTTCACCAAGCTCAAATATCTTTAGATAATTTCGAGTCAGTTCACAAAAACTGTTCTGCCTGGCTTTTTCTGATTGTATTTGATTTGTATTCGTCAATTCAAAGCACATCTGAGAACATCTAAAATGTGTCTAGAAATGTGTTCAACTGATCACCAGAAACTGGTGCTAAACTTACCATTACATCCTCAGACCACTGAAGAGTGAGACTGGAGACCATTCCTCTATCGGTGGGAGAAAAAACAGCCATGGAGTGACCGAAAGCATCCTGGGGATAAGATACAACATTTAATATCTGAAGCAAAATCAGATAAAATCTTTAAGAAAAAAATTTATTTAATAAGTAAGAAATGTCTATGGACCGGCAACCCATCCAGGATGAACACCTGCCTCTCGCCCTATGTGTGCTAAAACAGGCATCAGCAGACCCCCATGACACAGAATTATTGAATAAGCGGGTAAGAAGATGAATAAATTAATGACGTAGGAAAAGTTAGAAAAGTAGTCTTAATTTTTAGAAACATTTTACACTAATCTGGGCCCAAAGGTTGCTTTTTAATTCCCACAGAAAGAAAGTGTTACATTATATTATACATATATATGTGAACTGAGATATTTGGATGTATTTTTTTTTTCAGGATGAAATATAGTTAAAGTTCATGAGAAAGAACTTGAAATTTTGACAAAACCTCTAATTTCCGAATTTTAAGAGACTTTACATATTAAATTCCCAATTCTGCAATTATCATTGCTGTAAAAATGTACTTTGCGTAAATCTCTTCAACTATTTATGTAGTATTGGCCTGAAAACATAATTACAGCTCTTAATACAGAGCTTTGGAGGTCAGAGCTTTCCAAACAGCTTTCATGTAACATAAAAGTCCCAGTCACTACCAGCAACTATAAAACTGTCATGGACAAAGAAATGTGGTCAAAAGGTCAAAAGGTCTTTTCAATTTCTCAGAATCTGTAATAATGGGCTTAATAAAAAACTTTGCTAACTCAAAAGGCTACTGGCACAGGAACTGGAAAATATCAAAACTGCAGGCAATAATTTTTCTTTTAATATTCATGTTTTATTTTGCAACTATTCACTTATAAAAGGCCACAAAATATTCTGTATTTCAACTCAGTGTGCCATAATTAGCATGTATAGTTAAACGAACAAGTATTACAATAGCGTAATCATCATTTACAAGAAAGGGTCGTTTGAATTATGAATAATCTTTTAAAGCTGACTTGTATTCACGGCATGAATGATTAAGAATACAAATGTTTCTATAAAAATGTCTAAAGAGTTTATTATATACGCATGAAATACTCAATTAGTGGTATTATAAAAAAAAGTTATTAATGCACCTAGTACCCAGGTATCCAGTGGTTCCACACAGATTAGAACACTTTTAAATAGGTCACTGAATTGGGTCAAACACCGCTCACAAAAGTTTAGTGTTCACCGCGGAACATAGATACTGACTTATATAAAGATAATAAAAATTGACAATTGGGTGAAATTATAGAATTATCGAATTGATTAATTTGACTTTATATTATCTTCTCAACCATTCAAATGTGGATTCATTCATTTATTCATTCATCTTCTTATTCCCTAATTTGGGGTTAAGCACACATAGGGCGAGAGGCGGGGGTACACACTGGACAGATCGCCAGGGCACACATAGACGAACAACTTCTCACACACACACATTCACTGCTATGGAGAATTTAGAATCACAAATCAACCTAATGTACATGTTTTTGGATTGTGGTAGGAAACTGGAGTACCCGGAGAAAACCCACATAACATGCTAACTCAGCACAGAATGATCGAATCGAACCGGACACGTTCTTGTTGTGAGGTGACGGTGCTAGCTACCACCGCGCCACGTACAAGTGTAAATAATTTGGTCAATTTCAAACATGTAATTTGTTCAAAAATTAATCAATTCATGTATTTTTAGTGATACTATTCATAGCTTTAAAATAATAGTAGCACAGCTGCATTCATGCAAACAAATGTTCACTCACCAATGAATGTGTTATTTTACTTATTGAACATAATAATGGTTTACAGTTTTAAAATACCTAAATGACGATGCAGTGAACATTTGTTTTTTCTATGTTAGCATAGTGTTTCTGATTTGGATCTCGATCATTTGTTACAGTGAACAAAATTAATAACTATCAAAATACACAGTTAGGCGGCGCGGTGGCGAAGTGGTTAGCACGGTAGCCTCACAACAAGGGATCTGTCTGTCCTGAGTTTGCATGTTTCAGGTTTCCTTTGGGTTTTCCGGTTTCCTCCCACAGTCCAAAAACATGCAGATTAGGTGGATTGGTAAATCTAAATTGTCCATAGGAGTGAATGTGTGTTGTTTGTCTATGTGTTGCCCAGCGATGGACTGGCGACCCGTCCAGGGTGTACTCTCGCCTCTCGCGATATGTGCTCCTTGATAGGCGCCAGCAAACCCACTTGACTCAGAATTAGGGAATAAACGGGTAAGAAAATGAAAGAATGAAAATACACAGTTGAGCCAAGTTATTATTTATCGCTCTTGGTGTCCACCTGAGTGGATGCGTTGACCAGCATTAACAGGTGAAATCCGAACAGCTCCTTACACTGCACACGCTTATGCCTTATCCGATTCATATCCTGTTTATTATCAAATAAGAAGGCCTGAATATAAAGTGAAAACATTGGAATCCATGTGTTTTTTGCCTGTTTACATTGTTAGTCCTACCCCATCTGTGCCACATTAGAGAAAAAAATCCAAATCGGGTCACATGCAGTTTAAATGCCATATTGATCAATAGAATGTTACAGACCCTGAATCCAGCGCTTTGCTCTTCAGTTAGTTGCAGCAGCTCACAGATGTGGGGATGAAGCTGTTTGGCTCGGTGGAAGACTGAGAGACTGAGTTCGGCTCCTGTAGGCAGACCCAGGCATTCCCTGCACCGCTCGATCTCAGCTAAAGTCCTTTGTATGGCCTGCAAGTTTTCTAGGATTACCTAAAAAATCAAAATCAGAAACATAAGCAAGAGAAAGCACATTTTTTCCCAAAAGGAACTAACGACTATTTTAATAGTTGCCTGTCTGTTTTGAAGATGCTCCTCTGGTGGTATGTCCTTGGTTTCAACGGTAGATAAGATACTTTTTATCTTCGTGATGCTTTTCTCCATCGTCTTTACCTCCGCTTCAATTGCATCCATCTCCTAAACAGGAAATAGAAAAGTACAACATTAACATTGATTGAAGTCATTGACCTCATTTGTTATTCCCTAAAATGCTGCTCAACTGAGCATGTTAACTCCATTTCAATAACAATACAGTGTTTATCTTAGTCTTAAATCCTAATTAAAGTCATTAATCAGTAACTGTAGTGCTTACTGATGCTGCATGCTGGAGCTGTGAAAGTGGCTCCATAACACTGTGCTGCATTTGGCTGATGTTCATGCGGATCTGTGAAAGGTTCTGCTCCTCAGTGCTGGTGTCACATACAGCTGATATCTCTTGGAGTGCAGGCACAAAAGCCTCCAGAGACCGTTGTATCCCTTCGGACTCATCCAGCACCATCTGCCGGACAAACATGTAAGATGACAGTTAAAATAATTCATGTTGATGGATGGCATTAATTATTGATGTTCATTCATCTTCTAAAACGCTTATTCCCTATTTCGGGAGTCATAGGAGTCTAATGGAGCGTAAATATGCCAAAAGGCAGGGGTACACCCTGGACAGGTCGCTAGTCCATCGCTGGGGCACACATAGACGAACAAACACATACACATACACTCATTAGTTTATTTATTCCCTATTTCAGGGTCATGGATGTCTGTTAGAGTCTATCCCAGCACACATAGGGTGACTGGGTAACAGGTAGCATATCAGGAAACAACATAATAAATAAAAGAAATAAAAGGTATACAAGGACTGAGGTAGGGAGGGAGCAACATCTGGACAACAATCAACCAATGACAAGACTGGAAAGGACAAACAGACAGCACATGCTAACACAAACAAACTATGTCTATGATGCCATCTGGTGGTCTTGTGGGTAATTTACCCCAGAATCCTTACAAAGTGGCTTTAGATAACGGCATCTGTCACATACGAAAAATCTACAATTGCAATAATTTTAAACTAAAAGTTGTTAAGAATTCATGATAATTCATGTTAGTATGCAATTGTCCAGTGGTTTAACCTGTAGGGAGTTAGCATGGCTGTGAAGACACTTGGCAGATATGTAATTCTGAGGAGTCTTTAGCCAGGACTGAGTTTCTTTTAGCCAGCATGTGGAGCTACGCAGAACATCCTCATACTCTTGAAGAGATGCAGGGATCTGAAACCCATAACATATTTCTTAGAAAAGAAAAATCACAATGAATCTTGTAACAATGTTTCGGAAATTACACTGTACTCACTCTGTTAATGAAGGCAGTCCGCTGCTCCGCCTGCTTTGCTACACCCTGGTAGAGCTGCAGGGGTTTCATGAGCTCATCCATCAGTATGTGAGCTCTCTCAGGCTGCTCTTCAGCTAGCTCTTGAACCTCTGCTTCTAGCTCAGTGATCCGTGAGTGCCATTGGTCCAACTCATCCCAAACCCGCTTTACATGCATATGCACAGAAAACATCTTACCTTGTCAAATAAAATCCTATTCATTCATTCATTCATTCATTCATTCATTCCTTCATTCATTCATTCCTTCATTCATTCATCTAACCCATTTTTACTTCATTTGTTAGTTAGTTAGTTTGGCATTTGGCAGACGCTCGCATCCAGAGCGACTTACATTTGGTCTCTTTATTTTTTTTTACAATTGAGCAATTGTGGGTTAAGAACCTTGCTCAGGGGCCCACAGTGGTTGCTTGGTGGAGGTGGAAAGCGAACCCGGGTCTTTCCGGTATTAGTCCAGCACCTTAACCACTAGGCTACCGTGGTTATGGTATGATGTTGCAGCCTATCTCAGCACTTATAGGGAAAATGGACTGTGGGAGGAAAGCGGAGTACCCAGAGAAAACCCACACAAACGCAGGGAGAACAGAAAGACACCCCACTCAAGCGTTTGAATTTTTTGTTTGGTGTGTTATCGGCTGGAGGAGTTCACTGATGCTGAGGATGGACACAGTGACTCTAAGCTGCAGTCTTGTGATCAGGCTTTTAATACTACAAGTTTGATGGATTTGGTAGGAGAAAATTGGAAATGAACCCGTGGACAACTTAGAAACATGCTGAATAATTAGTTACTAAAATCTTTCGGAATGTATATATAAATATATGTAGGTAGACTATTATCAATAATCACACACTCTAGTATCACCAAGATGAGTCTGGTTAATATATACTGTATATATTAATTAACTATTTCTTTTTTAAACTTTTAATTTCCACATGCTTTCGGTTATTTCAAGTGCCACAGAAGCAGATTTTGGTCAGGCACCATTTTAGCTTTTAGGCTAGACTGCCTCACATAAAATACCTCTAAAATATGCATTTATCTTGAACAGTAGTTCTAGTAGATTCCATGCCAAAGTAAAGTATCTTCATGTTAGTTTAAAGCTAAATATGAAACGGGCCCTCACACACACGCACGCACACACGCACGCACGTACGCACGCACACACACCTTGAGTATGCTCTCAGCTTTTTGTACAGTGGGGCTCTTCTGCTGCAGCAGGTCCTGGACACTGTTTAAACCATCAGTCACTTTATCCACATGTTCACTCAGTCTCTGTAGAGAGCCAGTTCTCTCTATAGCCTGTCCCACCTTAAACACCAGAAAACAATCCCTTATTAAACATCCAACCCCCTTTAAGATAACAGCTACTAAATAAGCCTAAATATTAAAAAAAATAAAAAATCACCGTACATTATCCTTAGCTTGCTTTAAAGACAGAGCAATTTGGTTCTGTAGATTAAGGATCTCTTTAGGTAGGTCTTTGCTCCTCACACTATTCATGATGTCATGTAGTCGGGCATTCTGAGCATCGACCTCCGCTTTCACCTCCTACCAATAACAAAAAGTTCACACTCTTTATAGTTCACATTACACACTCACAGCCGGGATCTTGGCATTCATCCTGTCCTGTACAGTTTAGTGATTAGCCTAAGCCCAGCATGCCTGATTCAAATAATATTACACATAATTCTTGCTTATGTCTTACGTTGACCTTAAGTTGAGTTGTAATTTAGTTTTTAATTTAGATTTAAAGTTAGTAATTGAAGACAAGGAAAGGGCAGCTATTAAGAGGATGAGGAGTGGAAAGGCAGTTGGACCAGATGACATTCCAGTAGAAGTGTTGAGATGTGTAAGAGAGATAGCAGTGAACTTTCTGACTAAATTGTTTAACAGGATTTTAAACGGATACATGAGGAATAGAGAAGAGAGATGTGCAGATGTGCAGTAACTACAGGGGAATAAAGTTTATGAGTCACACCATGAAGTTATGGGAAAGAGCAGTGGAAGCCAGGCTGAGGGAAGAGGTGCCCATCTGTGAGCAACAGTATGGTTTCATGCCAAGGAAGAGTACTACAG
>JAOTRA010000027.1:990227-1000232 GCA_026260255.1 Pseudolaguvia tuberculata | reverse complement strand
ACTCACTCACTCACTCACTCACTCACTCACTCACTCACTCACTCACTCACTCACTCACTCACTCACTCACTCCTATGGGCAATTTTGAATCACCAATCGACCTAATGTACACGTTTTTGGACTGTGGGGGGAAATCGGAGTACCCAGTGAAAACCCGTGCAAGCACTGGGAGAACATGAAAACTCCGCACAGAAAGACCCCTTTCCCGAGATCTTCTTGCGACCGTGCTAAACACTATGCCACCGCCCAACATTTTCATATGAAGAATTCTTGTTCAGGGTAAAGTCTATTATTTTGCTTACCTCCCATTGGGCCCTGACAGACAGAGAAAGTCTTTCCAAGTCTTGGAGTTGAGCTTCAGTACAGAAATCCCCTACACCTTTTATAGCTTTCAGAAATTCATCCAACACCTCTGGATTGAGCCTTCGTAGCGCGCCCTAGAAATGAAAATAATACAGCTCAAGTGCTTTGTATCAGGTATATCATCTGCTGATGCAAAGCAGCCCACTGCAGGTCACTAAACCAGTGTTTGCACATGTTCATAGCTGTGTATTTGTAAATGCAGGATGCAGTATAAATTGGCCTTCATTACAAAATTGGCAAAACTTCAATTAGTGGTATTGGCATAGTTTTTACTGACTTCAAGCATCAGCTAAGTGCATGCTATAATGACAAGTAAAGTAAAAAAATTAAAGGGGATGGGAAAGAAGGTGGGTTCTAACATGACATGCTAGAAAGCAGCAGAGCAAGCAGAAGAGTTGTGTTTAAGGGATGTACTCTGAGATTTGTCAATTGAGTGCTTAGGGCTCGATTAGTTAAGGTAAGGGGTCGGTTTGTTTTTCTGTTAATCAGCTGATAGAAAGTTTGCCTATGAGGCCTGCCTGACCTGACAGAGCATTTCATGACAGCTTAAACATAGATAATCTCTTGAAGCTTTCTATTCAAAAATAATACATAGATATAACAAAAGAAAGTGACAAAAGGTTGTGCTTGCTATTGTATTTTCAGAGAGCATAGGAAAAAAAGAAAAAACTGAATGCATGAGATATTTGGCTTCACCTGCTTCCGTCTGGCCTGCTCTTTAGATATAATTCTGTTGCTGAAGACGTTGATGGCCTCATCAATGTGTTGATTCAAATGCTGCCTGGCCTTGTTCATCCTACTTCTAGCCATTGCCTGAGCTCGGAAAAATACTTCGCTTTGCGCAGGGACATGACGAGGATTTGAGGCTTTATGTTGGCCTTGTTTTCTGCAAAGTATGTTGGCGCCAAGAGGTTTGGGCCTAGCCTGAGCTTGTTGTGAAGTGTGGGGTGATATATCAAGCTGGGTGTGTCCCGGTATTTGAGCTGATGCTGGTGTCCTGACATGCATGTGTGATATCTCCAGGGGCTGGCGAACACAACAAGCCTCGCTCAAGGGTCCATAGTGCTGTTGGGGGTTAACACTCTTTGGTTGACACTTGGATTCAGGTTCAGGGGTAGGGCATGGTACGGTAACTGACTGAATGGCGGTGCTACTGGATGTCTCTGATAACTGCTCAGGCCATTTTAATGACTTTTTGGTTCTGGTTTGATCTAGGCATATTGTTAAATCTGGATTCCCAGATAGATGCTCCATCTGCATCTTATTTGCAGATGGATATGGCAGGAAAGCCGGGTTCTGTATGATGTCTATGTCACTCAGCAGGACATTAGGCTGATCATGTGGTTGATACTGAGAATCAGCCTGAGAAAACACCTGGAACTTGATGCTGCTTTTGGGTGTCTGTTGAAAAAAGCCAGGACTCTCTTGGTGTTGAGATTGTGTTAGTGTCTTTGGAAAGCGTTTCTTAGGCTTGGTAGCTTGAGTTTCATATTTCTGAAAGGTTCCTGCTTGGGGCTTTGGTGCATTATAAGCACGAACAATAACTTTCGGAGGTGGTTGATCAGCTTCAATGTCTCCTATATGCTTTATTCCTAAAGAAGTGAACATCTCGAAGATCTCCTAACAAAAAGGATAGGCATAATTACATGAAAGCATAAAAGAAGATGTGATCTGTTTGCTATGACAACTAAAATCTGTGGTTACCTCAGAGTGTTTCACAGTGTATTTCATTTTGCCCTGTAAGGCACACACACTAAAACGGGGTAGGGAGGGGTTCTGTTGTAGTTTTTCCAGCAAAGCTTGCAGATCCTGTCCTTCCGTCACTAGCTTTGCCTTCAGCTGCTGCCATCTGCTAAGCAGTGACTAGAAACAGGCATACGTCACGATTAGGCATCAAATTCGCAACGTGTTTTATTGCTAATACATTTTTTATGCTTACCTTTGCACCTGGGTGAGGCCTTCTGTGTTGCAATTCTTTCAAATGTTGGCAAATTTCCATGGCCTCAGCGTTAAAGTGTGCCAACTCAGTAAGTCTTCCCTCAAGCTCAGATGCTGTCTTTTGCAGCCCACCACATGCCTCCTCTGCCTCACACAGAGCTTGCTTCATCTGAACAGACACAAACATAAACTTTCAGCTGCAAGAATCTACTTGTTAATAGCTTTATTAAAATCATACCATAATCTTAAGAGAGTCCCTGGTAGCAATTGATATTACCTCTGGGATTGTTTGCTTTAGCTTCTGTAGTGACTCTTTACTAAATCCTGGAGACGAAGATAATAGGTCCATGTCTATGTCTGACATTTTCCTTATCATGGCCTAAATTCATTTTTGGAGAAAACAAATACACAACAAAAAAAGAAAGAAATAAAACCAAGTATGAACTCTTATAATTGCTTAAAATAACATTTTCATTACTGTCATTTTCCTATAATAACGTTTTTAGAGGTGGGTCATATCACATAATATTAGAAAAAATGTCATGAGCATATACTGGCTGATGTGTTTTAAATTTTTGGTGAGTGTGTAACACAACAGCAAAGAATACAACACAAACCACATTATAAAATATATTATTATAGTCTATATTTTTATTTTAAAACACAACTATTAAAAAATTCAATACAATTTTTATGCGATGGGTAGTTAGGAAAGTCAATGGTACCTGCAATCTCTTCCTATACGATTGCAGTGTTTCAGAAGACAGCTCCACCACCTCTCTCAGTGTCGAACCTGCTTCCTGTGTCAAGCGTTGCACAGCCTGGGTACACAGGAATGTACTGCTTACCTGCTGTGCTGGAACTGCCTGCAAAAATCAAATCAGGAAATAAAGGCGTTACCTCATTAAAATACATAGTGATTCATTATAAATATATTTATTATATTACTGGGCCCGGGCCGGGAAGCTTTCTGTGCGGAGTTCGCATGTTCTCCCCACGCTTGCGTGGGTTTCCTCCGGGTACTCCGGTTTTCTCCCACAGTCCAAAAAACATGTACATTAGGTTGATTGGTGATTCTAAATTGTCCATAGGAGTGAATGTGTGTGTGAATGATTGGATTGTCTATGTGTTGCCCTGAGATGGACTGGCGATCCAGCCAGGGTGTACCCCCGCCTCTCGCTCTATGTGTGCTGGTATAGGTGCAGCAGCAGACCCCCGTGACCCTGAATTCGGGAATAAGCGGGTAGGAAGATGAATGAATGAATGAAAATGACTAATTCAGATGAGAATTTCTTTGTACTCACAAACTTGGTCCATTTGATAAAGTCTGCCCATCTTCTGTTAAGCTTGCCCAGCTCATCTGCTAAAGAAGAACCGGTAGAGCTGTCTGTTACCTCAATCAAAAGGTTTCCGGATTCATTTAACTGGGCTTGGAGAGAACTCCATTTTGAAAGGTTGTCCGAGTCCTGGTGCATGACACATAAAAGAAAGAAACAGTTTTATACACTTGATCACTTAACATAACAAAATTTACTATGAAACTATTTTATAGATGCCTTGGTTTATTTGACCTGTTCTGGGCAATGCTTTATTTTTCTTCAAGTAAAATCTTTCAGATACTGTATTAACCTCTTCAAACAGGACAGTAGACTGATATTAATATTAACTACCAACAAGCTTTATTGCATAGCAGATGCAGCACACAGTGAGAAGAAACAAAGGTTCTACAGGATCATGGTGTTACAGAAATCAACACAAAATTGCACAAAACAACAAAGAGCTACTTAATAAAAGATCAACAGAACAACCGTAACAACAAGCAAACTTAAAGTGCAAAAAAATATTTGCTTTTGTCTACAAAGTAATATTGGTCTAATATATCTCTACAGACTAAGGGTGTCGGCTAAAATATAAATGTAGAAAAAAATGACAAACTTTAATACACATTTACAATTAGCAGTTCTAGAAAACAAACGCGTACTGTATATACTGAATATTGTGTTTGTTGATGCAATACCTTGCAATGTCCTGTCTGTGCCTGTTCCAGGAAGACTTGCAGTGAGTGTAAACAGTGTTTGTATGACTCCCATGCAGACAGCACACGGTCCATGGTTCCTCTAATCATGTCTGCTTCTGCTGCGCTCATTGCTGCATCACTTTCAGCCTCCTTTACTTGCCTGTTCACTGTTCCAGAGTCCACTGCTGCAGAGACGGCATAAACTTTACCAAGAGGTTTTGACTTAAGGTATATGGCAGTCAGACGGAACTACTTTTCTAAAGATATTAATAAAACATTTTAGAACTATGAGTGTAAAGCAACGCTGGATAACATGGCAGCTCTTTGTATTTCACAATCAAAATGTAAAATTATTTCGAAACCTCCTTTATTACAAGTGTGATTTGGCCTTTATGTATCCATATTAGGAGTAAGCATGTGTGAGTTTTCTCCGGGTTTCCTCCCACAGTCCAAAAATGTACATTAGGTTGATTGGTGATTCTAAATTGCCCATAGGAGTGAGCGTGAGTGTGTGTTGTATAACCTGTCCAGGGTGTACACTTGCCTTTTGCCCTATATTTGCTGGATTGGCTCCAGCAAACCCTCGTGATTAATTGACTGATTGATTCAATCAATCAATCCGAATCCCCAAAATTTAAACACACCTTCCCTACAATTTGGTAAACCACAGAATTTGTTATAAACTAACCTTCAAATTATTTTTACTATCATAAAAGGAGGAAATGTTGAAGGTATTGTTGAGGTTCTCTTTGGTAGTCATGAGGTTGGACATGAATAATAACAAGCAGATTTCAGGGATGGCTCATCAAGTCATGCACAAAATAGGTAAATATCTGTAGGATATGGTGAGCTGTGGTATATGGATGTAATATACATATAAGAATAATAACATTTTTAGTGGCAATTAAGCAGAAGCTACGGATGCATTACTAATGGTTTAGCTGCTATAAGTGTACTTTAAAATGTATGCAGTGGATTTACTTACACAGGGCTGCCTTGCTAGTGAATGTGCTGGCAGTCTCTTTCAGCTTAATGAGTGCTGTTTTAAGAATAGACACAAGGCCTTGTTTCTCCATCGTATCCTAATGAAGAATGCAGATGTAAACACTTAAGGTCATGAAGATAATTTAAACAGCAAGATCAGATTCATTATCATTTTGGTAGCAATGCTTTGGGTTCAATTTTCATCATTTTTATTTATTTTAATATTATCACAAATGTATTTCTGTCATTATCAAAACACTTACATCCCAGTCTTGCTGAAGTGATAGCACAGATTCCTGAGAGCTGTATGGTCCTTTCCAGGTATTCATCTTGCTCCTGAGACCATCTAAAAGCTTGCACACATAGTGCCACTGCTCAGAATACTCCAACTTAATGCCATGATACTTTGCTGTCACTCTGGCATTGGTAAACCTGCAGAAATCATTGTTAGGTCAGTGCCATATTCCCCCAGAACACAGCAATATCTTAAAACCAATAAAAACAATTTACACCAAAATAAATTGATATTTCTATAAAGCTATGTAAATATCAAATACTTATCTTAAAATAATACCAGATACTTTAATACTTCGGTTAGAAATAGGGCCGGGCAATAAGGCAAAATTGTAATGTTTTTCCTATTGATCAATAACAATATATAAATTTTGATATATAAATTGTTCATTCTGCTTGCTATAAATAATTGTATATATATTTATAATATATACTGTATAAAACACAATAGCTGCAGTGCTGTATTTTGTTGTTGATTTGTTTAAGAACAAACTTATATATCAAATATATAATCAAATATACAGCATGTTACTAGGTTACATCTGGCTTTAACCAATAAAGAGGCAAACGTTTTATTGCTCTGAAATAGACAGATTTATGCACAATAGATGGAGAACTATAGATGTATAGAGGGGTATCTATGAGTACTCAGACAATGACTTAAGCCAATAAAATTAGAGTTATATGAAATATACTTTACTAACAAAAGCAAATTAGAAAGAGACTATAAATGTAACATTTTAATTCTGTCTTAAAAATGTAAACTTACTAAAATATACACAACATAATATTTCTCCTTATGAGATATGCAGTCTTTTTGTCGTACTTAAAAACAATAGTGTGTGTGTTTGAAAAGGCATGACACATGAGTCAAGTGCAGCCATTATTTGGTTTGTTTTGTATAGCGTTTAGCTTTTGTTAGCCCAGACAAGACAAGTCACATTCTAATCTCAGATTCACATTTGTGGATGTTTATCAACATATAAAGGAGTCTGGATTTATAGATTATTAGTTTTTTAAGTTTTGTGAAATGGGCTTTTGGTGGTATGACAGACACTGATGTACTCGGTGTTTACTGTATCTCAAACATTTCTTTTAATCAGAAAAAAAGTTAGCTTTTAAAGACATGTAACATTTTTAGATTATATCTTTTTCATTGCTGTACAACACACATATACTACTCATGGAACTCAATGTCCAACCATGTGGACAATAGAACTTTAATGGGTTTCATTCCATATCAAGGAAAATGTTAGTTATCATTGTTTATAAGATAAACTTCATGTAATGTTTTTTGCTCTAGTCAATTCCCAAAAAGTTTCATAAAACCAGTTAATGCAATAACTTGTTTGCTAAAAAAATAAAAAATACATTTTATGCCTACCGTCTCTTTAGTTCATCAAGTTTTTCAGCAGGAATCTGAGAGGAATCCTCATCATCTGTGTTGTGAAACAGATGAAGTGTGTCCAAGTGGCCACTCATGTCCCTTATTAAAGTCTGGAGAAAATATTCATTTCTTATTGAACATGTTAAACTTAATCTTGAAATCAGGAACTGACAGTTATATACACCTTGAGTTGTTCTTGCTTTTCTCTTGCATTTCGAGAAGCAGTTTCATGGTCAGAATCGTTCTGTTCCTCAGCGAGTACTGCCTCCATTCTCTGTAGCCACTGAGCCAAATTGCGCAAGGGAGCAGGCAAAGCTTCATCCAGCTCGGTTTTGCATCTGTGCAACTGTTTGTTAATAGATTTAATTACAATCTGACCCATGTAACACTTCTGTGCTTTATATGCATGCAACAATGCTGCAACTCACCCCATCCTCTATATTGTCCCAAACCTTTCTTAATGCAACCTGATCCTCGCTGAGTTTGGTGCTACGCTTTATTGCATTTAGCATTGGAATCACTGGACGTCGCTGCTCATAGAATGACTCCACAAATGTCTGGAATGCCTATAAGGATAAACAACCCTGTTATGATCTTTGGTTACAGACAAACCTCTTAAGAGTGTAGATATCAGCATCTATATCCTATAACGTGGATCACCAAACTCTGCCCCAGAGGGCAGGTTATTTGCACAGGAGAGGTTATAGATTTAGGATATATAGGATATATTTTCAAGCGGGATTTAGCCCCCATCTGTCATCTCCAAACCTTTAAATGCATCAAACTACCAAAATCTACTTCAAGTATAGTTTTAACTTTTTTTAAATAAAAAAAAAAAATTTTAATGTGTGACATCTCTTTCTTACAAAAACTTCAGGTAATGTCTGACGATGCATGACTTTCTAAATAATTTCCCAAAAATATTTAAACTGCAGCCGTAATGGATAGGACAGTCGCCTCACAATAAGAAGGTCCTGGGTTCGAATCGGCCAGGATCTTTCTGTGCGGAGTTTGCATGTTGCGCTTGCGTGGGTTTCCTCCGGGTGCTCCGGTTTCCTCCCACAGTCCAAAAACATGCAGATTGGGTGGATGGGTAATTGTAAATTGTCCATAGGAGTGAATGTGTGTGTGAATGGTTGTTTGTCTATGTGTTGCCCTGAGATGGACTGGCAACCCGTCCAGGGTATACCCTCTGTCCAGGGTGTACCCTCTTTCGCCCTTTGTGTGCTGGGATGGGCGCAGCAGACCCCCGTGACCCCGGATTCATAACGACCAAAAGGTTTAAAACCTGAAATCACCTGATACTGCCTGCTATACCCCGCTTTCTCCGTAGAGGACCAGATATCCAGCAGTTCCTCATAGGTTCGCTGAAGCCAAGAAGTCATCTCCCTGACTTTCTGATTAGGTGATGCCTATGTATATAAATCAGCAGAATAACCAACAGGCAGAATAAATGTATTCATTAATGTCTATATCAATGTAAAAATGTCAGAGTTGTTTTCACAGTTGTTGAAATAACATGAGTGATTCTGTGCATCTTTACCTGATGCAGAGGGGAAGCTAGAACAGCAGGTGTGCAGTAGGTAGGAAGGTTAAAAGGAGAAAAACATTTGGGAAAAGTATGCATCTACATCCAACAGTCAGCAGGAGGTAAGCCAGAAGAACCAGAAACAGGTGTAAGGATTACAAGCATGAAGAAAGAAAGAAACTAGATAGCAGGAAAATACATAAGAACAGCAAAACCCAGGAGACATTTAACAAAATCTAATCTTTAAAATCTTTTCATGTGAAGTCTGACCTCAAGATCATCATCCACTGAGGGCATATCATTGGAGTACTGTAGAAATTGGGCTACATATGTCATTATAGATTTCTCATCTGGGTGACTGACATCGATATCTGGAATTAAACACATAAAAACATAGTAATTAAATGGCTGACTTTATGTGTCACATGACTTTCTTTACTGTTCATTTGTTTAATTAACTAAATGATCAAACTAAGAGATCTATGAGTAATAACACATACCCTCAGGTTCAAGTAGTCTGGGTATTCCCAGCTCTTGCTGAGCTATGCGGAATGCCTCTTCTAAATTTTCCCGATTGCTCCTTGTCTCTGTTAAGGACATGTCCACTAGGTCTGGCCTTAAAGAGCAGAGGATGGCATGGAATGCAACACCACTCCTCCAGCTTGACTTGAAATCTTTTACACTGACTGAGCAGCCCACTCTGGTGGACGAATAATAACTTTAACGAATGCAGTGTATCGAAAAGAAAGTGTAAAATGATATACTTGGACTTATACTTACTTCTGGCACTGGTCATGCACCCATAGGAGCAGGGCTTTTTTAGCAGAGAGACGAAAGCGAGTGTGGAGGGGTGATGCTCTCTGTGGAACAGGGCTGCCCCGTACAGGGGTTCCAGGCGCTGAATCCATACTTGACAGAGAATCCAGAGACGAGGAGCGGGAACCAAAAGAGAGAGTGCTGGCTAACTCCTCTATCTGCAAGAATATTTTTAATTACCAAACAATTTTATGAAATTTATGTCGTTCCTGTGGTTCATACAAAACAGGTATAACAGGCCATAAATAATTGCAGCTTTAATCCGTAACTATTCTGATCTGATTTTAACGCCACTTAAACAGACGAATATGTCCTATGCCAATATTTAAGCGAGAGTTTTTAAATTTACACCCGCGGTTATATATAACAGCTTTCGACTTTTTGGATTCATAATAATAGTTAAATATGCCAGAATGTAAATATAAGGCAAACCCAGCTAATATAAAGATTATCTCATAAGATCTGTTTCAATTGTTTTTAAAGTAGTGCCTCTTGTAACTGATGTGCTACTTACATGACAACGAAGAATAATGGTCCATATGAGGCCTAAAATTATGGAAGGTTTTCCTTCTATGACATCAGGGATGTTTATATTCACCAATTTGACCTACAAAGAAAAAAAGGTTCTAATCAAGCTAACATTAGCATATAACTAATATATATATATATAACTAATAT
>JAOTRA010000027.1:977640-990127 GCA_026260255.1 Pseudolaguvia tuberculata | reverse complement strand
TTGGAGTGAAAGAGCCAGATGTAGAGGACAGGGTAGTGTGGAGAAAAGCGATCCGCTGTGGCGACCCCTAACGGGAGTAGCTGAAAAGAGAAGAAGAGGAAGATAAGGAGCTTCATCCGGCCTAATAATTGTGTCGAGAGGATTCAGCCATGCTTCCATATACAGATTCCAAGAATTAATACACTGCTTCAGTTACCGGATATAGGAAGTGATATA
Organism: Pseudolaguvia tuberculata; assembly: GCA_026260255.1. Taxonomy (NCBI): domain Eukaryota; kingdom Metazoa; phylum Chordata; class Actinopteri; order Siluriformes; family Sisoridae; genus Pseudolaguvia; species Pseudolaguvia tuberculata. The sequence goes on along the minus strand of JAOTRA010000027.1, from coordinate 989,911 downwards.
ACAGTCTCATGTGTGTGTAATATGGAAATTAGTTTATTCCAACTAAATAGTTTTTAATTTTAATGTCAGTGGTGAAAATATGTAAGAGATGATAGATGCAGGTCCAGATAGAATGTGTACCTGCATGTATGCAGTAAATGTAATTAATATAATGGTTAACAGTGTAACTATTACATAGACAATGATTACATTTATTGTTAAATGATCCTTTTGTCTCTCTTACTGATCTATTTTAAGAACCCTGATGGAATATTTTCCAAAACCACCACCTCATGATGGAGCTGTTTTGTCTGTGGTCGACATGCATACTGGAGGAGAACCTTTACGCATCATCGTCAGCGGGTACCCTACCATAACCGGAGACACTATGCTGACCAAGCGGCGGTTTGTAAGGGAACATCTGGATCATCTCCGCAAACTGTTAATGTTCGAACCTCGGGGCCACTATGACATGTACGGAGCTTTGTTAGTTGAAAGTGAGCTAGCCGAAGCGGATCTTGGGGTTCTGTTTATGCACAATGAGGGTTACAGCACCATGTGTGGCCATGCTGTGATTGCTCTCGGCCGCTTCGCTGTAGACTACGGTTTGGTGAAAACTCCGACTTCACCCGAAACCCGTATAAACATCCACTGTCCGTGTGGCCTGGTGAAGGCTTTTGTGGAGTACAGCAGCGGTAAAACAGGAGCGGTGAGGTTCCACAGCGTCCCAGCTTTTGCTTTTGCTACAGGTGATATTTTTTTGTTAGGGCAATACCTGTATATGTTATAGAATAATATGTATGAATCATTTCTGATGCATATAACCAGTGAAAAATATGATCACGTCATTGTTATAGATGTAGAAGTCACTGTTCCAGGATATGGTGAAATCACAGTGGATATAAGTTACGGAGGAGCCCTCTATGCCTTTGTGAATGCTGAAATATTTGGACTGGATGTCAATAAGTCCCGAACCAGAGATTTGGTGGACGCAGCCACTTCTGTAACTAATGCAGTTAAATCCCAGGTGCTACAGTATATTAACCAGAGAAGCACATTTACATAAAACACAGGACATATTAGGAGAACAATGTTGTTATGATGACAGGTGAAACTCCATCATCCTGTTAGTGAAGATCTGGCTTTCCTTTATGGGACTATCCTCACAGACGGTAAAGATGATTTCTCTGATGAGCCTACAGCCAATGTCTGTGTGTTTGCTGATGCCCAGGTAGAACATCAACATTAAGAAAGTACACCCTTTGTGAATGCTGGTTAAGCTTATGTTCTCAAATATATAATGTTCTGGTTGGTTTAAGGTGGACCGGAGTCCTACTGGTTCAGGTGTGACTGCTCGCATTGCCCTACAGTATCATAAGGGTCTGATCCAGATGAACAAGACCAGGAGGTTTAAGAGTGGAACAACAGGAACTATATTCACAGGGAAGGCAGTAGAGGTAAGGAAAGCCAAAAATATTTAAAGTGGGAAATGCTGTAACTTTTCAGTTCTCATTTCAGTGTCAAACAAAAAAAAAAACAACTGCTGGTTACAGTGTTATATAGTTCATAAGAATAATTCACCCTAACAATAAGCACTTATTGATCCAACAATAAATTAACTCCAATGCTCTAGATGTGTAAAGACCTCAACTCTCCCAAAGTCGGCAGTGGGGCGTGGTGGCTCAATGGTTTAGGTGCAGAGTTGTTGATCTGTAGACCAGGAAGACAGGGGTTCAAGCCCCACCACCCATGGACTCAAGTCCGCCACTGTTGGGTCCTTGAGCAAGACCCTTAACCCTTCCTGCTCCAGGGGCGTTGTACAATAGCTGAGCCTGCGCTCGGACCCTCAACTTACTAAGATGGGATATGCAAAGTAAAACATTTCACTATATGTTGTTCTGTATAATCATGTATGTGATAAAAATTGAATTCCTTTTTTTTAACGAATAATTTTTATATTCAATACTATTTTCTGTTTCTGTTTCTCAATAAAATAAAGTGAGACCCAAAATGAATGCCTGACTTTGTGGTTTTCCTCTTTGATAACAGGAGACGACATGTGGGGAGTTCAGAGCAGTGGTGGTAGAGGTTGCAGGTCATGCTTACTACAGCGGTGTGGCCAGTTTCACTCTGGAGAATGAAGATACCCTGAAGAATGGGTTTCTTCTCCGATGACTGAGTTCGAACAAGCAAAAGGATCGTCTTCCAGGATTAGTCACATTCTTACATGTAAAATAGTGTCTGTGGGCACGATTCATTTACCCATAACAGTTTTATGCATGTTTAGGCAATAAGAGGGTGGTGGTGGTTCAGATGCTTAAGGGTGCTGTGTTGCTTATCTAAAGACCATGAGCAGTTGGGTTTAAGCACCACCACTATCAGCTGGCCACTTTTGAGTACTTGAACAAACCCCTAAGCTTTCCTGCTTCTGGGGCATTTGAAAGACACCTTCATCCAGAGGGACATGAATTTCTCTTTTGATGAATCAGAAATTTCGGGGTTAAGGGCCTTGCTCACTATCCAGCAGTGATAACTAAGTGGTGCTTAAAGGTGGTGGTGTTGTATTGATACCTGGAAGATAATCATCAAGCTGTCTTCACAGGGCTCTTAACCATCAACTGCTTAGTTGTTAAAAAAAAAAAATTAAAAAAAAAAAGAGAGAGAGAGAGAAAAGAACTGTTGCCCTGTATAAGGGTGTTTGCCAAATCCTCTTAATGTAATGTTGAGGTTATTCACTCTAACCATAACACACAAAGTTCTCCTGAAGCTCATGGGGTTTTGTGCACAGGAGCATTGTCATACAAAGCATTGTCATTGGGTCTCTTAAATTTAGATTTTTCTCACTGCTCCTTTAAACATCAACACAAAAAGAACAGAAAGTATCTTTTTTTTCCATTTATTCTCTTTTAAGCACCATCTTACAATGGAAGGCTTTTCTTTTTTTTTAAATTACAAATGTTCAATGTAGGCATACCACATTGTCACAACATAAACTGAGGATAAACATTCTGGTATACCTCCAGTGGTAAAGGAAGAGCTATGGGAGAGTCTTTTGCATTGATTTACTTATTGGTATGTTGTTGTTGTTGTTTTTTTGTTTTTTTTTTAAATAAATCAACAGATTTCACATGGCCATCTTGCAACGTCTTGACAAAAGATCCAGCAACGGAAATGCATAGAATCTGCACAAAAGGAGAAGGCGTCCACAGTGGTCGAAACAACGTGTGCCTGGGTCAACTTCTTCTCTAAAACATCTCTTTAATAAAAACGAATTTCAGCCAGCCTGGGTCTGATATATTCTTGATAATAAGAATAAACAACCTACACAAACCATAACCTCCCCCCGGTTCCTGTTATTCGTATGTCAATAAAAGCTTACTATAGAAAAATGGTCCTTAATATTAAAAGGAGAAAGCTCTGCCATTTAAAGCTGTTTAGTGTTGGAATTTTTCAGGGATTAGGATGTATCTTGAAGCAGATTATAGTGCCAGTGTGCTCGCCATTTTTAGGCTTAATCTCTAGAGAACAGGTCCAGACACATAATAACAAGGTCTATCCTGCATGTCATGCCTTGATTTCATGAGTAAGCCAATGAGACTATTAATATACCTTTTGATGTTGTGTTTATTTTTACATTATAAAGTAGTGAGACTCATGCTTCGTGTTCCTTCTGGGTCAAATCCAGATTTGACTATGAATTCTTTCTTGTCTTGCAAGTCGGTAATCTTGGTGCACCAGCATCAAGTTGAAAACTCAAATTTCCTTAAAGCAAGAACATTTTGGCAGCGTACATCTTAATATTTTTTAATTCCACTATTTAATCAATCAGTGTCATAAGGAAGTGGACAAAATCTTTAGGCCAAAATTTCCTCTTCTTTATGCTTTTTGAATGCGTGTTGCAAATGAGTGCTCTCCTCTGATTCCCCACTGTGAGGCAGTATTGTTTAGTGGAGAAGCAGAACAGTTCTGGATAGCACAGATGAAGGAAATGGGCCTTAGGTGAGATGTGAAGCTAACAGATGGCTAAAGAGTTCGCATCTCAGAAATTAAGTTTAGTGATGGGACGCTCTCTGCCGGTTTCCGTGGTTTGGTTGTTGATGCGTTTGCGGTTCCGCTTCATCTTGGACAGGTCCTTATCAAACACTTCACCGGAACGCAGTGCTGACACCAGGTCATCAAACTCGCCTCCGTTGTCTTCTCCGCTCTCTTTTGCTTTCCGAGCTTTTCTTTCTTTCTCTCGCTGCTCCTTTAGCTGCAAGATGGAGACAAAATGAGAACGGATTTAAAAACAGGTTTTTATATACTGTATAAAAAGGAGTTCAGCCCTTTCTGTTGCATAAAGGCATGACAGGCTTCAGGAGGTTGAATAATATTAGCTATGAATTTATTGCTATTCTGGTTAAGACTTAAGCTTATAACCGTCATAAAAGCAAAAGTAACTCATAAGCCCTACCGCTTTCATGATTCCAGTTTATTTCATGTCGTTTAAACCCTTAACTATAAGCAGGATGAGCCTCACCTGTGCCTCCATGCGTGCCCGACGCTCTTCCTCCTCTTTGCGTCGGCGCATGTTCTCGTTCTCCTGCCGAGCTTCTGTGAAGGCTTGCAGGAACTGATCGAAGATACCAAAGAACTCGTCTGGTTGCATCTTGCCAGTATCTTCACCAAAATGCTTCACCACTTTATCAAACTGTTGAACAAGGATACAGGTTGAGGTTCTGGATACAAGGTGAGGTTATGGATACAGGGTGAGGTTCTGGATACAGGGTGAGGTTCTGGATACAGGGTGAGGTTTTGGACAAGCTCTCATCGCTAATGTGTTCAGAAAACGACAATACAAATGAACAGTCACAGATTAAATATAATCAGTAGTCTATTCAGATTTAGACTAGGGAAGTGGCACCTAATTAAGGTGTTGGACTACCAACTGAAAGACCCAGGTTCACACCAATAGTCTGCCACTGCTGGGCTCCTGAGCAAGGCCCTTAGCCCCCAATGGCTCAGCTGTATAACAGAATAATGTAAGACACTCTGTATAAGAGCATCTGCCAAGTGGAAATGTAGGGCTGTCATGATTCTCAAATTTGAGTGGTGATTAATAGTCAAAGAAATAATTGCGATTATGCCGGTTTTGGGTTTTAAACGTTTTGTAACTCTGAGTTATTCCTTATTAACGCACTACTGTAAATATTTTATTATACATAATAGTTTTTAATCCATATATGATGTCCTGACTGAGGGTGGCGCGTTTGCATGTTCTCCCCGCGCTTACGTGGGTTTCCTCCGGGTACTCCGGTTTCCTCCCACAGTCCAACAACATGCAGATTAGGTCAATTGGTGATTCTAAATTGTCCATAGGAGTGAATGTGTGGGCGACCCCGGATTCGGGAATAAGCGGGCAAGAAGATGAATAAATGAATGAATGTCTGGACTGTGGTATTTATCTTTTTAGAAACATGTGAATTAACTAATGTTCTAAGCCGTCGCATTATGGGTTGTTAACATGAGTTGAGCTGATGATGTTCCTAACTGCTCTATTTACTTATTCTGGTTAAAAGGAGGATATTGCAAGTGCTACAGCGCCCCCTTGGCTAACAAAAGGTCAAATAATTGCAATCATCTGATTATTCAATAATTGCAATGGGGCCCAACTTTGTGAAGATGGAATTGAAGCTACAATCTTCAAATTAGCATCCAACAATAGCTTTTTTGAGCAATTCCGCTTTAGACAAGTGGCACTAGAAACAGGACATCTTAAACAAAAGAAAAAACAAACTTGTGCTAGAACAGAGAAACAATCCGCAGGGGTCTAATATACATGTAATAAATACCACCTGTCAGACACAGCTGCTTTTCACATACCAGTACTTACACATTTTTATTTCAGCGGCTAAAAACCCAGTAGAAAGCATGAAGAGAGAGAGAGAGAGAGAGAGAGAGAGAGAGAGAGAGAGAGAGAGAGAGAGACCGGGGGCACATACATGGCATTGGTGTAGCCTTGTGCTACCTCTCCACAGGGGAAGGGGCCAAACCTTCTCCACAATGTCTTTGATGTGCTTTTATCGCAGCCATATGGGTTTAACCTTCTTTAAAGCAGCATGAGTGAAAGCCAGAGTATATCCATCCCATGCTTTTATTTCTTTCCCAACCCCTCCCTCCCTCCCTCCCTCCCTCCCTCACGTACTCACTCTACTTATCTTAATATCACTTTCAGTAGAATGAAGGCCCTGGATGAGGTGCATACAGGACCCGACTGGGAAATCCCTCCAGTCAGAAGAGAATAAAAGTTATTAATAAATTAAAAATCAGTATTAATAAAGTATTTTTATTATTAGAAGTCTGATGTAACTGTAATCGGAATGCTAGTAGCTTTAAGTCGGAGATGTTTTTAGATTGTAAAACTTTATTACCTATGAAGAATCAATGGTGTTATAATGATTGATGATATACATACACGCAGTATAACATCACGTTAAATAATGGTACTTCATGTTAAATGATGATGTTATGATATGTGTGTGTGTGTGTATCTTATTGTGATAGGTGATTTTTTTTTTTTATACAGTGAAATAAATGTATACAATCGGCTATTGCTAATAACTATTAGTCCTTCTCAGTGACGATAACAAAATGTTTCTAATTATTTAGCAATTATTGGTAGTTTGCAAAATGCTTGTGTTTTAACATGATTGCTATTTCTTTTAGAGACAATATTTGAGTGGGGTTTGCTTGGATTACTCCGGTTTTCTCCCACAGTCCAAAAAAAATTTGGTTGATTGGTGATTCTGAATTGCCCATAGGTGTGTGTGGGTGTGTGAGTGTGTGTGTGTGTGTGTAGTCCTGTGATGACCTGGCGACCTGTCCAGGGTGTACCTCTGCCCTTTGTCCTATGTGTGCAGGTCCCCTGTGACCCCGATGAATCAATGTTTTAATCTAAATACAGATGTTAAAATGGCACACTGGAAATGAATTACAGGCTGACAGATGTGATTATATATTTATATATTATTTTTGGAGCCTGATGGATTTGAGAATTACTAACAACGTTTATGACTTCCTTTAGCACAGATGCAGCACTCAAAGCAAGGTGTGTGTGTGTCCTGTTAGGATTCTACGTCCTGTAGAGCCTACAGGGGTTGAAAAGAGTGCCAGGGTCATTCCATAGGAAATGCTCACAGCAAGAGGTTAAAGGTCAGCTCCTGCACTCAGTAGGCAGAAGTGCAGCCTGTTGCTACAGATGGCGACAGAAGGAAGCACACGTCGTCTCTGTATCGTCTCTCACTCACCACCACACACACACACACACACACACACACACACACACACACACACACACACACAGACACACACACACAGACACACGCACACACGCGCACACACACACATGCATGAACACACTCACCAGTTCCTTAGCTTCACTGAGGCAGTCTTCTACATCAGAAAAGCTGAAACTGGCAAGTGTGATAAACTGGCTGACCACCGACACAAATTTATCTCCCACTTCCTGTGGGCGCTTCTTCTGGAATTCCAGCTCCTGTATGTGATAAACAGATCAGAGATACAGTACGTACTTCAACATGTTCATAGGCATGTAAACAAAATGAAGATTGCCTCTGTAGAAATCAGAGAGCAGAACTGATTAGTGCTTACATTTTCCACATTCTTCAAACCACTACGCAGGTTGTTGATCTCCTTTTCCAACTCGGTCATACTATTAAATAGAAAGTATTCAAAAATAAATAGAAAATCATTCACCAAATGGCTAGACATGCTGTTTCCGGGTTTACACATCACAATTTAATATATTACATTTCTATTAAATGTAGTCAGAGCAGATGTTCGCAAAGAAAATCTGGCCCACTGTTTAAACATACAGTCCATCATTAGACATTTTCCCCCCCATTAGTTTTTAGCAAAGACTGAGGGTTGCCATATCTACAGTAACTTTTAGCTCCTTATCACAGGAGAAATCAATTTGTTTTTCTGTCTATACAACGATAAAGAAAAGCCACACCGCAAAACTGCAACCACGTTTACCTGTAGGAATCTGTTAATTTCCACTGCATGCTTAGATTGCAGGGATACAGTAAGGTCAACTGATACAGAGGCACTGAATGATCTGTTCTCTCGCGCTCTCTCTCTCTCTACACTGGTTCCTCCCCTCCAGTCCACTCACCCTAGCTATCCCCTGTCTCTCGCTTCCTGTCTCTCGGACACTCAACCCTCTGTCTTGATCCCTCCTTCCACTTTGTGTCCCTTTCTATACCTCACCCTTTCTCTCAATTCCCCTCTTTAAATCTGTCAGTCCCTCTCTCTCTCCCACTTTTTATCTCTCCTTCTTTCATCTCTTCTTCCTGCCCCCTCAATCCCCTTTCATTTTAATTGCCAGACTCTCCCTTGTCACTCTTTCTCACCCTATCCATTACTCTCTCTCAATTCCCATTCTCTCTCACTGTCAGTCTCTCCATCTCTCATCTCCGTTCTCTTGTTCTTGCTCTCTCTCAATCCCCCCTTACTCTGTCACTCTCTCCAGTTTCTGAAATGAGATCAAGTGAGGGCGGTCTTGTGACCACTTCACTCAATAGGCCGACGTTATCACATTAGTTACCCCGGCTCCACTAAATTTAGAACTCCACTAATGACTGAATATCTTCTTTGCACACTAGCTTTAATTTTAAGCTACATTAAGAAGATGAGAGAGAGAATAAGAACAAGTTTGCACTGATGCATGAAATCCAAAAGATTTCACACAGCTGCTAGAATGGAGTCGTTAATACTTTTATGGACACAATTCATCTTCCAGCTCATACGGATCATATGACCAATATCTAGGATTTGGTCTTAATCCTTGTTCAACCTGTGGAGTTTTTTTCAACCAGGAAGCCTCTTCCTTCCCTGGCTGCCCTGGTGGCCATGACTTTGCATTACTTTAGCACTGCTAAACCTCCTGAGAGCACTTTTACATTTCAGCGGCTTTACAAACCGAGACCAGAGTCTCATTTCCTTATGACATAAATTTGTTTCGCTCTGCATATTAGAGCACCGTGTAGATTCGAGCCTGGCAAAAAGGAAGGTGAGGACATTATAGAGATCTGTTTTTAAAAGGTTTTATTGTGTATGTGCCTAAAGGAGGTATAAATCTCAAAACGGCACTGTAACCCGTCTGTGTTTAGACCTACTTTACTTTAGCGGCTTCTGGCACGTTCTGGAGGTCCTCCTGGAGGTGTAAGACTTTTGGATACTTCTTCTCTATGATGGTGATCAGGTAGTGTAAAAGAGTGATGTTCCTGTTGTACATGAAGCATCTTTAAAATATCACACAGTGTAAAGAAAAGCTCATGCTGACAAATTCTAACACGATACACTAGGACCGCACAATTATATTGTTTCACCATCAAAATCACAGCACAGGATGTACAATATTAAATGATGATTATAGTCGGTTTTCGAACAGTTCAAAATGTGTGATTTGTGGATTAATGGCAAACTTTAGCATTTGAACGTTTAGTATTTGTAAATTGTTTTAAGGTCTGTTACTATCACTATACTGCTACCCAACAATACACTAATCTGAAAAGGTTAGAAATGTATTCATTATATAATCCAGACAATCCCATTCTTAAAACCAGGAATCGAATCCACTCAAAGTTACTTAAAGTCACTCAAAGTCTTACTTGCCAATGCTCGACTTAAACCAGAGATTAAATTATTGCAGTCAAAGTTCTCTTACTTGTCGATGCTCGACTTGGTGTCTGCGATCTTATTGAGCGAAGACACTTTAAATCCGAAAGCGTTTCCTCTCTGTCCCTTGTTCATGTAGTTTCCGAAAGCCAGAACAACCTCAAGGAGCTGCTTAAGGTTTTTGCTGTGCAGCACTTCTTTACATGCTTTAATTAAAGCTGGGAAGAGAGAGAGAGTTACACTCCCAACATTTTGACAGTAATGAAACCAAAGTAATAATTTACTAAATTCTACTTCTGCTGAAAAAGGATATGACAAAACAAAGTGTATTGTTCTAGAAAATGAAATAATCAGTGACCGGTGCTGATGTGGTAGATTTTTTTATTGTCTTATAACAGCAACTGTTTGCCTATTTTTCTAAGAAATGACATATACTACATTTTGCATTGAGGGATGTCAGACATAATATAGGTTTAGTAATTAAACACTATTAAAATGCTAATTGTCCACAAATGCTTGATAAGTTGCTACATCATTAATCTATGATTAAAGCAGTGATTATATAATAATAATTGTGTTGACCTATGATGCACACACAAAAATATACACACACACCGAGCCCACTAGTCTATTGATGAACAATGGGTTCATATTAAAAGTCACATAAAAAGCAACACACACCTTCAACTTTGGGTTTTACTTCAGCAATTCTCTCCGCAAACTTCTTTTTGAAGTACAGAGACTGTAACCTCTGCTGGTAATGGTTAATTCTGTGTAGAAGTTAAAAAAAAAGAGAGAGAAAAAAGAAAAGAAAAAGAGCACATGTTCATTTATTCTGACAAAATTAGTTACGTGTCAACTTTTTAATGTCTTTTAATAGATTAGTTTGTAAATAAGGGCGACATGGCGGCGTAGTGGTTAGCACGGTCACCTCACAACAAGATTCCCAGGCCGGAAGTGTGGCATGTTCCCCCCCGTGCTTGCGTGGATTTCCTCCCACAATCCAAAAACATGTACATTAGGTTGATTGGTGATTCTAAATTGGCCATAGGAGTGAATGTGTGTGTTTATTGGTTGTCCGTCTGTGTGTGGCCCTGCGATGGACTGTCCAGAGTGTAACCTTGTCTCTATATATTCTTTGATTAATTAATTACAATTATTTAAAAATAATTATAATTCTTTTATTTCTTTATTCAGATATAAAATGTAAAATGAGTATCTATGTATTTTCTAGTCACGGTAAGGAATAATTAGAATTAAAATTTGATTCAATTCAAAAGTTGATCTTGAAAATATTCAATTGGACATTTTGCCGTTATTGACAGGACATACATGAAATGGGCTTGGGACCTACCTGAACGAAATCGAAAGCAATTGAACCCGGATCACCAGAGCGCAGCAGCGCATTTACCACACCATAGCACCGGCACTTACGCTCTCCGGTGACCCGGGTTTGATTCCGGCTCGTGTCCTTTCTGGTCCCAAACCAAATTGATCTTTTTTTTTCTACTAGAACTAGGCAAACCGTTTGCGATTCCGAATGGTGAGCGTAGCACCACTGTGTTGTATTCGGCACTTGGGTGTAGTTTGCAGCGATTGTACCATGGAAACCATAATGAAACACTACAACACTACAGGATGGGTTCTGTTGAGGAAATTCTGCTCCTTTTCCTAGCTGGAGGTCTCAACTGTCTTTCTCACACATAGGCAACAAATTCACACAGAGTGAAATACTTATAAACTTCACTTTTACTGTGGCCTCATTAAAAAAAAAAAAAAAAACTTCACCCAGACACCTGGCTTGACTTTTTACAGTCAAAATACAGAATGTTATGAGAATACATACTCATTTGTTTACAACAAATATAAATTAATAGCACTGTCCTGAGCCCAGATTCAGACCCACAGGATTTTATTTGCTTTCATGCTAAAGAAATGAGAATTCACAGATGTCTGAGGTACACCGGGAAACTCTTAGATTAACACAAGGTGCTATAAAGTCACGTGTAGCCGTCATGGGTGAGAAAGGCTTTTCTGTAACAGCTGAATTCATATACACCAACACAGTGAGCCAGCATCGTAAAATCTACTATGAAATAGTGTGAGCTCAACAGCGTGACACCTATCTGGCATCAGATTAAAAGATTTGCTTATGTTGAATGTGTATGGATTTAGAAAAGAAACCTGGAGATGACAGAGAGAAAGAGTTAACCTATTCCCCAGATGAGAAACACGTTTCTATTGTCATAAACATTACATATTATAATAATAAACCATAGCAACTAATAAAGGATTATTCTTCTCGTTTTCCTGCTTCACCTTTAATAATGGCGACTTTTAATTGTAAAGGAGAAAAAAAAGAAAACAACAAGCTTTCAATGCCTATTCATCTTTATAAATGCAGAGAATTCTTTGCTAGAACAAAAGCAATTGCTTATTATATAAAGGTTGTACCATTACTGAATAAGAATAAATGACTATTAAATGTACTTTGATGTTACGTGATCCCCCGGTTAATGGGGACCAGAACCAGATTTAAATATGTAATCCACTCGTACTCTTATTGGTCGATGTCACACCGGAAACCAATCACGCGCCTTTATGAAAGCCC
>JAOTRA010000027.1:958324-969454 GCA_026260255.1 Pseudolaguvia tuberculata | reverse complement strand
CACACACACACACACACACACACACACACACACACACACACACACACACACACACACACACACACACATTTTATATATATTTTTTATTTATTTATTTATTAGTCAATTGGGCTCACCTCTCCAGCTCCCTGGCTCAGAACAGCATTTATAAACGACATGATGGCTGTTTTCAAGCTAACCTCGTCCCTGTACCGCCCTGTATTCCGGTCCAGATCAGTTAGAAGCATCTACATAGAAGCCAGTTAGATAATATAATGAAATCAGAAATGCAACATGTCACTGCTACCATGTCACTATCATTACAGAAGGAATGAAAAACAAGCTACCAAAATTATGAACCCACCTGAAAGCGTGTCCGCTCACAAGCAAACTTTTGGTAGTATAGCATGGCTTCTAAAACCTTCTTATGACCTCCAGGCACCAAACACACAGCTCCCATAATCTCTAGTACAGCCACCTTGGTTTTGATGTTTTCTGTGGCCAAGCTTTGGGCGATGATGTTAATGCTCTCGGGATGTGAAAGCACATGAGCTCGACCCTGCGAGTTGTTCATCAGAGCTTTTATGCAGCCAATGAGGGACGTGTGAATTTGAGACTCGGTGGTCTCATAGTCCATACTTTTCAGGAAGTTCAGGATGCAAGTCAGACCATCCAGATCTATAAAACGAGTGACAAACCTGTAATCAAAAAAAAAGATCATCTTTTAAAAATTAAGCGTTGATTAAGACACATTTATTTTTGATAGGTGGAAAATCAGCATTCATATTGTGCATGAATAAATAGTCCAAATCAAAGGTCAGACGTTTTCTAGTTAAACCAGAGCCAGACAAAATTGATATAGAGACTAAAACACAAAGAAAACAATTAACGTATATATCAATAAATTAGTTTATGTTTCTTAGTTTATTTATGCGCAAACCTCATAGGTTGTGTTCGCAGTGCAGTTTTGAGACTTTCTATGGTCTTGTTACGTTCCTCTTCTTCCTCCTTTTCAAGAGCCAGGAGAGTTTTTCTCTGTGAAAGAAAGAAAATTTGCAGGAACCCGGGATGATTGCCAGAAAATGTAATTTCTACATGATCAGATGTGATTAAATAGTTTTTTGCAAGTTCTTAAAACAAATACATGAAACCACATGCAAATCGGTGCAACATGAATTACAAGCTGTATTTCAAGCAGTGAAAATACACTACAACTACACCATAATTATCGTAAAAGGAATCTCTGGCCACATTGGAAAATTACTCTGAGAATTCCAAATCTGTTCAGGTTTGTGCAGCAGGTTCTGTCCAGGTCTATGATAAAACTTGGCCTGTTGGCGATTTCCCCTATTTTAGATATCCCTCTGATATCTGCAGTCTTTTCTAGAAATCTTGCCAAGACACACATTATAGTGATATTATAACCTAAAATGAAGTCTTTGGGTTTAGGGTTATTGCATTATGATTGGCAAGGACCAAGATTATTATCAGCCGATTCATTTTTCACAGTGTTATTTGCTTAAACACGTGGGTTTATGTTTTAAAAAAAAGAAAGGAAAGATCTAATCAACCTTGGCCAAATAAGAGAGCCTAAAGTGAAGGGAAAAGGAATCAAGGTGTTTTATTTTTTTTTAGTAAATAATGGTGATAATGTAAGTTCGTTTTTACTTTGAATTAGTATGAAACAATACTTCAAATATATAAATACTTCTAGGAACTAAAACAGAAAATTCCTCAAAGCTATTATTTACTGAAAATGCATTCTATTTTTTTTTTAAATCCTTTGCAGGGATGTACTTACAGCTGCCATTGAATTGAGCTGGTCAATATAGAACTCCGGCCAGCTAGTAGCACCTTTATTCTCTTCTTGTTCCTGAAAAAAACAAACAAAAAAACCATAAGCTGAACGTTTTATTTTCTCTATACTTTCCTACATTATATACTTCTCAATGTTAAACAGTTTTAAGCATATTTAAGACTGGATGCATTTAAAATCCTTTCTATGGAATTTGTTATTTGTAAATAGAAAAATAAAGAATTGCAATGGAAAAAATTATATTGTAATTGGGGGAAAGGGTAGTTTAACTTAAAAAATGCTTATTTTGGGAATGTGAATAAGGGAATGTCATGGTGGGAATGTGACGAATTATATGACCAGCACTTGTATAAACTCAGTTTATTGATCATGAGTTCAATATTATACTTTTACGTCACCCAACTGTATCGCTTATCCAATGAAAAGGCAACTTAAATAAGAAGGATATGAAATGTGTTGGGTAAATTAGTATAGCTTGGAAAAGGTCTGGTAATTACATAGTGAAAAATGTTTGGCACGTGACCGAGGGGATTTGCGATACAAAGGTGGCCCAGCGTTGGCAACTTGATGCTAGGAATCAAATCCGAATCCTCCAATTATCAGTCAAACACGTTTAACGCTGTAGCTACCAATTCCTCACGGTTCCCTACTATTACAATAATAGCTTAGCTATGGCCATTATAAGAGGATCATAGACATAATTCCAGTTTTTCCATCTCAAAATACTTTAAAACAACATATTAAAAATGCAGTGAAATGTAGATTCATCATACTACCAAATATTATAGTGTCAGAACACTATAAAATAATTGACTGCAATAACAAGGCACCATATGTCAGAAACGTGAGTCCTCAAAAATGTTTTGGGGCTGGCAAAGTATGTAAAACACTTCCTCATCCAAAAGCAAGATCAAGTTGATGGTGTAAAGAGCAGTCAAGCACCCTCATCTCATTTCATCTCATCTCATCTCATCTCATCTCATCTCTCCACTATGCACTTTAGCTATCTCTTGATTAATATTATACTTGTTGATCAGGCTGGAGGGGAGAATCCTGGCATGGTACTAAAGAATCTGAAGACCACTTCACGTCCCAGTCCTTCTAGCTCTCTGAGGAACAGTGCCAGCCAGCTGTTGAGCATATTAGGGAGACAGGAGGCATGATGGGAAATAAGCCAAGGGAATAGAGCACTTCATTCACTCTCTGCACCTGCCTAATCCTCACCCAGCAATGAAAAATCCTTTTAAGCATTTGTGTAATGACTACCAGAGGTCATGTAATTCGAGGAAAGATCAAAATATTTAGATACTTCTTCTCAGAGTAATGATACTTCAGACAAGACAAAAATAACTTAGCCAAAAGCTATCACCAATAGTTATAAATCAAAATAATTACATGTGATCAATCAATAGAAAGTATCAACAATTTAGGCTTGCATTTTAAAGCTGAGCTGCATGAGAATAATGTTTAACTAAATGGCCGACTACGAATGAAAAAAATAAAGGACAGATAAAATATGTAAAAACAACTATGTTTGAGGGAAAAAGCTGAACAAAGCAAACACACATACGGACTAGAATGTTTAGAGTGGCTAATAATGGGACGGCTGTAGTCTTGATGAATTATAGTTGGAACATCATGGAATAATTCTCAGAGAAAAAAGATGAACTGTCAGTTCCATCTCTGTATAATCCATTATAATGTGGATTTGTGGAGTGAACCATTGTATTCTTGAGCCAACTGGCCAAGAAACCTGGGCTAAACAAGTGCATCCAGCACCAACAGCCTAAGGTCCTTATTTCCAGCTTGTTTTGTGGTGAGCTAAATATCTACTACTTGCTTGGTCATAGCCCACAATATAAACATTTATCCCTTCTATACAACTATGCTGAGGATGGAGGTGCCGGGCAGGAGGAAAAGAGGAAGACCAAGGAGGAGGTTTATGGATGTGGTGAGGAAAGACATACAGGTAGTTGAGGTGAAGAGGCAGATGTAGAGGACAGGGTAGTGTGGCGACGCCTAACGGGAGCAGACGAAAGTGGTAGAAGAAGAAGGTACAACTGAGCAATTGGGGATTAAAGACCTTTCTCAGGGGCCCAACAGTGGTACCTTTGGTTGTGCTGGGAATCGAAAGCCCAATCTTACAATCAGCGGCTCAGCATCGCAACCACTGAGCTACCACTTGTAACCACCTTTAAGACCATATGTGATTTTTGATCAGACAAACAACCACTGAGCAAGACCCTCAACCCTTATAAATGTATAAATAATGTATAATAATCCAACAGATGGGCTTTAAACTCTGTAGCAACACTGTTTTGATGAAACCATTTTTTTCTGAATCCAAAGCTTTGAGATCCCATCACTACAGAGAACATTAATGGTCTCACAAAGATCTGAAATAATATAAATTGATGAATTGTGTAGGATGTGAAAGCTTTGAGTACAATTAAAATGCATGACCAATCGCAAAACTTTTTTCATTCTCCCTGGACAGAGCAAGGACAGCTATTACATTCAGCCGTGGCCTAGATTGGTGTACAGCGTGCAAGGACGTGAAGACTGAATAATCCCTCACAGGATCAGAAGCGACATGAGCAGAATGAGTCGTGAACAAAAATTAAATAGCTTTTGTCCTTCATAGCAGTGTTATTAGATCCTTTGAGTTCAGGAGGTTATTCGGTTTACAGTGCCATACTGAAGACTTTTCTTTAGTTCTTCTTTATGAAATGGTCATAGTAGAAGAAAAGCCAGTAAAAGAAAAATGAAACACACTATATCTAAAGACTTTCCACTGGGAAACTAAGTTATAATAACCATTTATTAATCATATTATTCATTTATCTTCTAACCCTCTTCTTCCCCAAGTCAACATCACAGGGGTCTGTTAGAGCCTTAGCCAGGAAACATAAGGCAGGGATATACCCTGAACAGGTCATCAGTCTAACGCAGGGCCATACATATATGAAGAGCCCCATACATATGTGCACTCATTCCTATGGGCAATTAAGAATGAACAATTAACCTAACATACATGTTTTTGGACTGTGAGAGGAAACCGGAGTACCCCGGATAAACTCACGTAAACCCCTTGCCCATGAATCAAACACGCTCCTTCTTGCTAAACGGTAATAGTTCTAACCACCATGCTTCTCTCTAAACAGATATAAATGTACGGCAGAAGGTGATCTTTTTGGAACAGATCCGCCTCTTGGAAAGTGACTTGTAAATGTTTTATGAAAGACATGGACCTGAACTTGCATTTGCACATGCACTGCACAAAGATGCTCCTGTCTTACATCGTTAAACAGGCATCAAAGAGTTAAAGAAACACAACAGAGCAAACATCTCGGGTGCTGCTGTGCAAAACCCACATGCCAGCAGACAAGCAATTTACATGGGAGATGGAGGCCAGGAGATAAAGCTTGCGTGCTAATGCTAATTGTTAGTATACTGTATATTTTGGCATCAACACATATGCATTACATTGCCCATCCAAATGTGATTCTAAGCTGTAATGGAAAACCAGCACTGACCGAATCACGTAAATGGTAGAAAGGTCAGTCTTGTCATGACTTCCTGCACTGTATTGAAGTCGCATTGGGGCCAAAGCAAACACTCAACCCATTCATCCTGCTTCAATACCAGAGCTGACACAAAGCGCCTGTCATTAGCAGTGTGACACTATCAGGGAAAATGGCTCCAAGCCTCTCCAAACACTCCTGCTTCTGAATAAACTATCGTTCTGAATGATATGGAAAAGAAGGGAAGGGCAGCAGCAGGAGAAAATAGGGCAATACATGATTTTTTCCAACTTGTTAGCCCATATACTCAGACCTTTTTTTCAGAAGGAAAGGCTACACCTGCAGAGTAATCTTCCTGTTTATCTTGGACAGAGAAACATTTCCTGCATGCCCTTATCTGTCCCCAACCTTCCCAAACTGAGGCTGTGCCAAGCTGTTGCTTTTTAGGGCAGGCCATTCTGCCAAGTCAGCAGTACTGCCCAGACACCGCTGTCCGATTTATACCTAAAATCCAATCGTCCTTCTTATCAGTAATTTGCTGCGTCATGCTGGTATCAATACACTAAATAAAGTTACATTAAAATCAGAGGTTCAGGGACCCCGTTTTAGGTCGATGTCCACTTTTTAGTGTCAAAGACCCAGGATAACATTTAATTAGGTCTGTAATTGGGACATGGTATATCCCATGTGTAGTTGGTGTTAATAGCACACATTCCTTTGGTACAGGATTTATTATGCAGATACAGGCGACATAAACAGAGAATTAAAGTTCTCTGTCTTGTAACACCGCAAACGTTAGCAGTAATTCGGTGCAGATAATGATTCACCTCTCTGCTGGGAACGGGAAATCTTGTGAACAAATCAGAACCAGACAAAGAGTGAATAAGCTCTTCTTGTGGACACACATGGTTTTCCTTCCCATCCACAGCATTCCTTCTAGATCACAGACAAGTTAGGAAGACTTGCTTGACCGAGACTGCCTTATTTGATGAGACATAATAAAGTTACTATCTGGTTTAGGATGCGGTGTGAACTACACTGTGAATCCAGTGGAAATGAATGGAGTCATTTACACATACTAACTATGTGCGAAAAGTGCCGGACTAACCAGAATTCTACATTCTCACAATCTGGGGATTCTCAGAAGAACTGCTTTCTGTAAACCACGTGCTCCAGCAATTCTTTCTTAATTGGATGGTATTCCGTGAGTCTAATTTATTGATTAGATAGAATTTAACATGCAAGTAGAATAAGCAAAGATTATGTAGACAAGGAAAAGGGGACACTTTCAAATCATATGGAAATGAGATGTATTTCTTATCATATCAGAATTTTTTTTATATATTTAAATAAACCCAGTGGTCAGCCATGCACTCACCTTCTTTTTGCTGCAGTAGATTTGCCATTTCTTTTCTGCAGGCAATGCAAACATGGCTTCTCTGTGCTTCTCTGTGAGGTCCAGCTCATCCTGAAATAAGAGAAAATGTCTGTGGTCACATGCTGTGCATCAATAAATGTCAGTCTTTCTAACCTACTAACAAATCTCATTGCATACAAAGAAATGATCAATACTTCATTTATTGATAAATTAATAATGATTGAAAAATGAATAATAATTAATAATCACGGGCAGTGAGGTGGCTTAGTGGTTAGCACGGTCGCCTCACAACAAGAAGGTCCCGAGATCAATCCCCGGGCCAGGGAACTTTCTGTGCGGAGTAAGCATGTTCTTCCTGTACTCGCTTGGGTTTCCTCCAGTTTCCTCCCATAGTCCAAAAACATGCATATTAGGTCAATTGGTGATTCTAAATTGTCCATAAGAGTGAATGTGTGTGTGAATGGTTGTTTGTCTATGTGTTGCCCTGAGATGGATTGGCGACCCGTGCATTGTGTACCCCCTGCCTCTCGCCCTATGTGTGCTGGGATAGGCGCCAGCAGACCCAGTGACCACAAATTAGGGAACAAGCAGGTAAGAAGATGAATGTATGAATAAATTGATAATCAAAGCACTAAGCTTGATTTTACATAACAGTCCTGTTTACTCTGATTATGTGAGTAAGAGTATGAGCTTTCTATATTTCTGTGTGAACACTAGTTGTTGCTTAGAACGTCCCAGCAATGGACTGGTAACCTGTCCAGGGTGGTTCGCCCTATGTTTGCTGGGAAACACTCCAGCAGATCCCTGTGACTCTGAATTAGGAAATAAGCAGGTTAGAAGACAAAATTAACGTATTATAATGTAGTAATGTAAGTAATGTAGAAAGGGGGCTGTGTGAAACATTCAAGACACATAACTGTTGGTATTCTTTCCACATCAATATTCTAATTTGTTTCATTCATTCGTACATTAATTCATTAATTCATTCATTCATCTTCTATACCTGTTTATTTCAAAATTTGAGGGCACAGGGATCTGCGGGAGCCTATTTCAACTATCTGATGGAAGGCAGAAAGGGTACATTACGGACAGGTTGGTAGTCAATCACTGGGCCTAAATTTCAAATTGATTTACATTAATATTTAATTAAAATCCTCAGTGTGTGTCAAATGACTTCCTCCTCCGTTTCCTCTTGTTGCCGCTGACACAAACAGCCATTTTCTCAAACATGGCATGTGGCTTCGTATTATTGTATTTTTAACTGTTTAATTGTTTTACCTTTTTTAAATAATAACAGTGTATTGAAATGTGTATTATATTGTGCTATTTGTATTGTGACCAATGCATCATATCATGAGGCACCTGTCAACATACATCCTTAATAAAAAACATTTTTTCTATACAAGTCAACTGGGAAACAGACAATAGAAGAAAATGTCAGCCATGTTTCTTTTTTATTGAATCAAATATGTAATGTTGAGGGCTCCTTTCAGCTTGGCTTGCATTAGCATGGCTGTGCTGGAACTTAAATTATACATCACAGACGATATGATATATAATGCGTAATATATACACCACTGATTTAGTCATCATGAAAACAATGAATAGGAAGCAGAGGTAGTTCCTCCGGAATTTAACAAAAGGTAAAATCCACATAGTGGATAATCTTGGCTATGTTTTGTATCTGGGCAGAGTGGTTAAGGTTCGAGTCTTATGACAATGATTAGAGTTTAAACACCCAAGTTATGTTATGTTATTGCTGGTGGATCTTTGAGTAGAGCTGCTAACCGTCTCTCTTCTAGAAGTGTCAGATCATGGCTGACCCTGCTCTCTGGACTAATTTGCAAAGCTGGGATATATTTAAAAAAAAAAAATCCCACTTCCCACACATAGCTGTGTAAGTAAACATACACACAAACACACACAATAACAGATAAAGCTTAAAATTTCCATTCATTCAAGCCTAGAAATAACACATCCACAGCAAACACTGTAGTGGCTGGTCCTCAATAATGCTGTGAGTTTCCACATCCACAAAAGCCTTATTGAAAGCCTTCAAAATAACTCAATACAACAGATCACATACATTAGTTCCACTCGTATTAAAATGACTGTTACTTGTCCTAACAACTCCTTCCATTCTATCACTCTTTCCAGAGGCTTAAGGATAAACAGCTCCTCCTTACATGCCTTCACTTACCTATGTGTACTCCTAAAAATCGCAACAACATGCCTTTCCTAAATTTATAACACCTCTCAACATTAATGGAGGACCTTCAAAGGAGTTTCCTATCGGACACGCGGAAGAGATAACACATTTGTGATATTGTTCAAGCTGCCATGTTTATAATTGTGAATCGGCATCTTGTATTAGTATAAAGCCACTTTATAAGCATAAGTTCAGCCAGAGTGCTATCCTGCTTATACTGCTTATCAAATACATCCACTTAACCCTTACACAACCTTCTACCAACGCATTCTGTCTCGGTTTTATCATTCACTTTATCACTCACTGCGAAACTGCACAAAGTTACGCTCAGACATGTCGCACTACCTAATCAGGTCAACCATTTTGAGATGGAGGAAACCTGTTTTAAAGCAGGTCAGTCCTTTTTCTGGGACAGGGACATTAGCGTCTGATTCTAAAGTGGAACAACATAAAAAAGGATCAACACATAAGAGTGTGTGAACATAAGCAGTTCTACTTTATTAAGCTGATTATTTAAATGTTTATGTTGGGTTTATAATAGTTTGTGAGTTTATTAAATGTTACAAACTGTAAATTGTAGGTGTTCCATACATTAGTGTTTCTTTGTTATCAGATTATTTAAGATGGGATAATCCACTGACGTGGACCAAACCCCCATTTCAGCATCATCAATCGTCAGGGAAAATAAAAACAGCTAGTCCTCATGGCTGAGAAAAAAATTGGGACCACCAGTATTCAACCACTCGTCATTTATTAATATTTACATTTTTTAGCATTTAAATGTAAAGCGACTTACCACAGGACAAGTGATGGTTTGGTGTTAGACTGCTAAAGGTGAGACCACCAAGCAGCCACTGCTGGGCCACTGAACAGGGCCATTAACACTTAGCTGGTTAAATAAGATATACGTCACTTTGGGTAAAGCCATATGTCAAACAGCAATTACATTTTTTATATAGCTTATATAGAATTATAAAGGCCTCTATAGACACGCCAGGCTTCTAAAAGCCATAAATCAAAACCCCAGTTTTATACAGCTGAGAAGTTTAGGGTTATGTCTCTCCATCAAGGGCACAGCATGGGCATGACATTTCAATGAACACCTACAATCCTGCAATGGACACATCCATGGTGTACCCCTGCCTCTCGTTCTTTGTGAGCTGGGATAAGCACCAGCAGACCCCCGTGACCCCGATTTAGGAAACAAGCGGGAAAGAAAATGAATGAATAAATGAATGAATAAATGAATGAATGAACACCTACAATAGCCTAAAATTGACAAAATCACATAACATCTTTTGCATACTTTGCATTTACATAGTGGTGAGCTATAAGAACAAAAATAAAACAGTTGAATGTTTTTCTTGATTATTGAGTTATTGTTTTTATTAGTTTAATGTCAACCAATATAATTAGGACCTACCCTCCAACTACACTACCACTGGTCAGGAAGGTCATTAACAATGGTGAGGAAGGTTTTTTGTGTGCTATTTCAAATATTGCATCTATTGGTGCTATATTTGAGTTTTGTTGTTTGTTTACTTTTTTGGGACATGAAAAATAATGATTCCAGCTTTGACAGTCTGAATAGCTTTATCATTGCAGCTCTTAAACATCAAGACACCGAGCATATACCATCATTCATGTATAACAGTCACATGATTAGCATGTAGCTGCATTCTCAGTACATTACTGCATTCTTTAAATGCAGCGGAGACTTCAGACCTTCCAAAACCCAAAAGTGGTAGTCTTTTCCAAACCCACTTCTGTTTGATTGTGATCACATGTCCCATCTGTCTACGTCTACATTTAATTCAGACACACTATCCACACTATTCACCATTAATCCCACTATAGAACTAAAATCCCTGTGGAAACCTTTTTCCCTTCCCACATACCCTCCTATGCTTTAGTAATTTTATCAGCAACGGCTGATGTTTTCCTATCTGGTATTCTGTCCTGGTGACAGTAAAGTCTCTGCTGACCACCAGGGACAGAAAGGAACGGAAGAGATTATCCTGCAGAACCATTTATTTTCCTGTGAATATACTCATCGGAAATGAGTTGCACTTTCAGCACATTCAGGAGTAGTGCTTTATCCTCTGCAATCACACACACACACACGCTCACACACACACACACACGCTCACACACACACACACACGCTCACACACACACACACACACACACACACACACACACACACACACACACACACACACAC
>JAOTRA010000027.1:911731-938457 GCA_026260255.1 Pseudolaguvia tuberculata | reverse complement strand
ACACACACACACACACACACACACACACACACACACACACACACACACACACACACACACACACACACACTAGTAGTGATGCGAGTTTGCATGTTCTCCCCATGTTTGTGTGGCCAATGGAATGAGTGTTAGTGTGTGTGGTTGTTCTTCTATATGTGGCCCAGTGATAGACTGGTTATCTGACGGAGGTGTACCCCTGCCTTTCACCCTGTGTGTGCTGGGATAAGCTCCAGCAGACCTCTGTGACCCTGAATTAGGCAATAAAAGCTGATAAATGAATGGATGAATGAAAGAATGAATTATGTAACATTAGCACAGTCACCTTACAACAAGAAGGTCCAGGGTTCGAATTGCATATTTTCCTCACGCTTGCGTGAGTTTCCTCAGGTACTCCGGTACCCCCAGATGCTGTGCCTGAGGACAGATGCAAACTTTTTGGACCCCTCTATCTGATAATAAACATTCGGTGTCCCCTGGGTGAGGATGGGCTCTCTCTTGAGTCTGGTTCCTTTCAAAGTTTCTTCCTACTTCATCTTTAGGGACTTTTTCCTTGCTACCATTCCTCATTACTGTTCATTGTTAACAGTTGAACTAATATAAAACTACACTGAAAAATTCCCAACCTATTTGTCCAAATGTATTAGAATATCTTCAGCACCATTTTAGTGCTTTACTGTCTTGATTTATTTCTTTTAGAAATGCAGATGTTTTCCCAACGCGTGTTTCAATCCAATTTAATTTATTTGTACAGAGGAAACTGTTCCATAGTTTAAAACTGTAACTTATAGTCATCCTTATCCAACAGTTTATCCTATAATACCGTATAGAGGGTCAGACTTAACCCAGTCACCATAATAAATCAAATTCCTTATTTATATCTTTTCACATTATCTACATTTGAAGGAAAAAAAAAACCCCAACCAAAATTCTCATGAGTGAATAGAAAATTCTCGATATGCAGCTTGGAGATTTGGTCATATCGTGTGGATAACAGGAAGTGTTATCTGTAATGTACAAATGGAAAAGTGTATCTACACAATTTTGTCAAATTTACAACCTTCGTACGTGGAAAAATCTGTTTTTGAATTAAAATTCCAAATGTATTAGTCCCATAGAAAACAAAAGCTAACCCAAGATTACTAGCCATGATGTATTCAGTGTCCCCAACATTCTACAGGTCATAGAAATAAAAGTTGTTATTTTACATTATCATGTATTTATTAAATAAAAATTAGATGTAACTATTGGGTCATGTGACGATCCAGTTTATATATGTTTTTTTAAACCTCCGAGTCCCAATTTAGTCTCAGTCTCATTCCTTTTCTAACCCTCATGTGTTAATGGGCTTTCCACCAGATTGTAGAGTGAGACTGAGGGAATTTACCGGAATGAATTACAGCCGTCTGCTTAAAAGGTTTCTACTCAGCTTTATACATTTTACCCTCCTGTCTTCAGTCACATTATATAGGGCTGCTTTTAATGTGCAGTTTTTATTACACCCCTCCAGCTTTTAGGGGATTCAGGGTTTTTTTTTGTCGTATTAAGACAATCTAAGATTTCATAACAGAATAATATTTCATAATTGACTACTTATCCCAATAATCATTGACTCTTATATGTACTCATGCAGATCTTTTGTCTGATTTGGTAAAGGATAGTAACTATTTTAAAAGCGCTCGGTAGTCTCCACACTTCCATCTTGTCCTTGTTAAAGATAGGTTAATTAAAGAGTTGCTCAGCTCCTCACTGTGTTGCCGGGCCCCGGGGCACAGCGCTGGGAAATTGAGCTTCACACGCAAAGGAAAAAAACTAAGAGAAAACTCTTGTCTTAGTTTCTTATTCTTAAGGTTTATTTACTTAGCATCTTTATGAGTACCTTTAGTACAAGTGTTGTTAGCCTCTGACTTCCTGTTTGGCACAATGGTGCATATACTGTATTTATGCTGTATAACCCTATAGTAAAGCTATATAATTATAAAGTGCAGAACAGGATATGATATGGGGGTATTATCAGTGCATACAAAGCTAAAAACTGTATCGATTGCATAGATACACAGGAAAAAGCACTTAGAGGTTGAATAGGTTTTGACTTAAGCACCGCCTGGCAAAAACTTTGGGTTTAATCATTAACTAAGGTCACAAGGAACATTGTCTCTATGGATAACATTTGTGGAAGCTTTAACAAATGGTTCTACTTATGCTGTAGTATTTTTCTTTCTCTTTAGACAAAGTAATGAAGTTTTATTGTCATTTCCACCATGTATGACAGGGCAGTAGACAGTGAAATGGGACAATATTTCTTCAAGACCTTGGTGCTACATTCAGACAATTAGTGCGGTACAGTGGAGACATAAGACAAGTGTAACACAAAGACAGACACCAACTAATGAGCAGCGAAGGTTATAGACACCGACCAATGAGCAGCGAAGGACAGGCACCAACCAATGGGCAGCAAAGGATATAGACACCGACCAATGGGCACCAAAGGATATAGACACCGACCAATGGGCAGCAAAGGATATAGACACCAACCAATGAGCAGCAAAGGACAGACACCGACCAATTAGCAGCGAAGGACAGACACCGACCAATGAGCAGCGAAGGACAGATACCGACCAATGAGCAGCGAAGGACAGACACCGATCAATGAGCAGCGGCGGACAGACACCGATCAATGAGCAGCGAAGGACAGACACCGGCCAATGAGCAGCGAAGGACAGACACCGACCAATGAGCAGCGGCGGACAGACACCGATCAATGAGCAGCGAAAGGCAGACACCGATCAATTAGCAGCGAAGGACAGACCCCGATCAATGAGCAGCGAAAGGCAGACACCGGCCAATGAGCAGCGAAGGACAGACACCAAACAATGAGCAGCAAACTGGAACTAAATAAACTGCCTTGTATCCAATATTTGCATTTACACTATACGCAACCAAACAACCTGACCAGAAAAGCCAAAAACATTATGATAATCCAAAGACAAAATTATTATTCAGTATTTTTCTCATAAACCATATTTAAAGGTCAGCAAAACCAAGATCTCCGTTTATTTCCCTTGTTACAGCCTGGGCATATGTAGCATTGTTCACTAACTTATTAAATATGTATCTTTTTAATAGTATGTTCATTTGTGTATTTGTTTACAGACAAAATAGGCTTTAAGTGGACACATTCAAAATATCTATAAAGTGAAACGTGACATCACGAGACATCATCGTTTATACAGCAACGTTTGACCCGCATTGACGGGTAAAAATGGGATCTGTCTACTTGGATGGTAAACAATGATGCTGGTATCCAGGTCATATCCGGTGTAAAAACAGCCTAAGTGTTCTAGCATGATGAGTAAATGCTAGCTAAGTGGTTAGACTTCTGATCGGAAGGTTGTGAGTTCAAATGAGTCTGCTAATCTGACTGTGTAGCAAACAGTAATTTACTTGGTTTGGAGGTTTTCATATGCTCTGTGAAAAGGACTAAAATGTTCATTCTGACAGGATTCCCTTCATAATAATTTATTATTATGAGAGTAATAATAATAATAATAGAGTATAATGAGAGTCCTGTAGAGTTTAGCTCTAACTTGCCTCAACACTGTATATCTAGCAAGTATCAATTATATCTTGATTCGTTTGATTAGGGTTGGCGGTAAACTCTGCAGAACACCACCGGCCCTCCAGGACCATAAATACCCAGCCCTGATCTAGTGGAAAGTCTTTGTTTGTCCATACAGTCTATCAGAAAAATGTCCTTAAAAGGTTACGTTTTGTTTTAATTCTCTTCAAACATTTATTTTGTCCTCTTCCTACTAAGAAATCCTAAATGATGAGTAACAGAAATCTTCTACTTTGCTTTTAGGATAATGGCTGAGATGAATGCTGCACATTAAGTGTCTAATAGGTTTCAGTCTGGCTTTGAGCTCAGCTGTGGGTGGATCACTGTGGAAAAAAAAAAAAACCAACCTAATCGCTGATACTTTAACAGCCATCAGTGAGGAAGCGGGATGATCGATTGGCCAGGAGGAAAAACCAAAGCACTGCCTTTATTCAACTGTCTATAACTCAGGAGACCCACTGTGCCTTACTTCCTTACCCAACAGCCCTGAGGCAGCACAGAGGCAGAGACCACAGGAGGAAACAACCACCTCTTCTCTAACAGTCCTGAAAAGGAAGAGCAAAAGAAAAAAGGATAAACTAATGTTGCTTGCGTCTTTTCATTAAAGCAATCGAAACCAAATCAGCCTTGAACCAGGAAGCAGTTAAGGACAGATGAGTGGTAATTGGGTCCCATCTGGTATGTTGGATTTGGATGTTACCCGCTCTTTTGCCCTGTAACCCTCAACTCTCTCCTGAGATTTCACAGGCCTCATCTGCCGTCCCACCTCCCCCGCAAAATCGCTGTCAGAATGCAGAGCAGAATGGATCATCGACTTTTAACTGAAGGCCAAAAGCGCCGGTTTTATTCACACCCAGCATATGGCTGTTTTTATTTAGAGTTTCAATCGCAGATGGTGACGAAATTACACACCTGGTTTCAATTAATCAGTGGGGACATTATTCAGCGCTGGGGCCATCAAATGCAAATAGAGTTAATAAACAGCAAAACATTAAAAAAAAAAAAAAGGCGTCGTTCCAATTCAATTCCTGACACTAAGAAAGTGCAGGGGATTGAAAAGAGAATAAGAGAAGGCTAATGGAGTCCCCATTATGCTGTGTAAGTCTGTTAGGAACTCCTAATTAATATTTCATAGCTAAAATCAAGTGTTAATGACTTTAAATCAATATCGTCAAACAAGCAACAAAAGCCATCCAAATGTAATCAATAGAATAGATTGATTTATATATTAATTGTGTTGGTGAGTACACACCTTACATTTCTTGTAAATAATTATTATATCGTTTTATGTGAAAACACTAAAGAAGCTAAACTCTACTATAGTGTAAAGTATTGAATGTGCAGCTTGTGAAAGTGTAAATTTGCGGACTAAACAAAAAACAATCATTACTGTCTAAAACCCTAGCAAGAAAAATGAGTACATCCCTTAGAGCAGGGGTGGGCAAACTTGGTCCTGGAGGGCCGGTGTCCTGCAGAGTTTAGCTCCAACTTTAACTACACATAGCCAGAGCCTGATTAGTTGATTCAGGTGTGTTTAATAAGGGTTGGAGATAAACTCTGTAAGACACCGGTCCTCCAGGACTGAGATTGCTTACCCCTGCCTTAGAGGAAACGTCCAAATTGGGTCCAAGTAGTCATTTTCCGTTCCTGCTGTCATGACACTCGTTAGTGTTACAAGGTCTCAGGTGTGAATAGGAATCAGGTGTGCTAAATTTGGCGTTTTTGGCATCATACTGCTCAATGGAAGTTCCCCATGGAACCTCATGGCAGAGAATTCTCTGTGGTTTAAAAAAAAAAAATTATTCTTTCTCTGATGGCCAAGAAGATTCAGGACCCTGAAACTGAGCTGTAGCATGGTGGCCAAGACCAGCGATTTAACAGCACAGATTGCACCCAGAACAGGCCTCGCCATGGTTCGACCAAGGAGTTTGAGTGCTCATGCGTAGCGTCAAATCCAGAGGTTGTATTTGGGAAATAAGACACTTGCAGAGGTTTCATTCAGCAAACACTGACATCCAGATGATTTGGTCAATTGTTGCTCTGAATAAATTCCTTTGGGAGATTCAACTGAAGATGTGTAAAACTTGTGCTACACTCACACATGGAAATTAAATCATCTGTACATTTTGGGTTGAATTCTCACATAACTGTCGGAAGAAAACAAATCAGCCAAACACAATGCAGCAGCTTATTTAACATAAAAGCTGACTGAAGACTGACATCTAGCGGTTACAACACAAAAGTGAAAGCCATGAAACAGTAATACACTCATGTGCAATATAGATAGACCAACTAAACATTTTCAGTAATTTAAAGGGGGAAAAAAAAAAAACTCATTTGATGGATTCATATATAAGGAACAACTCAATTATTTTAATCTAAGGCACGTAAATATGTAAACATTCATTTTAATGTCTTTCTTCATAATAATTATCAGAAAATGTCCACAATTTCAGGATAGAGAAAAAAACCTGAGAACTTGTTGTTCGACTGGTTACATCAACCCTCATATCAGCACCGACATGTGACTCATTTCCTAGTTCAGAAAATTGGATAATTTTCCCACCATTCTGATAAATACAGGTGTTTCCACTCGAATACTCATTTCTCAGTGTTTTTGTCTCATCAAATAAAAATATTATGAAAAATGTCCTGAAATAATTGTTCTTTATTCTAATCTTTCATGTGTCTATTAATGACAACTGCTGCGTGACTGATACAAAGCAACCATAGTATTTGTGTTTTTTCGTTTATTTATTTACCATCTTCTAACCAGCTGATTTCCTAATTTGGGTTCACAGGGTCTGCTGGAGCCTATCCCACACAGGGCCACATAGATGAACAGCCACAAACACACCAAACAAGCCAATGTGGATTGTGCAAGGAAAACGGAGTACCTGGAATAAACCCACGTGAGAAAACTCCATACAGAACACGGGGTTGTTTGGTGACTCTAGATTGCCCCATAGGAGAGTGTGTGTTGGTTGTTTGTCCATGTGTAGCCCTGTGTACAACCTCTCCAGGGTCTAACCCTTACCTTTCACACTATGTGCACTGGGTTAGGTTCCAGCAACACCCTGTGAGCCTAAATTAGGGAATAAGCTGGTTAGAAGATAAATTGATAAAATAACATTGATGAAAGATATTTTAGCAGGATTTCATGTTCATCTTACTCGGTCAGTAGTCCAGTCCATAATATAAAGCATAAAGTGCAACATCTGCAGGTTCTACAAGCAGTATAAAGAAAGAGAGATTGTCAAATTTCAGTTTAAGGTGTTTTAATGAAGAAACTGAAACCTTATCGAGTGATGAGTACATTAATTTCCATGGTTTCCAACTCACAGACAGATTTAGAAAAGGAAAAGTATATCAATATGTAGCAGTTGCAAAACTAAGGTACATTATGTACATTCCAAAAATAATAACAGTGCCATGGTTTACCTGCAAGGACAGGAGTGAATACTGAGGCCTGAAAAACCACATCATGAAACCTCCATTGGCCCTTTTTCACCTCATCAGAGTACAAACATTTTATTTCTGTATGTTACAAAAAAACAAGACACTTCACGTGGAAATAAACAAACTTTTCCATCAGGTCAGGAAGGGGAAAAAAATCCAGCTCTGAACAAGAAAATTGTTAGTCAAAGACTCACTCTGTCGTTTCTCTATGATGCTGTGGCTGAACTCATCAGAGCTTCATCTCAGAGCTTCAGCTGTGAGCAGATCCCTGACACCACAGTCTATAAACACACGCCCTGCCCATCATTAGGCTTATAGAGCAGTTTAGTCCAACAGGTCAGGGTCACTTCTGTCTGGACACATGAGGACTGAGAAATGGCAGCAGCTATAAGAGTAATGAGACCGGAGAAAGTTGGGTGCAAATCATTTTTCTATATTTAACAACAACAACACCACCACGTAATGTCATGGCCATTTTTTTGCTAAGTATCAAAAAACGGGACCAAAATAGTAGTGGCCAGTCATGCCACTGAAATTGAAGAGAAATACTGTGACTCAGTCATCCCTCTGCGGTTAATAAAGGGTTAATTATACTGTAAGGTCTATTGGGCACCTAAAGGCAGTAGTGCATAAATAATAATAATAATAATAATTAAAAAAAAAACCCACCAACCATTTCTTTTTTTTCATAGTTTTAGACTGTCAGTCACAATAATAATGATAACACCACCATCTATAACACAATCCATGAATCTATTGTATTTAAAAGGAAAAACCCCAACAAAAATAGATTTTTTCAATGTCTTGGGTCCATGGGTCATATTTTCACATTTTGATTATTATTAATTATTATTATTATTTTTTTTTTTACAGCTTTAGCTCATTGGCAATTTTTGAAGCTATGTTTTTGAATGCTATGGACGTTCCTGATATTCGTTTGAAGCGAACACCGTTAAGAGACAAACGGGGCAACTTGCAGACCTCCATCTCCCACTGAACAAGGCTTTCGGCATGGCCGTCACCATGGACACACAGCAGCAGGAAGCGTTCGCGTTGCTCGTAGTCACAGTTGTTGGCATCGAGCACCTTGCGGATCTCTCGCATCATGTCGCTGGGCTCCATGGCCGAGGTGGTCTTCATGCTCCAGGTGAAGCGTAGAGAACGTGGTTTGGTGTCTTTCTGGTCCTCCTTCGGATCCCCGGCCACGTTCCGACTGGCAGAAGAAAGGGGAGAACAGTTACGGTTATGTGGCCTGAACTTCAGTGCTGTGTTAAGTGCTAGGAAAGCTCAGTGAGAGAAATGAGCCCAAGTGATCATCAGTGTCTGCTTAGCAAAGCAGGAGCAGTTTTAGTGACAGGTGCTAAATCATATTATATATATATATATATAAACCACTGTACAGCAGAACCATGTGGAAATGCATGCATGGGAGCAGAGCGTGCAGCAAACACAAACATCAGTTCTGCATGCAAATATAAAGGAAGAACAACTAAAACGCATACACTACAGCCACACGTAGAATACCAATCCCTGAGACATGGAGATCTGTCACTTCTCAAACAGAGATGGAGGTTCAATCACCAGCTCTTAGACCAAACATCCACCACTGCAGATCCACTGAAAGACCTTTCAGGGAAATAGCAATCTGAGGCTCTGTGAGTTACCTTACAGTGGTTATCTATCGATCATGGTAGTGGGGGATTGGTAGTGCAGGGATGGACAGGTAATTCAAAGATCAGTGTTCGATTCCCAGCATCATCAAATTACCACTGTTGGGACCCTGTGGAAAGTTTTTAACCCGCAATTGTATAAATAATAAAAAAAAAAAGGTCGCCCTGGATAAACAGCTAATAAATTGTAGAGGAAAATAACTGTTCACTCGTTCTAACCCGCTCTGTCCAAAAGGTGGCAGCAAAGAAGAGAAAATGCAGTCAGTCAGACTATTATCTCTCTGTTCTCTAAATAAGAACAGACATAAAAAAGGTCCACCTAGGAAAATGCAGATAAAAAAAAAATACTGCAGTCAAATAGCCGGTTGCCAAATGCAAACCCTTTTTCACCCACGCTTTTTAAAGATGAGCTATAATTTACACCAGATGCTCTGTGTAACGCTCACATACTGACTGTAAATTGAATCCCTGATGTAGATTGGTCCGATTTAATTTACAGAAATAACAGCCACATGTTGAGCGGTGTTAGTTAAAGGAGTGATTGGGATAGACGAGCTGTAGTTACCCTTGTCAGGAAAATTGTACAATACATTTCATAAAAAATGATTTTTAGTTGAAACATCTTTTTCATTCTACTTCTCAGGGAGTTTTTCTTTGCCAGTCAGCACCAGCTTTGTTCATTAGAGACCCACTTACACTATAATTTTGCTGCATTTTGTGTTAAGCTACTTTGGGACAATGTCCATTGTTAAATGTGGTATAACAAATAAATTGAATTGAACCACCTAGATGCAACAGTTGGACCCTTGAGCAATGCCATTAAATATTCTCAGGATAAGGATACATTGGATAGAGGATTGTCTCTCTGAATGAGGCCAAGTTGTTCTCAACCTATTTTGAACAGATGTCATACAAAATAAAGTTTACTTATAACCCCCGCTACAATTTTAATTACACGTAGCATGGACTTGATTTTGGTGGTATTTACTTTTGGCAGAAAGAACCAGGCTACTTTTATTGAGACGAGTGCTCCTTTGTTTTTGGGTAACAACAGCTTAAGAACAATTTCTCATCCATAGCATTTCTTGAGAAAAACGGATGTGTTGGTAACAGTTTGAAGGACATTAGCACTAGCAGTATGATGTTCCATCTGCTCTGCTAGCAAAAACCACTGAAGGAATTTTACTGTGACACTTTTCGTGTCAACAAAAGCTCTCAAACCGTCGGTTTTCTTTAGAACAACAAAACGTGAAAAAAAAAAGGCTAGAGGTAAAGTTAGAAGGGGAAAAAAGGTCACGTCACACAGAAAGCTATGCCAGTGTCATCAGATTCAATTTCCTGTGGGTTTAGGTGAGGTTATTGCTCATGTACTCAAACAGAGAACACAATCAAACAAGAGATCAAGAATTCTACATTCTGTAGTAAAGGAATGATTTCCCTGACCTCCATATTAACAGGGTCAGTTGTTCACTACTTCAGGTATTCAAAAAGACATGATAAACAGGAAGAGGGAGTTTATTTTATCCCTGGACTACACAGTGTTCTTACTAATTACACATGCCATATTTTGGAGATTGAGTTTAAACACTAAAACTTCATGCAGATGTTGTGAACTTCTTATTGGCTACCTCTTTCATAAAATCTCCAGGTCTTGCGTGAGAAATCTGATCTCATGCGTGATCTTGAGTTGTGTTGGGTTCTGAAAGGTTGTTTGCAGAGTTGTCTCAAGTCATGCAAATGTGTAGTCACATGTTGCCAAACCTTCAGACTGGCAGAAGGTCTGAGAGCCTGGATTTGCTATCTCGGACTGTTGAACAATCCTGTACACATGAACCGATCAGAGGATGACCTCAAACATCTAATAAACATTTAGTCAGCAGCCCGTGCGCATGACATTAAAGGCTGAGAATACGGAGTACGGTGTAAACTCCACTCACTGATCTATCATGCAATGAGAATCAGCTGATCTGTAACTCAATTATCCAGTGTGAAACGACTGGTGATCTCTAATGACTGAAAAACGTGCCACGTGAACTCTACATTCGAGAGGGGGATGTAATCAAAACTGCTTTTCTTTCATTTTGGATTGGTAAAGGATATATATACACATTACTTTTCACTTTCCTACATATTCTCAGAGATTATTTCAATCGATTGTGATGAGAGCAAATCAATTGAAAAAAAGTCAACAAATTCCGTATTTAAGAATGACAAATGTAGAACCATCTCATTGCTTTTATCGTTTTATCGTGTTTTCTTTAATTATCAGATACTACGGAGTAAAAAAAACAAAAACAAACCTGCGTTTTTCTAGATTGAAAGCCAGACAGAGAGAAAAAAAAAGCAGCGCATAACTAGCATGTAAAGTAATTTTTTTTAAATTGTTGAGAATGATTCAGAGATATAATTAGCTACTTAGCCACATTCCTGACTATAGCACTGATTTCTGTTTAATTTAGACAATTAACTGCAGTATTGGACAGCATGTTCCATACACACCTGGTCTTAAGAAAAAAAAAAGGTTTAATCAAAGCTTTCTAAACTCTTGTTTGTAAATTATTCTTAATCTTAATAAATAACTACTTTACTGCTAAATTAGACATGTTTGCTAAAAGTCAAGTCGACTACTTTAGCAAACATGTCTAATTTAGCAGTAAAGTCATACGTTAGTAATTCGGTCTCGTTTGTGTACGACTCCGGTAGTTACATTCCCCTCTACTCTTGAGACAGTTGGGGGTGTAGTGGATAGTATAGATTTTTATTCCTGATCGTACAAACAGCAGGTGAACAAAAGTGAAATCAATATACAATATTCAGTCAAAACAGGTAAATAATTGGTATTCATACAGTATAACGACTTTAGACAGTAGATAGTTCAGATGTTTGGTGTGGGAGCTGACATTTAAAGAGGTATGTTGTGTTGAGAGACAGTGGGTGAAGTCTGAGCTCTTTTACAGAAGGGTCTGGGTTGAGGAATTGTCTGTCTGAACATATCTAGGGAGAAAAACTAACAGGGATGGGTCAGAAGATTTAGAGCAGTAAGATCTACATCTAGGACAGGATACTGGAGCATCAGAACAGGGCCGAAAACAAGAGGACCACAAAAAAAAAAAAAATCAAATCTGGTACCTGAACAAATCACTCAATCGCCACATCGGTCAGCAGCCAAATTTAGCACCCAGTACGGTGGTCTGAATTACAGAACCAAAATCTGAGTTTTAATGCAGGTGGTGTATTTGAAAAAATAAAAACAGTCACAAATAGTATGCAAAAAAACATCCACCACAGCAAAATGAATCGCCACTGTAAAAGAAACCGTTAACAAAGTGTAAAAAAAATACAAAGAGAAAATCTTTAGTTATATGAGTTTTGTGCACATTTCCATCCTGCAGATAGGCATGCATGTGATTAGTAGAGATTCTGGTGAGGCCGTTTCTTTCCATCAGGACAGCAGTGGTCTCAGGCATGCTCAATCGCACTCCGATTAGGGTAAACAGACCAAGAAGTGAGTATCAGGCATTTAATTCAGCACTTTGCCACGCTTGGTTAAAGGTAACTCACACTCAGACCGAACAGAGGCTCCTACCTTTTGGTAAACCTGAATGACATGTTTCTATAAAACAAACACAGAATGCAAAGAAGCATCAATTACAATCTACAGTGTGAGGGGAAAATATCAGGAAAGAAACAAATACACAGAGTAACGGAGCAACTCGAAGGATGCAAGGTGAGTAAGGACACAGACATTGGAAACAACATAAAGGGGGGAAATTTAGCAAGGAGAGCTGCTATTTTCCCAGGTTAGGAAAATGGTTTTTCCTAAAATACTATCGAATATTAAAAGCTTAGCATAGAGTAGCCCTGATTATTTTACAAAAAACCTGAAAATCATCTGAAAATATTGGAATGGTTATAGTATAATTGCATTCTTAGTTTCGTGTCAAATACATGTTTGATCCGGTTATTGCTTATTTAACCAATAAAAATGTTTTAATATGAAGCTTTATGAGACTATTATTCAATGCAAAACTTTTTTTTTAAACATTTTTTTCAAATTAAAAAAAAAAAAAAAAAAAAAAGATCTTTAACAGTTTGTTAGATTACCCCACTCCACATACATACAATTATTTATTATAAATTAAACATTGATAGATTTTCCTGACCACGAGAAGCAATCCCATGAAATAATCCAAAAAACTAAACGTAATATAGGTTACTAGTAGTCATTCATTCATTCTTCATCTTACTCGCTTATTTCCTAATTCAGGGTCGCAGGGGACTGCTGGCGCCTATCCCAGCGCACATAGGGTGAGAGGCAGGGGTACATCCTGGACGGATCGCCAGTCCATCTCAGGGCATGTTAGTAGTATCACTTTATTAATAACACCTTTATGTCATGAATCGTTACTAAAAAATGATCCAGAATCCCACACAAAGGATTAAAAAGAACCTTCAAGCTGATAACTATATGATGTTTACAATCAATAATATCGACATTTAATGAAGGTTAATGCACAACAAATCCGAAATGTTTGGTTGTTTAAAAATATCTCAATGTTTATTACGTTTACACACTGCCTTCAAAGTGTTTGTCATTCATTTTTTTGTACCCGTAGCCAGCAGATGAGAGATACTTTGACATATCAGCGCCATCTTACAAGCAAGCAAAACCCAAAATGGTGAGCCACTGCTGTATGCTGTTTTCAGTGGCTGACACACACATT
Source organism: Pseudolaguvia tuberculata (assembly GCA_026260255.1). NCBI lineage: Eukaryota > Metazoa > Chordata > Actinopteri > Siluriformes > Sisoridae > Pseudolaguvia > Pseudolaguvia tuberculata. The sequence goes on along the minus strand of JAOTRA010000027.1, from coordinate 924,988 downwards.
TCCAATGCCATTGTTTTTGTTTTACAGAAATTGGAGGTCATCTTTCTATGAAAAAACCCATACAAATATTTCAGACACGCTGTCGAGAGACTTTAATTCTGCATAACTCTGATCGAGGGCTACACTTGAGTTCAATGTTTCTCAGTTTAACTGAAGAGACAATAGAATTATTCATTTATTTTAAAATCAAAATCTACAGGAAAGGTTTCTTTCAGACCACGTTGCTTGGTTTGTATTTCTTATGAGCATATCTCAAAGCTGAAGGACGGCACCGTGTGTTTATCCACAGTTTAGTTTGGTTATTTCAGTTTGTTAGCATTGAATGCAGCATGCATATCCACATGCTTGTTGCATCACATGCAAGTTTTAGCACCTAATGAATGCCAAGAATCGGTATTGTATAGTCTGGAGAATATGCTAAACAGGACACATTTGTTTGTACAAGAGCTTATGTTATGTGGCTTGTGTCTACCATGATCTTGCACAGAGGAAGCATTCCAAGATGAGATGAAAAGAAGCAGGTACATTAGTACACAAACCACTGGACTGGAGACTTTCGATGAGAAATGTTTACAAAGCCCAGCGTGTACTTCACTGTTCGCTTACTGCATCACCATACTAAAACCATGATCAACTTGCACAAAGATTGTTAAGTGATGTGACATGTTTACCTGCGGGTGAGCTTAGAGGTGAGTTTGGTGAAGAGATTTGTTGATCCGCGACTGCGTGACTGTGAGAGCGGTGTTGCATCGTGGGAGAGGGTGGGTGAGGCGGGTGGTCCGTTGTATGTGGCCGTACGCCGTTCTCTAAGCTGACCTCCGTGGAAGGTGCTGCGGCTGGCTGTACCTCGTGGGAAACGTAGGCGGTCTGGCGGTGTGGCGCTACTGACACTCTGAGTAGAGGCTCCAGGGTTTCTTTGTGAAGAGGATGTGGATGTGCTAAGGAACAGAAATGTAAAGGTGAGAGAAATGTATTAGTTCTGTTCATAAATCAGTTTAAGTGAATGAATTACAATACAATATTACAGCTTGATACTTGTAAATAACCCAGATGTGGCAAATGACATTCTAATCAATGTAGAACTTCACAAGTTATATTACAAGGCAGCTTAGTGGTGCTGTGAATCAAACCATATCCATATCAGTCAAACACCTTAAGCACTGAGCCACCCCCCCCCCCCCACTAGTGGGTGTTCTTGGCTATCAGGATGAGGTCATCAGCTCTAGTAAACCAATCCAATTTCTCTTTTAAGAACAATACAACGGTACAGATTAGAAGACTTCATGACTACTAGAGATTTTATCAGTTCTGTTGAAGTTCCTCAGGTGGAAAACCAGTTCAGTAATTTAGAACACAAGATACTTTTCACAGAAACCCTTTCTGTTGATAAATGAACAGACAAATCAGATTTAACCTGCTATAAATAATATTTAGATTTAGAATAGAAACAATAAGACCTGAGTTAAAATTAAGAACACTTATTTAGGTCATCCCTCTGCCACATTTTTCTTGGAATTATGAGACTACAGATGGTCTGGGACAAATCCAATATCAATCTGTATTCATATATGAGCTAATCTTGACCTCTTTTTTTTTTGTTTATTGTTCAATCCCCGGTTCTTACACATTAATCATACCAGAAAAGGTGTGAAATATTTGACCATTGATATGTTGGGCAATAGTTTACTTTAACATTTAATGAAATTACACTTCAACACATTAGGTTACTTTACATGATAAAAACTAAATTAAATTGCACTGTATGTACTAGGAGTAGAACTGGGATATTAGCACGGGTAGTTCGAGGATAAAGGGGAGTAAAGGACTGTGTTGGACAGACCTTTAACTGATTAGCAGGAAAGTGAAATTAGCAAAGAGAAATAAGTGGCGGTTAACAGGCAGTCAAAGGTTTTGTAAATAGACAGTAGATGAGCTTCAATACGAGGTTTGGGGTCATGGTGCGGTTAGTAAGTCAGATGCCAAGCTCGTTCTTTACTTGAGCCTGAAGAGTTCGGCAGGGCTGTCACTAGGGGGAAGTGTAGAGCGGTTAGTACGTCCAGAAGCTGAAACTGGTGGGGTTTTGTGGTGCTTTAGACGGATGGACGCAGATGAAGCAGTGAGAGCAGCAGCATGTGGAGAATGACTTCCGGTGGCACACGCTGACATTGCATTCAGGCTGGCCAAACAGGCAACAGAAAACAATGTTCATATGAACACAACACTAACAATTAATGAAGCGAGAGGAATCCAGAGAGAGAGAGAGAGAGAGAGAGAGAGAGAGAGAGAGAGAGAGAGAAATAGGGAAACTGTACACTTTGGTTCCCTTGCTTGTGATTGTTGCAGCACAAAACTTTGGCCAGTGCATTAAGTAAAGGCATAAAAGTATCACAGGCATCAGTAAAACAGCATTATCAGGCAAAACCTAAAACAACATCTGGGAATTAAAAAACATTAATTAATGAATCAATCTTGCAAAGTATATTTTCATGGCAGGGATTACAGACCAATGCAATGTTTACTGAATCATCTCAATGCATTTGCATCTAGTCAGAGGCATGTCTGACTATAAGGAACTATAAGTCAAAACAAAATCGCAGCAGATTATTATTATTATTATTATTATTATTATTATTATTGTGTACATTTATTCAGAAAATTTTAAGGATTTTCAATAATCTTAGTTTGCTGACATATGTGAAGGAACTAAAACAAAATGAGTTAAATCAACATAGTCCATACAATACACTGACTGACTTTTGGATGAATAAATGGAAATAGTAAATGGCGGAAAAATATCCTTACACGCCAAGGTCTAAGTTTACCAAATTTTTTTATTAACAGTTCATTAAATAATGAAAATAGAGAAAATGATCAAAACAAGTAAGTCCTATTTAATACGGTTACATGTAGTAGGAATGACATTCGGACAAATTACAGTCATGTTGATATGGTCACTTGACAAGCGATGTCACATCAGCACACATTTAACGCTGGATAATGTTTTGTGTAGAAAAAAAATTGGTAATTTGTTTGATGACGTGTTTTTTTTCTTTTCTTATCAAGAAAGAAAATTGCACTTAGAAATCCACAATTAAGTAAACTGCAGAAGGAGTATAAATGCCTGTATGACGGTTCAAACAAGATGCACAAGAACTGAGGTGAGAAAGAGAAAAGGTGCAAAGAAGTCACTAATGCTCTTCAATAGCCAGGTGAGCAAGATCTAAATATGCCAAGTTATTCAGTAGGAGCATGATGAGAACATGTGCACATGCTTTCACTTGGCAGTTGTAATTACCCGTTAGCGGGGTCCACAATAGTGCAGATAATTTCATATTGCTCACATTTAAAGACATGACATTTAAAGTGGGTTAAATTTAGCAAGCCATGTTCAAGTTTAATAGACATCTGAGCTTGTCTTGAAGTTTAAAGTTGATGAACTCACCTGTTTTCTTTGCCGTTCTGTATGACAGAGTGACGATCTGTAGAGTTGCGTTCACTACAAACATATGTGTTTCTTCTGCTCATCCCTGCAGACGCCGCCGAATTGCTCTGTGGAAAAAGACCAACTTTACAAATCCCATTTAGCATGACAGATTTAATGGAGAGAAAAAAATCTGTAAAAATAAGGTTAAAGTAAATTTGAAAGGTTTAATGAAAACGTTTCAGAGGACAGAAAGAGAGAATTTGGTGAATTACCCCAGAGGCAATAGAGCCTTTTTTGCGGTCAGGAATGTCAGCCTTATTTGGGTTGTTGGCATTGCCCAGCAAAGGGCTGGGAGGTGCCATGCCATGGCTTCCAGAGGAGCTGGATTTGCGAGGCTGGCCACTGGTATCCTCTTTGTGCTCATTATCTGCTGCAGTCTGGCTCCTTTTTGAGTGACCTGTTGAGGGAATAGCTGGTCCAGCTGCAGAGAAAGACACAGGAAACAGAATTTGTTCACAAAATGATGAATTATTTTAATCAATCACTGTTCTCAAGCAGGGTGATGCAGATGACACTCACCCTGGTCACTGTAGCGCCGCTGTTTCTGGTTGGAGGTGCTCCTCTGAACTTTGAGGTGAGCGGGTGACTGGCCATTGTTGTGCTCACTGTTGGGTCTGACTTTGGTAAGGGACAAATTACTGCTGGAGCTAGAGTCAGCGGGATCCATCTACAAGATCAAACACGTGACTATATTATAGAAGTGTTTATACATACTTGGACAACAAACACCTTTGAGTTCATGGAAAAACTAGTTGTCTTCCCCACAGTCTTATTGGATAGTAAAGTGTCCATTGTACGAGTGCTTCTCAGGTACAGGTCATCCAGGGAATTTGCACACACTATTTTGCACATTAAGGATTCAGGTGACCTACCGGCTCACCTACTATATAGAATGTAAGAAGTATGTAATTTCATATTGGACCTCTTTGTGTTTCAGCAAGGCTCATTCTAAAATCACACAATTGCTTTACTTATATATTTAAACAAAACCATCCAGGGCTTAAAAATCAGTTGAGTGGCATTCGCGTAGCAGCTTATTTCCTGGAATTGACTCACCTCAGTGGGCTTCCTTCCCAGCAGCAGGTAGGTTGCTGTAATCTCGTCATACTTCATTCTCGTTAGAGACTCATGGATTTCCTCACGAGAGTAACCCATTCCCACCATTATGTCTGCAAAATAGCAATTTAATTCTCAGGTAAAAAAAATGAAAAGATAATGATATATACAACAGATAGACTAACTGCTATAATAATAGAACTATAATAACCAATAAGGGGGATAAAATAAATGCAGGCTGTTGTATCTTCTTGTATCATTCATTCATATTCCATCCCTCTTATTCCAAATTCAAAGTAATGGGGGTCTGCTGAAGCCTGTCCCAGTGCACATAGGGTGAGAGGCAGGGGTACACCCTGGACAGGTCTCCAGTCCATCGCAGGGCCCCTCAGTCACTCCTCTGGGCAATTTAGAATCACAAAATCAACCTAATATTTTGGACTGTGGGAGGAAACCGGAGTACCAAGGTTCTCTTGCCTGGGAATCAAGCCCCGAGAACCTGTAGAGAGTTTTGTGGTAAAAAAAATTCATACATTCACTTCTCAATTTCCTAAACTAACCAAACCATTTGTTAAAAAAAAAAAACAAGCCACTGGACATGGAGAGAGCACCAGCAATTATCCAAGGAAATCGATAGATTTAGATGTATTCATGGTGTTTCTAAAATGCAGAGCTGTAGCGGACTGTCTGTGCTTCATCGACCCCAATGACTGAGGCTCAAAAGCACATTGAACACCATCAGTATAACGCTAAAGGAATCATTCCAAACTAACACGCCACTGTACGGGGGCAAAATACAAGCATGCACTTATTGATACAGACACGCTTACGCACACACAAAAGGAGACACAATGAAATGGAGACACACAAACAGATCCCCAGACACACAATGACACACAGACAGATGGAGCTGAAATGTCTGAAAACAAATACACTCCCCAAGTCTCCAGTCTTTCCTATAATGTAGTAATTATTAAATTAAACATTTTCATGGCAAGTCATCAATCGAATAGATGGCTTATAAAAGTGTAAAATTAAAGTTGATTCACAAATCTACAACTGCCTACACTTTTTGCTGCTCTGTTTACAATACTCCTTGGTGTTACCTATTCTTGTCTGGTCCGATATGTCGAGCTCTGGCTCCATAAAGGGCTTCAGTTCATCCTCATCAAAGCCAGCATTAATCCACCGGTCCTTCATGATTTGCTAAAACGAACACAAACAATGACAAAAGAGTTCATATCCAGCTTTGTGGTGAGCAATAAGACTGTCCAATGAGTCAGATAATAAGAGGAAGTTGCAAGAGAGAGAGAGAGAGAGAGGATAAATAGAATTTAACAAATGTATCTAATGAGATGATCAAATTGATGTGGCTAAAAAGGAAAAGCTAGTAAAAAAGTATTTTCAGAGAACACAAGAGTGATAGTGGGACCTGGGGGAGCACGAAAGGGGGGTGGAGTCAATGTAATATTTACCATGGGGGCTGGTGAGCTGGAGAAAAAAGACTAACACCCAAGTATTACTGTTAGCACCACTCGGCTTTAGAATCTTTGCTAAGTAGGAACGTTTAAATTATTCATGAACAAAGCATGTACGCGTTTGTAAGGTGTAGAAACCTTGGCAGTTCTCCATGATGCTTGTCTGCTGGTAAAAACACACTCAGGAGAATCAGCTGACACCAAGAAATATTTTCCTGACCCCTCTGGTTCTTCAGCGAGGCTTTAGATTGAGAAGAAGGAGGTTTCTGCTTATTCTCACCTCAAGTGTACCCCGCTTGATAGGATTGAGCACCAGGAAACGCTTGAGAAGATTTTCGCAGTCGGTCGACATGTAGAAGGGAATGCGATACTTTCCCCTTAGCACGCGTTCCCGCAGCTCCTGAAATCAATCAACAAAATACATACACAGAAAACAGAATCTTTAAACACCTAGTTGGGATGACGAGCTGAAGACATTTCAGCCAGTCACAGAGACGCCGTCTCATGATAGTGTTAAAATTAAACCATGTGAATAAAAGATGGATGGGTTTCCGGTTTGTCATTTATTCTTTTATAGACAGTTGGTTTGCTGCATTGCACTCATTTCCAACAAGATTTCTACATAAAAGGTTTTAGCATGTAATAATATAAACAAATTTCTTGTTTCATGGAAAGTTTCATATACTAATAACCACCAAAAAATATATATAGTATATCATCAAACCATATTCAGTCCATGTTACTTCAAAAACCACAATCTGAGTGTGCTAAACATATGCTACACATATATACGATACTAAAGTTAAGATAAAAGTCCAGATGTGCAAAGCTGACGCCTCCAGCTGTTATTACACCAGCACAAAAGAAAGAAAAGTATATGCAGGGGAATTACTGACATTGAATTAGAAGGACATGCTGACCTTCAGGTTTTGGCCATCAAAAGGCAACGATCCACTGACTAATGTGTAAAGAATGACCCCCAGGCTCCAGACATCCACTTCTGGTCCATCATACTTTTTCCCCTGAAAAAGCTCGGGAGCGGCGTAGGGCGGACTGCCACAGAAGGTGTCCAACTTGTTGGCCAATGTGAACTCGTTACTGAAACCAAAGTCTGCTATCTTAATATTCATGTCTGCGTCTAGCAGCAGATTCTCTGCCTAAGAGTGAAGAAATAAACAAAAAATAAGAAGCAATGCCCTGTAACAATCCATATATACAGATTTATTAAACAAGCCCAAGCACAGCATATTTATCATTTGAAAGTTTAACAAGAGAAACAAGCAGCAAATGAAAAACTACACATTGGAAAGCTGTATATAATATACACATCATTTGCAGGAGCTTTCCATAGAGCAAAAGAACAGAGAGTATGGACAAGTTTGGATGAAACTTGGTTGCTGTAAAAACTATTTCTACATCTTATAGGTAAAGACAAAGAACTTTTAATAAGTACCGTATTTTCTGGACTATAAGCCGCTACTTTATTCCTGGGTTTTGAACCATGCGGCTTATACAAAGGTGCGGCTATTCTGATGATTTTTCTTCCACCGCTAGGAACGCTTTAACCAGATATAGATCAAATCAATGCAAAGAAAAATAGACTACGCTAATTTTTCTTTAGCAGATAGAACATGCACGATAAATTGCTAACTGGTAATTATATTTAAATCATCATGGAAACCACACGCAGAAGTTACACGTGGTGAGAAGTATTTCACTAAAACCGTCTATATCTGATATCTGCGGCTTATATATATATTTTTTAATAGAGCGGATGCGGCTTATATACAGATGCGCTCTATAGTCCAGAAAATACGCTATCTTTTTATTCTTAAACCATAAAGAGTAGACACCATCCCATATTGAGAAACAATCATCTGGACAGGTGACAGGTGAGTAATCCTCTGGTGTCGTGACTGAATAAACATGAAGGAATACAATTTTATTAGGTTACTGATCACAAACTGTAAAGATATAATTTTGTCCTAGCAATCTGGAAAAATGATCATCACCTGGAATTATAACAATATAACTGAAAATGTTATGAAAAAGAAAAGATAAATAGTGCTAAACTGTATCTAGAGTATCACACGAAGCCCAACATGGTACCCAGTCCAAAAGCAGTCAACAATCACTGCCTTATGGTTAGGTATTGAGTAATTTGAAGAAAGAGTATGGCGGCAAATCTATTGCAAAATTATCATAATCACCGGCAGTGTTGATGTGAGAGGAAACGGGAGATTGTGAGCTCACTTAAAAACGCTTGTTCATTTTGACATTAAATTGGAGTGATTGTACCATAACTCACGAGTAAAATTAATCTGTTGTTAATTTATGTTGGTTAAGGATGATCTTTCGTCAGCAAACAGAAATGATCACGGAACTTTGGTGCCAGTTTCCGGCTTTTAAACTGAAATCAGTGAGTGAGTTGAGTAGCCCATTTTGGTGGTCTACACAGAGCAACAGTGTTCAGCTCTTACCTTAAGGTCTCTGTGCACGATGTGTTTTTGATGGCAGTACTGTACAGCTGATACAATCTACATAAATGAAGAGAGGGAGGGAGAGAGAGAGAGGTTTTGAACACTCTTGGACAAATCGAATGACCCTGTGATGTGAAGTGGTGTGTGAAAGTTAAATTAGTCACATTGCAAAGTTTGGCTGCGTTTTTCCAGAATCCCAATCCATTATAAGTAGGGCATGTGTCTGGCTAGCACACCAAGCTTTGATGAAACGGCTCATTATTTTTCCACAGCTAAAGGAGAATATAGTATCACGTGCATTATTTCTTATTCTCTGGTATTAAAAGTTAAAGATATTAAAACAAACCATAAGGCTGAACTCACAGAGAAACACACAAATAAAGAATTTAAAATGTCACAGGTCTTCTTCTAGAAATAAATAATAATAGTTTTCATTAATTGGTCTGAAGAATATTAAGGACACGTCTTTTTATCCGCAATGATATCAACAAGATTTAAGGAATATGACTTTAGAATAAAGAATGTTACATTAAATTGGCTTCATGTTTCTGTTCATCATTTTGTCTGGTAAGAGGAAAGGATCTGTAAGCATCCATGTGATGCTGTAATGAGCCTAGTGCTACATCCTGACCCAGATACACCAGTCGCCTAGCAGCTGCAGCCAGCACACTGAGCAGCAGAAGGAGAAGAAAGAGGAAGACAGGAAGGAGTGAGGAGGAGGAAGACAGGAAGACCCCAGGCTGTTTTAAACCCAACAAGAATAACACGATAGACCAGTGGGCTATTGAGCTGATATCACGTCGAGCACACTCGCATGTTTAAATAGCAATATGATGTAAATAGCAAGTCGTGAATCTGGTAAAAAGCTGTTTTAGGTGTGTTTTTAAAACAGCGTAGAATGGTACCTGTCTAAATTTAGCTCTGGCCTCTTTCTCCTTCATCCGACCATGTGCTACGAGGTAGTCAAACACCTCTCCTGCCGAAGAAAACCCCACATAATTCATTACTCAGTAGACGTGTTTGATTAGAAAAATGGACAATATTAGAAATAATGAAACGTATGCGCTCACCTCCACTGGCATACTCCATCACCAGGTAAAGGGTTTTCTCCGTTTCTATGACCTCAAACAACTTGACTGTAAAAAGGCGAAAAAGAGAAGGACAAACAAAAAATCAGTTTAGTACACGTTTTAAAGTACCGTAAGGTGAACACACTAGTTCCTCTGCAGTCTAGAGCTGCACAAGTATATCACATCACAAGTAATGATTATAGTTTGACGGCACTACAATTCGAACACATGATTTGTGGATTAAATGCAAAGTTTAATAATAGAGTGGAAGTTCATTTATGATCAGTTACTGTGTAAATATTTCAAAAAGTAATAAGCATTCAGGAGCAAGAAATTATGACATCATTAGCTATAATTGTATTATTATTATTATTATTCAATATCAATATTCAAAAAGATTTAACTATGCATATGATAATATTAAATGTTTTACACAGACAGACTCCCTTACAAAAATCACACTAAGTCATCTGATCAAAAAGATAGTTTTGTATGGCCAAATATCGCAATGTAATTGCGGCTCTTCACTTCTACAATACCGCATACTACATGACTCTGCATCTACACTGTTACTTACTTACTTATTTGTCTTGGGTTCTTTTAAACACAGGAAGTGGGTCATGAGAGAAGATATCATGTGACCCAACAATAACCTCACTGATGCCAAAGCTGAGACTAGCTCAAGCCAGCTTATCTGATGCGTGTCTATATATGTGTGTGTATGTTCACGTGGGCCACAGATAATGACTGCGGGTGATTGTGTGTGAAATCGGAGCAATGCTATCATAACATCTGCAGGTTTTATCCGGACAGATTCTTAGAGAACGTTTCTAAACATTTTATGAAGTAATTTCCCGAGAACAGTCAAAGACTGGTAGTCTAATTATACATTATTAATTAAATGCGATAGCTGTTATTATAATGAGTCTCGTTTTGGCTCATTAGTATTCATGTAAAATGTATACAATTTTTAAAAATATATATTTACAAGAAACTTACCAATATTTGGATGGTTCAAAATCTTCATTATTCGCACTTCTCGGAACAACTATAGGAGGGAGAGAAAAAGAGGGATGAAGAAAGAGGTTAGAACTAAGAGATGGGTCAATTAGAACACTAGGTCCCAACAAAAAACTAATTCCCCCCAATTTTATTGCTGTGTATCAACTTACAAAATGGGCATTAACCCCTCCATTAATAAAGTAATCAATTGGGATGTGTAAGCAGGAAAAATGCCCACATGAATTCCTGTATTCCGATACAGACTGATATCAATATTGGGTTAATGATTTGCATACATGCATTAGCATCTGACATGTAAGCAGACAGAAACGCTTTCCACCCATCAATGTGAATAAGCACTCGTGGCACATGACATCGTGTCGGGTGGACACCAACAATGATTTCTATAAAAAGGATGTGATTTTAAATGTTTATTAAATTTTGTTGACTGATCAATGATCGCTTTGTTTACCAGGGCGAAACTACAGAAGTCTAACCTGTTAGAACCCCGACTGTGACCTTTCCTTTTCACACAGAAAATACACACCATCATGAAACACTGTGGAAAACACAAAGGAGAGAGCCACAGCGACAGACGGTTCTTGGCAAACACACCCTTCGACAGTTAGGTTTCCTTTGTGACCTTTCCTGCTTCTATAAATTTGATAATGCGTCTCTCTCTCTCCTGATGCTCGCTTCTTCTCTTCAATTCTTTCATTCCATTATTTCTCTCCAGCCACTCAACCTTTTACCATAAACGCTGTCTTTCTGTGTGAGCAATCAAAAAACACAAACTCACACTGAACACTGTACCCTAAATATATCTAACACACAAGTGCCAACTGATACACACATCCATGAGCACTCACGGAACAATAGAAAACAGGGGGAAAAAATGGTTCATTTTGCCCCCTCCACTTGATTGTATTGAGTTATTTAAATCGTCCCTTAAATACTGCAGATCATCAATATGCTGTTTTGAATGAAATTAGGAATATTAAACTATACAAAACTTAAACACAATTCAAGACTTTATTCATACATTCATTCACCTTCTTACCCGTTTATTCCCTATTATAATTGTTGGAACCTATCAAAGCCCAAATAGGACAAGAGGCAAGAGTACACCCTGGACAAGTCGCCAGTCCATCACAGGGCCACTCACACATTCACTCCTTTGGACAATTTAGATTCACCAATTGACCTAATCTACATGTTTTTGAACTGTGGGAGGAAACTGGAGCACCCGGAGAAAACCGACAAAATGTAGGGCGAAAGGTAGGGGTACAAAATGGGCAGATTACCTGTCCATCGCAGGGCCACACATAGACAAACAACCACACACACCTATGACTAATTTAGAATCACCAATCAACATAATACACGTTTTAGGACCTGGGAAGAAGCCAGAACCCACACAAACTCCCCTGGAAGACCCCTGGAATGCCCGGGAATCAAACAATATATTGCTATATCTTTATAACAATACATGACACTACAATAGCACACGACAGTGAATTTACCAAACACTGGTCAGCAGACAGACTTACTCCAAAATCTGTTATTAAAAAAAAAACTTAGGCTGCAAGAAATCGGGTCTTTTGTACATAAGTAGAATGACATCAACACTAATAAGTATCTTTCTGTCCTATTCCGAGCCCATAGTGACCACCAGATTCAGTCTGTATACAGCCCAGCTGGTGGATCAGCACTTAAGAGAGAATAAGGCTCTTAAATCAGCACTTAGAGATATTAACCTTTTCTTCTAGATGGTCATCAGAACAAGACCCAAAAAAACCTTTATTGCATCATGGAATAACCTGTATGTCTGGTGAATGGAGAACTGACAGAAGGTTTTCTCCATTTGGTCAATGATTGAGTTTTGGCTCTTTGCCGTTGAGCCCTCCGCCTTGCTTAGAAGGGGACAGTTAATTTACAGATCTTATTTAAACTAAATCTAAGCTACAGATTGCGAATTTATGAAAATCTGAATGTTTGTTAGACATTAAAAGAAAAGAAGCAGACACTGTGATGTAAAGTGAAATTATTGTTCTCTGGCATGATTTTTTTTTTTTGTCCTGTATGACTCCGTGGTTACATGGATAAAAGACATTTCTGTAGTAATCTGATCGTCTCCATTTGTACTCACATTGACTCATGGGAATCTACCTTCCTTTGTCATAGCACAACACGTGGTTTAACCTGTGACTGCATATTTGACCCACGAATGGAGAAGTGAATCTAATGGCTGGTGCACCATTATTTGTTCTGCTGTAAACAGGTATTTATCACTAACAATACTCTGTCCAAGTCTGTTCCAAATAAAAACGATGCACATCGTCACTGGTTCATACTCTGGATGTCGGCTATGTATAACCAAGACCGGTCATGTGAGCTTTCGTTCAAACTTGCAAAATGATGTCCCACCTGAAATCTGTAGTTGTAGTTCTGATAGGTTCACTTACTGCCTTTACCTTGTGACTCAGTGACTGTGGCTTCCCATTTTCATTACACTGGGTTAAACGTTGACGGTGCCTTTAGATCTGGTTTCAAAGAAAAACTTAAATTTAGTTTTATTGGTAGCATAAAAATCCAGTATCCTTTAGTAATCATCTTCTTCTCCTTTCGGCTGCTCCCGTTAGGGGTCGCCACAGCGGATCATTCTTCTCCACCCTACCCTGTCCGCT
>JAOTRA010000027.1:811748-827876 GCA_026260255.1 Pseudolaguvia tuberculata | reverse complement strand
TATATATTTTTTTTTTATATATAAGTAAACAAACTGCATCATGAAAACCAAGGAACTCCTCAGACTGGTCAGGGATAAAGTTCTGGAAAGGTTTAAAGCAGGGTTATGTTATAAAGATAAAATCTCAAAGAGCACTTTCCATCATCCAATCCATCATCCATAAATGAAATAAGGATGCCGCAACTGCAAACCTACCGAGACCAGGGTGAGCAATGGTCAGAGATCCATGGTAATTCTGAAGGAGCTGCACAAATCCACAGCTTAGATGGTGAAAGGATATGTCCACAACAATAAGTACTCCACAAAACTGGTTTTTATGGAAGAGTCACGAAAAGAAAGCCATTGTGGAAAGTAAGACATAAAAAGTCCTAATTGCAGTTTGGCCCAAGCATGTAGTTTGTACCATATTTCCCCAGAAGGATGGCTTGTTGGAGGTGTGATCTTGGCTTAAGTGGAGGAGTTTGGGTAGGAGGTCTTGTTCACGAGTGAGGGAAGAATAGAACATGTGATTGACAGGACGATTAGTGCAGCTTCTGCAGTAATGCGGTTGATACACGGAACAGTGTTGGTGAAGCTGAGCTGTGAGGCAACGCTCTCTATTTACCAGTCAATCTACACCCCTACTTTCACCGATGGCCGTAGCCTTTGAGTTCTCTCCCGTACGCCTTCCAGGAGAGGTGTTCTGGGCATGTACTGCCAGGAGGAGGCGCCGAGGAAGATATAGGACTTGCTGGAGGGACAATGTCTTTTGACTGGCCTGGGAACATCTCTGATTTCCTAGAAGAGCTGGAAAAAGTGTCTGGGGAGAGGGATGTATGGGTATCCCTGTTTGGACTGCTGCCCCGCGACCCGGTCCCGGATAAGCGGACAGAAAAAAACACAAAAGCACTGTGTGGAGAACCACTAAACACACCATTCCCGCTGTGAAACATAGTGGTGGCAGCATCAAGGGGAAGGAGGAATAGGGAAGTTGGTTTGAAATGATAGAAAGATAAATGGAGCTAAATACAGGGCCACCATGGAAGAAAACCTGTTGCAAATGATTTAAGACTGGGAAAAAGATAACATTAGTTTATCAGTTTATTGTAATAGTTAGCTATATAAATATTTGTACACATTGCTAAATTACAGCTAATGTTGATGTTAGTTGTTATTTTTTCAGAATGTTTAACACGCTAAAGCTTTATTTTATAAACAGATTTTAGGACAAAAAGTAGGTAAATTATCACAAGTTGCACCACGTGCGCCAAACCCAACCGTGATACTCTTAGAAGACTTGCCTGGAATCAACATTCTGTTTCTTCTTTTCTAAAATATAATTAAGTTGTTACCTGAATCAATGCGAGCTTGTCTACGTGCAGCACACTCTTCGATTCGAAGCTTGGGGATTCCCTCAGCAACTGCACGAGCCATTCCTCCCATGTCCTCAATCTCAGCGATTAACTAAGCAAAAGGAAAGAGATCAGAGGTTTATGGTTAAGGTCATAGCGCACTTCAAACATAACGGTACAACATAAGCAAAGACGTGTGAGGAATTTGTAGTTTTACTGTATTTTACGCAATTAGAAAATTCAGTTATACTTTGTAGAGGGTTTTTATTTTCTATGCAATATAGTGACTGTGCTAGACTTTGTTACAGTTCATAACAGAGACATTGGGCAAATGTTCTTTTAGTGTTTTATTTCCTTTCTGACCTTGTGAGCAGCATTGTATACATCATTTGTAAGCGTCTCCATCATATAGGAGCCACCCCAAGGGTCAGCCACTTTTGGGATGCCAGACTCCTCCTGGATGATGATCTGGGTGTTACGGGCAATACGAGCGCTCTTCACTGTAGGTAATCCCAGTGCCTCATCGAACGAGTTGGTGTGTAAAGACTGTGTACCTCCAAATACCGCAGCCATGGCTTCGATCACCGTACGGATCACATTGTTGTAGGGGTCCTGTGAAACAGCACATCAAACAGAGACCCAGTATTTAAAAACTGTAGAGCCCGAGTGACTAATTGTTTTATTACTTAATCATGATACTCAATTTATAATACTTTCATCTTATACCGGGTTTATTTTACAGGAAGTACCATCCCATCACTAAGTACAATAACGTATACTTACTAACGCTGTATAGACAGCTTAAAAGAGTCTACAGTTAAACTACACTGCATTGTAATGAAAGAAATAACTGGTGGACCCAGAATAAACCCCTACAGTACAGCGTGCAGACAAAGCAGAGATGGGTATCGAACCAAAAAGTAACATAGCAGTTAGAGTTAAGTATTTAGCAGACACTTGTCCAGAGCGACGTACAAACAGTGGGCAATTATTTATTAATAATTATATAGTTATAACCTAGAACAAAGATACAATCACCAAAAAAAACAGTGTAACAAACTCCCAAAGCAGTTGTAGACCAAGAGGGTGTGTGTGTGTGTGTGTGTGTGTGTGTGTGTGTGTGTGTGTGTGTGTGTGTGTGTGTGTGTGTGTGTTTCAAAACAGTTGTAGACCAAGAGTGTGTGTGTGTGTGTGTGTGTGTGTTTGTGTGTGTGTGTGTGTTTCAAATGCATGGTGTTTAGTGAACAGGTTTGTTTTCAGACGTCTCTTGAAGACAGCCAGTGACTCTGCTGTTCTGACATTGATGGGAAGTTCATCCCACCATCTTGGTGCCAGAACAGAGAAAAGTCTTGATGCAGACTGGCTTTGAGACCTAAGAGGTGGAACAAGACATGTAGAGTACTGGTGGATTTGAGGTAGCATGGCGCTATGCGCAGAGTGATTAGTGTTTGGAGGTAGGGTGGTGCAGTGGTTGTTCTTGGCTTTGCAGCTACTGGAATTTATTGTTGTATAATTTGCTTAAAATATCAACTCATACATTACCTAGTTTATAGTGTCAGTAAAATTACACAAACTACCCAGTGTTTAAGAACATCTGCTCTTTATAATGAGTATTTATAATGTTATACCCTAATTAAACATATACACCGTACAGTGGATGGGAAATCCTTAGAGATTTTCTAGATTGGGTTGTGTATTGGCAAAGGCCTTAGGATAGGATACAGATCACAAAACAATACAATCCTAATAAAGTAACAGTAAAAATAATAACAGCAGTACTTTATAAAACAATTAAAACACAACAAATATAAAGCAGAAGGTGCGCTGGGTAACAATATTTTCACACAGCTCTAATGCATAATGAGAGTGACATCACCACCACTGTAACAGTTAAATGTAAAAGCTATTCTAATGCTTATATTGCCACCAACCCTGCTCTTAGTTAAGAAACACAAAATGTTATATACCTGCTCAGTCAGAGACCATCCTGATGTCTGACAGTGTGTCCTTAAAAGTAGAGATTTGGGGTTCTTGGGCTGGAACTTTTCTTTAATCAGCGTAGCCCAGAGACGGCGTGCAGCTCTCATCTTGGCGATCTCCATATAAAAATTCATACCAATACCCCAGAAGAATGACAACCTGGGAGACGCATCAGACCGAGAGAAAACATGCTAAATATTAATTTGAGAAACTGGAGGAAAAATGATCCAATAATGCATATGGAACTACATTAATTACACATAATTATCTCATTTGAGTCACATTATATATCACTTTATTAAAAGTCTGCAGTGCCATCCAGTGGTAGTGGAAGTAAGTGGTAGCCTAGTGGTTAAGCTGTTGGACTAATACTAGAAAGACCAGGGTGCGATTACCTCCTCCACCAAGCAACCACTGTGGGCCCTTGAGCAAGGCCAACAATTGCTTAGTTGTAAAAAAAAAAAAAAAAGAGACCAAATGTAAGTCGCTCTGGATAAGAACATCCGCCAACTGTAACTGTAGTTGTATTAACAATGGACACTGTTTTGAAGATTATCATTTCTTAAATTTTAGAAATAAAATCACCTCATTAAGCTGATATGAGAAAAACTTAAAAGGAAACCATCCTTATCTGCAGAGTGCGGCTCGATCTGAAATCACATACTGAAACGGAGTAAGCAACACTGAGTAATGTCTGAATCCTTAGAATTTCAAGCAGAATAAATTCCCTCCAATAGAGGGCAGTATCATTACGCAACAGGACACTGATCCTGCATGTAACCTAAAGTTATCCAGACTATCAGTAGAGCTTTGAATTGCCAAGAAAAGCATTTAAACATCTGGAAAGACAATGTATAAATACAATACACTGAACCAGATGTGAGAGCTGACCTGGGTGCAAATTCATCGATAGTGAGGCCTGCCTTTAGGCCGGTTCTGCAGTACTCCAACCCATTAGCAATGGTATAGGCCAGCTCCAGGACGGCATCTGCCCCAGCCTCTTGTAAATGGTAGCCACTGATAGAGATGGAGTTAAACTTGGGCATATTCTATAGAACCAGGAAAAAGTCATACAGAAAAAAGGCAGAAAGTTCAGGTAACATGTGCTTTATTATTTACACAATTTAATTGTGCTTTACATTTTTTAATCTAAATTTTATTTCCATAGATAATAGATTTCTAGAAATATATTTGAACGTGAATACTAATTATGAGCATAATCCTTTAAAAACTTCCTTCCAATTAGTGGACAAAAACTTTTTAAAATAAAAAAAATTATCTCTATGGTCACATAGGAGTGAGAGTGTGTGTGTGGGGGGGGGGGCTGTGCTAGTCGTTTATGTGTGGCCCTGTGAGGGACTGGAAACCTGTCCAGGGTAAACCCTTTCACCTTTTGCTGAAACTCATCTCCACCCTACCTGGACTTCTCAAACACACTCTCCATCACTTTGCACTGTTGAACCCAGGTACTTAAACTCTTCCACCTTCACTACCACTAATAATCTTCATGATTTTCGTAAATTCCTACCTTTGAAGTGTAAGCAAATATGTCTGCAATAGCGTGCATGGAGGGCTCAGGAGGAAAGATGTACGTATTTCGGACCATGAATTCTTTGAGGATGTCATTCTGAATGGTGCCAGTGAGTTTGGCCTTGTCTACGCCCTGCTCCTCGCCCGTCACAATAAACATGGCCAGAATGGGAATCACAGCACCGTTCATAGTCATGGACACCGACATTTTCTCCAGCGGAATTCCATCAAACAGCATCTTCACATCCTCCACAGTGTCGATCGCCACACCGGCCATACCCACATCGCCGTGGACCCTGGGGTTGTCAGAATCGTAGCCACGGTGTGTTGGAAGGTCAAAGGCTACAGACAGGCCTTGTTGTCCCGCTACAAGAAAAGAGAAAACCAAAAAATGGTGTGTGTGTGTGTGTGTGTGTGTGTGTTTAAATAAAAGCACTAAAACTGAATCTCAGTTAAATTGCATTCCGTTCTCTAGTGAATCCTTACTTATACAGAGCATGTGAAATAGCCCAATTAGAATAAAGTGAGTAGTAAAACTAAAGGATGTTAGTAAAAGTGTGTTTAGGAGAGAAGGCATAGTTTAGTGTTCATGTGCTTGGACTGATGTTGGAGCTTTAACTTGGCTCAACACACATACCTCCAAGTTTCAAGAACATCTACAAAGATCTTGATTATTTGATTCAGGTGTGTTTGATTAGGGTTGGAACTAAACTCTGCAGGACATCGACCCTTCAGGGCCGAGTTTGGAGACCCCTGAACTAAACCATTAGCGGATTATTAAGGGGTTCATTACGTAGCAGATTTCAACAGATTTTTGAGATTTATGATCTGTAAGATTTACCTATCTTCCATCTCTGTTTAAAACCTGCTCTTGTAGTTATTCCGATTAATTATCTCTTAACATTTGCTGTGCATCAGCACGACCGCTCAGCAAGGGTGAATAGATGACCTCTTGAATATATGACTCAAATAACAAATGGTCACCAGAGAAAGTCAAGTAAACAAGTAAGTCAAATTTAAAAAGCAATCAAGAAAAAAAAAAAAAAAGCTACCGATGTTCATTCATTCAATCATTCATCTTCTTACCCGACTTCCCTAATTCGGAGTCACGGGGATGTGCTGCACCTATCCCAGCACACATAGGGCGAGAGGCTTTCCTCCGGGTACTCCGGTTTCCTCCCACCCTCCAAAAACATGTAGATTATGTTGATTGCCCATAGGAGTGAATGTGTGTGTGAATGGTTGTTCGTCTATGTGTGGCCCTGCGATGGACTGGAGAAATATCCAGGGTGTACCATGTGCGCTGGGATAGGCTTTGGCAAACCCCTGTGATGCAGAATTAGGGAATAAGCTTGTAAGAAGATGAATCTATTATGAACTGTTGTTTGAGACTACGGTTTAAATGAGATTGTATTTAATAAGGTAGGAATATTTACCTTTAATATTGTCTCTGTAAAACTTGTTGCTCTCCTCCACGGTGCTGAACCCTGCATACTGTCTAATAGTCCAGGGTCTGTATGTGTACATGGTAGGATAAGGCCCTCGGGTGTGTGGAAATACACCTGGCAGCTCATCTGGAACAGCCGCCGTGTCAGCTTGAGTGTACACGGGTTTGATGGAGATGCCCTCTGGAGTGTGCCAGATCAAATCCTCTGGGTTTATCCCTTTCAGCTGTTTCTTAGCCAGAGACACCCAGTCCTTGTGAAGCTCCACGTCCCCTTTATGTGAAATAGATGTGTGAAAGATTCTGGAGTGGGACAATGGATCCAACACTGCAGGAGCAGAGCCGGACACAGCCAGCAGCCGTGCAGCTGCCAGAGAGACAAAAGCTTTTCTTGCAGTCAACATGCTGTCTGTGGACGATGGTTTAGTCAGTCATGACACCCTAAGCAGAGAGGCAAAGTGTTAATATTGGGGGTAACATTTTATTGTTGCATAGATGTTTTTAAGTGCTGCTTGATAATTACTATAATAAATTTGATGTCAGCTGATTACACTGTAAGGTTAAGGAGATACAGAAACCCCATTTTGATCAGTAATCATTACAATTACAGCATTTGGCAGATACTCTGGGCAATTGCTCAGGGGCCCACAGTGGTGATTTGGTATTAGTTCAAAACCCTAACCACTAAACCCCCAGTTCATTAAACCTGACACACACAACCACTAACATTCATGACTACACTACTGCCAGTTTGTTCATATTTCACTTAATAAGTACGGTCGCCTCACATCAAGTAGGTCCGAGGGTTCGATTAGCGGGCCGGGGTTAGTCTGAATTCTGCACGTCCGCGTTCTCGAACTAAATTGACAGGTGGTCATCTTCACTCTGTCCACCAGAGGGCGCAAATCAAAATCCGATAGAACGCTACAGTGACGTTACACAAAAAGTGAAGTATTCAGTGAAACGTTTGATTATTATAAATACTAGTATTTAAATCAAGACTTATATTAAACAAACATGTATATTATATAAAAACACTACGTTCAATCATTTATAACTAGTTCTAACAGAATTCAGAGACCTCTAACTTATAATAAGAAAAGTGTTAATGAAAAGAATAATTGATGTGCGTATATAAAGCTACATAACGCTGACATGTCACCTACACGCAATAATTTAACTTAAGTGGCGATAAAAAGCAAAAAATGTTAAAATGATATTTTCTGTTTTATTCACGCTATTAACTCTAATATTGTTTTATTATTACGATATTAAGTGTAAGATTAAGTGTTGTTTAATAGTGTCTCCAAACGAACACAGGAATCAGGTGATACAGTTACTGCGGCATCAACATCACACTAAACATGGAGATATTTTCCGCATCAAACTGATAATACGTCCTGCCATTGACTGCCTAATAAATTGTATTAATAAACCAGTTACTAATAACAATAACAACGATGTTAGCTGACCTTGTGTTCATCTGTTACATTCCGAGCAGAAAGGCGTGAGTTAAGTGCTTTAGCGAATCATATTTTAGCAGCAACTCGTAACAGACCAATCAGAAACGAGCGATACTTACCCGGATGTGTAACATAAAATGATATCCGCAAGGTTGGTGCTACTGAAAATGTGTTCCGTTATTATTAGTTCCGTATGATCATTCACCACCACAAGGGGGCAGTACATTACAGAGTAATACTTCCGTGATTGCCTCACAACAAGAAGGTCCTGGGTTCGACTTCTGTGTAAGGAAGTGTGCATGTTCTCCCCGTACTTGCGTGTACTCCGGTTTCCTCCCACAGTCCAGAAATATGGTTGAGTGGTTATTCTAAGTTGCCCATAGAAGTGTGGGTTAGAAGATGAATGAATGAATGAATGAATGAAAGTAATGCACACACACACACACACACACACACACAAAGGAAAATGGTAGAACAGTGGTTGGTGTTAGAGCGTCAAGTTAAAGTCAAGATCAGTGTTTGATTTCCAGCACTACCAAGTGACCAGTTCTGGGCCCCTGAATAAGGCCCTTATTGCTCAGTGTTATAACAGAGATAAAACAGAGCTAAAATCATAGTTTTATATTTGTGAGAATGTAAGTCAATATATAGTGTACAAAAGTGTAAAACTTCAAAAGACACCTAGTTTTCCTTAAGATTTCTTCCAAAATCCTGACAGCGTGTCCAGTGTTGTGTGCCATTACGCATCTGATAGGAGATGATTTAAAGTACTCAAGTATTTGTGTGTATTTTACATAGTAACACATCTGTTCTCTTTTTTTTTTTTTTTTTTTTACAACTGTGGGTTAAGGGCCTTGCTCAAATGACCCCGGTGGTTGCTTAGTGGAGGTGGGGATTCAAACCGCGGTCTTTGGAGTATGTAGTGGCTTAGTGGTTAAGGTGTTGGACTAATAACAAAACAACACTTTTATCCAGAGCGACTTACATTTGATTTTGATTTTACAACTGAGCAATTGGGCATAGCTGAAGGACTAACTGTGGATGCTTGGTAAATCTGGGAATCGAACCCTGGTATTTCTTTGATCAGTCCAACACTTTATTCACTAAGGTACCACTTTCACTTACATTTACGCTCACTGTCAAAAGGATCCTGTCTTACAGCACAAGAAAGCATCAATGCATTCCAAATACTGTTATATTTATTAAGAGTCAATTGATAAAATATGTAAAGAAGTCAATGAGCTCCATGGTACAGTGTTCATTTTGTTCCAGGCATCAGCAAGAGAATGCGAACTTGCAGCAAGTCTTATAATGGTACATATAAAATATTATTGAGTACAGCTAAATAATTATAGTTAAATATGCTGGACATAGTTATATCAAAAGTGGCAATGCAGACAGTGGTAGTTAATGCCCCTTAATATAAAGAAGAGCAGAGCCGTCACTTTAATTACACCATGCGTAACAGTTCACAATTCGACTACAGTACGGCAGTGGATTCAATCCCGAATCTGAAGGTTGAATTAATACTTCTATATAAAGTAATGAAAAATCCATTAAAACTGCGCTTAGAAGCACACAAGAGCTGCTCTATATGTTTTAAAATGAGCCGGGGCAATAGAATGCAGCATGTTGCAGACAACAAAGACAAAGATATTCCGATCGTAAAGTTTGAGACCCTTAAATTCACAGGAAGCATTTCCATGGTTAGGATTTCATCACTCTGCAGTGGATTCACTCCAGCTTTAGCAGCTCCACATCGAATATAAGTGTGGCGTTAGGAGGAATCACCCCAGGGTGTCCTGTAGCACCGTATGCCATATCTGGAGTGCAGGTAATCTTTGCCCGCTGGCCTAGGCTCATCTGAGGATGAGGTTAGAGGTTAATATAGAGCGTTGAATATGAGCACTTTATTTACCAGAGAAGATTATTATTATTATTATTATTATTATTATTATTATTATTATTATTATTACCTGTGCAACACCTTCTTCCCAGCCCTTGATGACTTCCTGTCGGCCGATTTTGAATTTAAAGGGCTTGTTTCTGTCTCGTGAGGAGTCAAACTTTTTTCCGTTCTGCAGCATTCCTGCACAAAAACAATAAAATAATAAATAATAAATACAGTATATAGACCAAAATATCAGAAACCGTCAGGAGTGCTTCACAAACATCCGAATCCATATGTAGTCTTACTTTTTCTTTAATAATTATCTTCACACTTAGATTCAGGTTAGGCGAGGAGATTTGTGGTGTAATTAGTGTTCTATGTTATTTCTTTATGTTTAGGATGGGTTTGAGGTCAGACCACTTGTTTTTGTCCACACTAACAATAAAGCAGCATGTCTGCGTTTTGTGCATAGGGGCATTGTCATGTTGGAATAGTGTTTAAAACCTTTGGCTCTAGTAATAAAAAAGGGACATCCTAGACAACCGTGGGTGAGCTAATAAGATGTCCACAAACTTTTGGACATAAATTGTATATTAGACATTTACAGCAACTTACAACTACGGGTTAAGGATCTTGCTCACATGGGGGCTCACAGTGATTCCTTGTTGGCACTGGGAATCGAACCCCGGTCTTTCGTGTATCAGTCCGACACCTTAACCCCTAAGCCACCACTTTCCCATATGAATACAAATACAACATAATCACCAGTTTATTTAGATCCGACATTAAAACACGTAATCCCCAGGGAAATAAATTCTACAAACAGTTATGTATTAGGGATACACTGATTGTGACACTGGTATCTGTAGCAGTGTTTGATACTGAACTTATGTACTTTTTCTCATAAAAATCTGTACGTGACATCATGGACAAAAACTAGAGTGGACGTATTTTAAATCTAATCATGACCTACATTCGCACAGTACAGCGCTGCAAACCTTCTTCTGCAACCATATCAAGAGGAACAAAAAAGAAGAACTTATAATACAAGTAATCTAACAAAACATCCCAAAGGAAAACGCAAGGAAACACAGAGAATTTGGTCTCTAGTAGTTTCATTAGCGTTTGGCAACCGACCCTGCAGCAAACCCTTGTAGGACAAATAAAAAGAGCAAGGGATGAATGAGAGCCATAAAGATAATCCCACAGTTAAATGAAGTACCAGTAAAAAAAAAAAAAAAAAACAGTATGGTATGATTATTTATCATTTCTAGCTTATCACATTTGTTTCTTCTTGTAACAGTCTGGCCGATTCATATTGCTGGGCTAAAATAAAAATATAAACAAAGTCAAATAAAATACAGCCTGGGCAGCACAATGGCGTAGTGGACAGCATGGTCGCCTCGCAATAAGAAGGTACCGGGTTCAATTCCTGGGTCGGGGATCTTTCTGTGCGGAGTTTGCATGTTTTCCCCGCACTTGCGTGGGTTTCCTCCGGGTACTCCGGCTTCCTTCCACAGTCCGAAAACATAAAGATTAGGTCGATTGGTAATCCTAAATTGTCCATAGGATGTGTGTGTGAATGGTTGCTTGTCAACGTGTGGCCCTGCGATGGACTGGTGACCTGTCCAGGGTGAACCCCTGCCTCTTGTGCGCTGGGATAGGCACCAGCAGATCCCCGTGTTCCAGAATTAGGGAATAAGTGGGTAAGAAAATTAATGAATGCAAACTAACTTCAAAACAAAATAAAGATCCGATAACCCCCGACTGGCTCTAAACTAAACAGTGCCAGCTTATCTAAACCTCCAGTGGCCTTCAATCTATCATGATCCAAATAAAAAAAAAGGAATGTGGAATGTGAAACAATGACCTAAATCCAGTGATCTGAGGTCTTTTTTAAGCTCCTTTTGTTCCAGCATCTACGGTATATTGGAAGAGAGGACTAATAAAATACTGTACACAAATTCCCATCTTAAGAAAACCAGAGAACCTGGAAAGAAAGAAATAACCTGACCTCCGGATCTTCTCGTCTTTTTTGAAAATCTTTTTCTCTAATTCAGCACTGTAAGGACTCACACACGGGAATTAAATCCCTAACCTAGAAGCTGTGAGGGGAAGCAAGGGTTGGTTTACGTAGCTGCCGTGTCCAGACTTAATGAAGCGCCTTGTACAGTAGTGTGTCTACTCTTTCTATACTTAGACAGGATTGGTGCTTCTAGAAACACCACTTTGCCAGGATATCTCCGAGTAAAAATAGTCAGAGCCTGGTTATCATAAGGGTCAACCAGCTCTTTTTTGATCTCTTAACAAAAATGATGCTTCACTGTCTGGAGTTGAAACAGTAAAATCGAGCCATGAGAACCACAAACTGGTTTAGTTACTGGTGTTGCTCAAGAAACTCGATGAGAAAACAGCTTTGGAAGCCAATCCACATTCCACATTTAGAACTCATGGACCTTTCTTTTCCGCAGCCAAACAAATTTATGACTTCTTTTTATGCTGAACATCCAGAGTCACTTGAGCTCTTACAGACGTCAGTTGGCCCGGGGGTCCATGAGCACAGTGTGGCACTATTTTTACCCTGTTTACAGTATCCACCTAGTCGAGCTGGCAGCCGGTCTTCCTAAACCGTGTAACCAGAACAGCACATGTGCAAAGCTCTGTAACATAAGCACCTTATGGTGATTAAACACCGCTTAACTTCTGAAGGAAAAAACCCATAGGAATAAAACACAAAGTGTTCACAAATCAGCTAGGAGAACGAGAATTGTTGATGCTGTAATAGGTACCAAATAAAATGTGATTTTATTTGGTACCTATAGCACTAATAAAGTTTCCTTATATCCAATTATATCTACATATCCAGACCGCACTCCTGCACGGAGCCTGTTCATCTGTAGTAACGATATTAATAGAACTGACAGCTTCACAAAAGCACTGATAATTTCCTGAGCTCCAAAAATAAAGAACAGTGATAGTGGGCTAATTGAATTGTTCTGCCTGATCGGGTTCGGGAAATAGAGGCGTGTCCAGAGGGATGTCCAGAACAAGGACCGATTTAGGAAGTGGCTCGAGCTAAAAAAAAACATCCTGTTTTACTTACCACGAAAATGTCTTGGGTGAAAACTTCAAAAAGGCCACAAAGCAAATTTATATCTTAAATATTTATTCACAATTGTATTAATAAAACTTGACATTTTTTTTCCACATGCCTGCTGTGCAGTTTAGATACTTTCTGATATTATACTTTGTTTGCTAAATCATCGATCTTTTGACATTGTGCGAAACATTAGATTGTACTATCACATTACTTTCTCAATAACTTTAGCACTCTTAGCTTTGATCTTTTGACCTTTCACCCTACATTCCAAGCCCAGCTTTTGTAAATGGTGAACGATAAGGAGTGTGGGTGGGGGGGGGGGATGATTGGTGCAACTATCATGTAATATTGGTGTGTTTCAAATATGATTGCTTGGTATTAAAGTTAAATGCAATAGAAGGCTAAATAATGCAGTGCAATATTTCATCATTCATTCATCTTCTTACCTGCTTATTCCCCAATTCGGGGTCATTGGGGTCTGCTGGTGCCTATTCCAGCGTACATAGGGTGAAAGGCAGGGGTACACCCTGGACGGGTCTCCAGTCCATCTCAGGGCAAAACATAGACAAACAACTGCTCACACAGACATTCACTCCCATAGACAATTTTAGAATTACCAATCGACCTGATCTGCATGAAATTTGGAAGGAAACAGGACTGCCCAGTGGAAACCCACGCGAGCGCAGGGAGAACATGCAAACTTCAGACAGAAAGATCCCCGGTCCGAGAATCGAGCCCGGGACCTTCTTGTTGTGAGGCGACCGTGCTATCCACTATGTCAGCGCGCTGCACTCTTGTGCAAATCGATCAATATTGATACGCTTGGACACAATCTGTTCCGCATCAATGTCATTCAACATACAATAAGCTGATAGTGTCTGCTAAACATGCCTGCCCATTTCTGCTTTCATATGGTTCATAGAAGGATTAATTAATCCTCAATCATACCAATTCATTTCTAATCAGTCTGCTGACATGAAAAAGAAAGTATTGGCAGGAAACGCTTGGTAGTATGTGATAACACTAAATATGTCCAAAAAAAATGCATCTTGATACACAAGGGGGCGTTGGAGGAATAAGGCGTTAAGCAAACTAGCCAAAACTTTATCAACATCCTGTTTCCTGTCTAAGTAATCTGAGTGTCTCATAGAAACCTTTTAAAAACTCCAAAAGAATAGAAACATGTTTCTTACCTATATAATGGACAACACACGTCTGTCCCTTCTTTGGAAAGGTTCTGCCTGTTGAGAAAAATAAATAAATAAAAATATCAATAACTAGTGCAAATAATTATTCATAGTGGTTGGGTGTCTGAAAATGGCTCATAAACTGAATTTTAGCTCGCAAATACTTGGCCAAGAAACGGCTTGTTGGTCACTCATATGTCAAATACCACTGTATGTCCAAATAGAGCGAATCGAATAATGCGTGTAAATCTTTTTCATTCATTCATTCATTCATTCATTCACCTTCTTAGCCGCTTATTCCCTAATTCAGGGTCAAGGGGAAACTGCTGATGGATACCTTAGAGCACATAGGGCGAGAGGCGGGGGTACACCCTGAACAGATTGCCAGTCCATCTCACGGCAACACATAGACAAACAATCACTCACACACATTCACTCCTATGTACAATTTACAATCACCAATCCACCTAATCTGCATGTTTTTGTACTGTGGGAGGAAACCCACGCAAGCGCGGGGAGAACATGCAATTTCGGCACAGAAAGATATCCGGCCTGGGAATCGAACCCGGGACCATCTTGTTGAGAGGCGACCGTGCTAACCACTAGGCCACTGCGCTGCCCCGTAAATGTTTTTGCCATTGAAATATTTAATGTAGAAAAAAAACTAAATATTGCAATGTTACTTTTTTCCAATATCCTGCAACGATATTATACTTTTGTTTATGTACTAATGATCTGTATCATGCATGAATTTGCTTTCCATCTCAAGCTGTAATCACAAAGTTCTTTAGATGAACAATGCTTAAACACTGCTGTTTGTTTTGGAATAGAAAGCACATAAGGGTGGGGCCGCATCCACAATTTGGCCATATCATGTAACTCTAGAACAGCTTTTATACGTTATCTCCAAGGGATTTGTTTTGCGATACATGCTGCATTAGCAACCCCATTAATAAGAGATTATTCTCCCATCCAAATGAGAATAAAAGTTTTAAAATGCAGGTTTAGAAAAAAATATTGTTACTTGCACAAATTTACACACATATATTACGTCATTCATTCATTCATTCATCTTCTTACCCGCTTATTCCCTAATTCGGGGAAGTCTGCTGGAGCCTATCCCAGAGCACACATAGGGCGAGAGGCGGGGGTACACACTGGACAGGTCGCCAGTCCATCAAAGGGCAACACATAGACAAACAACCATTCACACACACATTCACTCCTATGGACAATGTACAATCACCAATCCACCTAATCTGCATGTTTTTGGACTGTGAGAGGAAACCGGAGTACCCGGAGGAAACCCACGCAAGCGCGGGAAGCCAAACTCTGCACAGAAAGATCCCCGGGATTCGAATCCAGGACCTTCTTGTTGTGAGGTGACCGTGCTATTTACTACGCCACCACGCCGCCCTTAAGAGCACAGATGCTAAAAAAAAGGCATCCTTAATATCTGTCCAACTCAAAGGAAGCTGCCACTCCTTTGAACCCTCGGTACCGCACAGCTGAAAGTGCATTCCAGAACAAAAAACAAACCAAATTCTTTATTTGTAGACCCCCAAGGCCACCTGTTAAAGCACAAAACAGTTGGAATTTCTGAAACTTTGGTCTGGTTAGAATGAAATAACTTTTATCATTCCCGAAAACGGAAGCCATCTAAAACAAATGTTGAAAAACGTTGAGCGTGATGGAAATAGAGGCTTAACCAGAATGCTAAGGGTGATCAATCACTAGAGGTTTTCGGTGGAGATAAGACGATCTGTCTTACGGACAACCCTGTCAGTGTAGACTACAGATAAATAAGTAAGAATTATATTTTCAGTCATTTATAAGATGTAGATAGTGAAGATTGTGACTAACAAATGAACTAACTAAAAAGCTCGACAACTAGACAATCTGACTGAGAGAAAAAAAGAGCATACAAAGCTGAGTGGAAGAAAATGTCCATATCTTGGTACAATGTTACACTTAAAACCCCTGTAAATGTTGCAAAGGAGCTTGGACAACATACAGAAATGGCTGTAAATACAGTTTGCATGTTCTCCCTGTGCCGGTTTGAGTTTCCTCCAGGTACTTTGGTTTCCTCCCACAGTCCAAAAACATGTACATTAGGTTGATTGGTGATTCTAAATTGCCAATAGGAGTGTGTGTGTGTGTGTGTGTGTGTGTGTGTGTGTGTGTGTGTGTGTGTGTGTGTGT
>JAOTRA010000027.1:721044-733142 GCA_026260255.1 Pseudolaguvia tuberculata | reverse complement strand
TAGACAAACAACCATTCACACACACATTCACTCCTATGGACAATTTACAATCACCAATCCACCTCATCTACATGTCAGATCTGTGTGAATATTAAATGTGATTGATATTCGACTCTGTACTGATACTCACGCTAGTCAAGCTAAATCTGCTGGTGTAGTTTAATCAGTGACTATCACTACAATGAGAAAACTCAGCTGGGATTTTAGATTTAAAATAAGTCAATGAAAAGCAATCCAACCTGCAGAATTGTCTGGAATGGTTCATGTTGGGTCCAGCTTTGATGTTCCCCTTGTCAGGGTCATAGATGGTGGTGGCTCTGGCGTACGCTCCTCCCAGGATGAAGATGAAGCCGTTGAGGCTCACAGCAGGGGCATACTTGTTATCTAAGAAAATGGAGAGAAGAGTGAAGCTCTGAGAATATATCGCTATTATGGAATTTTATATGGATAGATGTATAGAAGTCCTTCAGTCAGGACTAAATTTTACAGTTAATAGTGAAATGGCCACACCTTAAACAAACACATTTAAACAAAAAAAAAAATAAATCATAAAGATAACAAGGGGTTAAAGAACGTTTCCTGGCATAAAACTCAATCCATAAATGATCTTGTGTACAGCGAAGAATCGGACAAAAATCCAACCCACTTTACGGTACTTGTTAATCCGTGTTAATCCTTTTCTTTTTCTTTTTTTATACGTGAACCCCTTCTACTCCCACCTCCTCACGGCCTGCAATGATCCACCGCACGTCTTCAGTAAAAGTTCAATGAAATTTGATGTTACTGTGTAAAACCGATGACTTGCCATAAAATATAGAGTAAAGATTATTAGAGTATAGAGGATCCTGGAATGCCTTCATTTCAATCTCTCCATTTAATTCATTCATCTTTTTAATTCGCTTATTCCTTAACTCGTGAATCTGCTGGAGCCTATCCCAGAAAGGCAGGGGTATACCCTGTACAGCCAGTCCATCACGGACGGACACACATAGACATCACATACACTCCCATCACTCTTATGGGCCAATCACTAATAGAATCAACCAAATGTACATGTTTTTGGACTGTGCGAGGAAAACGGAGGAAACCCACGCAACTGTTGGGAGAACATGCAAACTCGCCGCTGCACCGCCAATCTCTTCATTTCTCATAATAACGTTCATTTGACCCATTAATTCTGTAATCCGAGGTTAACTCCCAATTGCTTATTTATAAATAAATAAATAAATAAATAGTAAGTAAGTAAATCAGTATTGAATAAATAACTCAACTTTACTAGTCAAACAGTTGGAGTTTCTGTATTAGTAAAGAGTGATGATCGCTACCAAAAGATAAACAGATTCTAAGGCTTATTGCTGAGATCATTCAATCAACTAAAACCTGTTCCGCTTCCTTGCAGTTTTCTTCTCCATGTTAATGAATGATCCGATAATTAATGAGCACAATTACAGACTAAAGGATTCATTTTCTTCTATCCAGAGTGCTGATTTATTCAGTCGGTTACAGATGTGTATTTAGGAATAGAACTGATTAATGTATAAATAATACTTTCCTGAACAACAAGCCCATTTACCATTCTATACCGTAACACATAAAGCAAATATTCAGCGCTGTATATGTGTAGCTGGAAATCGTATCCATTTCTATTTTGATTTATTTATTGTTTTGGTCGTTTTCTTTTTATAGCAAATGTGTATTCTTTAGTATTCTTGCTCTTTTAGTAAACATTAGGCTTACGCTTTGTTTCCATCATTTAAAAGAAAAATCCAATGTTACTGCCTGGGCAGATGATTGACTGTAATAAACCTTTCCATATAGAGTAAACAAAAAGGGGGTTTTCAGTGGTAGAACACAGAAACACACTACTACCTTGTTGACAGTGAAATTGTCTCCCAAATGATTACAGCTGGGCCAATTTATCAAACATATGAATAATTCAGACAACCATGGTCAAGCTTGCTTATTTATTTATTTATTTATTTATTTATTTATTTATTTATTTATTTACATCCCTCCACCCACAGCTAGTGCTTGGGAAGATTGCCATGGAAGAATTCCAATAATAGTGAAAACAAGTTATCAGTTGGGTTGTACCGCTCTGCGAGGCTTCCTCAGTGTGTCTCCCAGCTGCATCTCATTAAAAGCCCTGACACCGTCTGACTGACAGGGGACATGACACACACTCAACGGTGGTACTAAAGTCAATGTAACTTGTCTTTTGTAACAGTTCAGTGTCTTTCATTTTTATTTCTGCACTTTAGGGCAAAAACCCATTTCCCCGATGCACCTGTGCTTCATTCTTTGATTTAAAAAGTGAAGGCAGAGTTTGCCTCATTGCACAACTCACAATCTAAAAGGTTCTGCATGCCTCATTATCTCTGCATTTCCATCCTGAGCATGCAAGAGAAGCTGAAATACTCGGTCCTTATCTCAAACCTCATAACCAGCCCTCTGTATTTCTGTGACCAGCGATTTAAACACCGACCGTGATTCTATCAGCTTGCCTCTGTGTCTTTCCAAGAATAAAAGCTCTCGCACAAAAGGGATTACGACTGTGTCTTTGATGGTGAGATTCTGCCTCTGGCAAGACAACTTTAGGTCTTTCAAACAAGAGGACTGTCAACACCAGCACTAACATTGAACATGTCTTTCAACAGGAGATAAAGACAGAAGTTTAGAGTTCATGCCCCCTGGTTTCTAGAGTTTGTCTGCTGTCATTTTGAAGAAATCTTTTTAGTGGGATGGAAAAATGGAACGTACCAGAGGAGGCTTTCAAAAGCAACGAAAAACAAACAAAAAGCCATTTTGAGCTTTTGAGAGATGGGCTTATCCAGAGTAACTTACATTTCTCCTTTCTTTCTCCTGTCAGATGGCAAAGGGCCTTTCACAGAAGACCCATGCATCACCCATGCATCACCAATAAACTAAGTGCTAGCGCAGTGGTTAAGTTGTTGGACTGCTAACTGGAAGATCGGAATTTGATTCCCAGCACTACCAAGTTACCACTGCTGGGCCTTTGAGCGTGACCCTTAACTTAAATATATAAAGGAGATAAATGTAAATGTCTGGATAAGGATGTCTGCCAAATGCCAGAAAGGTAAATGTGAGCTGCTTTACCACGGAACTCTTAATTCTCTATTAATATACCATACAAAATGAAAATTTTAAGTGAAAGTGTTGCCTTGGTTACAACAGCTTTAGCACAGTAAAAAAAAAAACAAAAAAAAAACCAATTGCTGCTCGACTTGTGGGTAATTTAGGGGTCCAGGGAACATTTTGTTGAAGGGCAGCTACTGAAAGGACAGCATCCAACGAGTCTGGAAAGGAGTGAAGATGTCAGAGTGGATGCTACATGTGGGCGTATCTCATCGGAATGCCTCTAAAGAGCACAGCAATTCAGTGTGATTGGAACAAGTAACTGTTTGTGACCAGCGTTTCTGTGCCAGGCTTCCAGCAGCACGTCTCCCTTCGCTGCCCCGCATGGCCGTAGATGACAGCTTGTCTGTCGGCAGGGTGTAAGCCTTCTGAATTAGTGTTTGTGGAAACTGTTCACAGCGGGGCCATGTGTGTGCATATTGGTTTTATCATGTGTGTGACAGTCTGTTTGTGCGTCTCATTCGATTAACAAAGCTACAATTAAAAAAAAAAAAAGAATCATCTCAGGATTATGTGTACATCTGTGAACTCTGTACAGAAGCTTGTGGTTGTTGTAGAGCAATACTGTGAATCAGGCTAAGCCAAAGCCATTAGGGGCCCTAATAAGACTTTTATTTGGGGGCCATCTGTGCCACTAATATGACTAATCTTTGTCAATCCCTGATTATTAACATATACTATAAATGTAACACACCCATTTCCGATTTTAGCATTTGTAGCTGTGTTGCTTACATCCTACTAATGTTTTTACTCGTATAGGTATCCTGCATAGCAAAGTTTTTCATTTAATATTGTATTTTTGGATAATTATCATTGTTTATTGGTATTATAAATCATAAGTGTCAATCTCTGCCTTGTCTTGAGTTTAGCTTCAACCCTAAATTAATTCTACCTGATTTATCTAATAATGTCTTTAAGGCTCTTTTGAAAAATCTGGTGGTGTGAAATAAATCCGAAAACTCTGCAGGGCATCGGCCCACTAGGAACTGAGTTTGACAACCCTGTTATATATCTAAAAAATAAATAATAAAAAAACTCTTGGGGGCTTCCAATGGCCACGTGGGCCCTAAGCAGCCGCTTAGTTCACTTATGCCTTGGGCTTCTGTAAATATGCGCATACATTTGCTGCATGGGATTTGTTGGAAAGCCAATTCAGTCTGCTGCTGCCGAGGTTGGAATAAAGATGTATTTGAAAACCTTCTACCATTTTTTGAGATAACTCAAAAATTCTTTTCCTTTGCTGCTCTGCTTTCACGCAATCTGGTTGTTAGGAAAAAAGTGGGCACGGAAATGTGTGCTAGCAATGGATGAAAATCTGCAGGGACTATGGAACTAAAATCCCTCTATTAGGCTCCTCTCTCCAGCTACAACTGCCACGAACTCATTTTCACCAGACAAATCACTCACTCTGGTCAATCAGGCCAACCCTTAGCCAGATGACAGGCAGCTCACTCAGAGAGAGCGTGTGCGTGTGCGTGTGTGTGTGTGTGTGTGTGTGTGTGTGTGTGTGTGTGAGAGAGAGAGAGAGAGAAAGAGAGAGAGAGAAAGTGCTGTCTGATGGTGCCTGAACAACACTCCTACCCTCTGCAGTTGAAACCTCTACATTTCCTCCCCTCACATCTGAACCGTATGCAATATCTACTAGTCTTCTTACCTTTAATAATAAACTTCTGTCTCCAGAAAATCAAAGAGTTCCTTGCAACTACTTCAACAGCCTCCTACACATTCTATAGAAAGCTCTCACAAATGTTCTTCTTTGACATTCTCAATGTTTCTGAACTGAACATTGATTTTCCATAACAGTTTGTCTGAGTTGCGCTGAACCCAAAGGTTGCTATGATTATCATGTCCGAAAGAAACAGACAGTTCAGCTCTCCTGTCTTACCAATCATCGGCGATTCGATAAAGCTCCAGGTGTTGGTTTGGGGTACGAAGGACTGTAAGACCCCGGCTGACCGTCCTGCCTCATTGACACCTCCAAACACATAGATTTTTCCTCCGCAAACGGTAGCTGCTGCTGAGTGCACTGGTTTTGGCAACGGAGACACAGTTTCCCATTGGTTAGTGATGGTGTCATACCTGTAGAGGAAACCGAAAAATCAGTTCATACTTTTATTTCAAGATAAGGCTCAAGAAGGCTTTCCTCATCCCGTATATATAAAGAAAATTAGATTCAAGTGGCGTCCCTGGACCACCAGAGGAAAATTAGCTTGACCTGGTTCTGCACTTGAATATTGAAACATGGACAGAAAGGTCGAGTGCTTCCCGGTTCCTGAATGCTTTAACTGGGTTAAATGTAAAATCTGTAGGTTGTCCATCACAGAGTTAGAGAGCAGATCCACATGAACTATTATTTTTCCTGCATCTTCAATCCGGGTGTCATTGCATTAGTTCTGAAGTGCTCCTAATGACTCTTGAAGCCTGGGGAATTACTCCTACCTACAGTCATTAGTCTGCTGGACAAATGTCACTGAGATCGTTTAACACCTTTATAAGCTTCAATGTTGTTCCATCAGGTTTGCACACAGAATAAAAATATAGGTTCTTTTTGTACTATGAATAACAAATCCCGTCAAATGGCCTTCTAGCAAAAAGTCATTCATTTACTTTTGGAAATCTTACAACAGATGAACAGCATGCTAATACTCCTAAAGCAGCAGTCCAAGGCTAATTAATCTGAGATCATTCATCTTCACCTGAGGAGGTGATGCTAATGGCCGGGTCTGGGTTTAAACATTCAGTTTCCTGTCAAAATAAATTGTACGTTTTGCTAACGGGAGGTTTAGCCTCCCAGGCTCTGGTTTACATATGAAATAATGAACCAGATGAGCAACGAGTATCAAATCTGATCAATTATATTACACACACACTTGTAAGTAAGTAAATTTTCATTCAGGTGTGTGACATCTTAACAGACTCTCCATTAATCCGAATGAACTGGTGAAGATAAATGAAACAAAGGATGATGAAAGCGAATTGGAGCGGGAAGCGCCGGGAGCTATGAGGATATTAGCGGATAGTGCATTTCTGTGTTTATGAACACATCAAGTTAAAATGTAATCACTTGTGAATATGAAACCACTGAAACAATAATGAGGAATGATGATGCTGATGATGGTCTAACCACTAATCTGCCAGACATTCATTCCACAGCACTAATCTAGTTTCTGTCGGTCTCTTCAACCTAAAAGCATTTAAGGTTTCGCTGCTCAGGACTGAAAAGTTTGACGGATTAAATCCGCTGTTAGGGATCCAGAGCTGAGACATTAGTCCACATTTAGAAAAAAGAATTTGTCAAAGACGAGAATTTTATTTCCATATAGATTTATATCACAAAAACGCTGCGTTTTATAACAACTGTTTTAAATGCATCAACAGTTATACAGGGTGGCGCAGTGGCGTAGTGGATAGCACGGTCGCCTCACAACAAGAAGGTCCCGGGTTCGATTCCCGGGCCGGTGATTTTTCTGTGCATCGTTTGCATGTTCTACCTGCATGGATTTCCTCCCGGCACTCCGGTTTCCTCGCACAGTACAAATACAGTTTTGGCATTTGGCGAACGCTCTTATCCAGAGCAACTTACATTTGGTTTCTTTTTTAACCACTGATCACTTGTGTGTTAAGGGCCTTGCTCAAGGGCACACAGTGGTTGCTTGGTGAAGGTGGGAATCGAACACCAGTCTTTCTGGTATTAGTTCAACACCTTAACCACTAGGCTACCACTTCGCCACACATATACATGTACATTAGGTTGACTGGTGACTTTAAATTGCATATAGGAGTGAATGCGAGAGTGTGTGGTTGTTTGTCTATGTGTGCCCTGCAATGGACTGGTGACCTATGTCCTATGTGCGTTGGGATAGGCTACGGAAAACCCCTGTGACCCCGATTTAGGGAATAGACGGGTAAGAAGAATGAATGA
This sequence comes from Pseudolaguvia tuberculata, assembly GCA_026260255.1. NCBI lineage: Eukaryota > Metazoa > Chordata > Actinopteri > Siluriformes > Sisoridae > Pseudolaguvia > Pseudolaguvia tuberculata. The sequence goes on along the minus strand of JAOTRA010000027.1, from coordinate 726,064 downwards.
CTGAATGAATGAATGAATGAATGAATAAACAATTATAAAAGGTTCCTTCCCTTTGGAACAAAAATTATTTTATATCATTTTTTCAGGAGGTGGCGCAGCGGTGTAGTGGTTATCACAGCCGACTCATAGCAAGGAGGTCCTGGGTTTGATTCCCAGACAAGGCGTATTTCTGTGCGGAATTAGCTTGTTTTCTCTGTGCTTGTGTGGGTTTTCTCCAGGTACTGCAGTTTCCTCACACAGACCAAAAACAAGTACATTAGGTTGACTGTTGATTCTAAATTGCCTATAGGTGAAAGCCCTGTGATGGACTGGTGACCTGTCCAGTGCGTACCCCTCTCGCCTAATGTGCACTGAAATATGCTCCAGCAGACCCTTGTGACCCCGAATTAGAGAATAAGTGTGTTAGAAGATGAATTAATGGATTAATTTATGAAGTAATAATTTGAACACAATTAAATCAATGCATCCAATGCCCTCATCTAACACATTTCCTTTTAGTAATAAAATAGTTTAGAACAAGGCTTGCAAGTTATGGGAGTTGTAAATGAACTAGAGGTGGTCTCAGAGCGGCCGTAATGTCCATAAGTATAAAAAAAGATACACATCCTCACACTTCTCTGTTCTGGCACTGAGGTGGTGAAATAAACTTTTCCTACATGTACAATAGGGCTGTGTTCTGGCAAAGGCCTTATATAATACATACGATACCTGGTGAAATAGGATATAAGACGCAACGATCTTTTCTGCCTTACTTGCTTCTGACACAATGGCGATATGTGTAACAACACCTACAGTAATACAGGAAAAAGTTGCTTGAGACACATTGAGCTAATGTTCAAAATTTAGATATGGGATTATAAATGACAAAAAATGATCCTAGAAATTAGAATACCGATACATGATACATGAAAAAAATATTTATGAAAATATATATATTACACAACTCTAATTTACATTTACTTGACACATTAAGAAAATTATACCAACCATTAAACTACCGCTTTACCATAGCATTTGCCTATCTGTGCGTATAAGTGATCTAGTGCAAAAAGTATGTATTCATTAATAGCAACATTTTTCTATGCCCCTTTGTTTAAGGGCATCTACCAAATACCATTATGGAAAATGTAACTAAAGCAATGATCTGACAAGTGAAGGTAAACCTCTCACAACTTGTATTAAAACTGAACATATCTTATTCACACTGTCTGTAACAGAAGATATTCAGAAAAACAGAAATCCAGAGGTGCAAGAATTGGTAGATATTAAATCGATATAAACGACAGGGCAGCTGAAGACTATTTTATTTGTAAAGCATTTTTTACAACAGTCTCAAAGCAAATATACTTCATTCATTCATTCATTCATTCATTCATTCATCTTCTTGCCCGCTTATTCCCGAATCCGGGGTCACGGGGGTCTGCTACGCCTATCCCAGCACACATAGGGCGAGAGGCGGGGGTACACCCTGGACGGGTCGCCAGTCCATCTCAGGGCGCAAAAATACTTCTGAAATAGTTTGTCACTGATGAGAAAAATCTTGGTGGTGTCATAAAAAAACGTTTTGAGACTTCCTGGAAATAGAAAGAAACCAGGCTCAACAGGTAACCCATCCTTATTTTGGGTGATAAACAAACAGCAGGAATTATGCAGTCACATAGTCATAAATCCTCAGAAAACAGCTGGAGCGTCATCAAGGGTAAAGTGGAAGCATCCTCAGTTACCATGGCGATGTGCCCATCATTAACCGGAAGCAGAGATCCATGACTGTCAAAGATAGAAATGTTGTTTTCTGTTGGTGTCAACATGGTGGTGCTGTAATTATGACTGTCGTGGCCCAGACCACCTCACACCCTCAACACTGAGACTGGATTTAATCACATTTAAGGAGAGAAGCGTGTGATTGGCAACAATGGTAACTCATGTGTCACTGGGGGATGATGATGATGATGATGATGTTTTTTGAAATTTTCCGAATACCTATAGCCAATAAATTCAGTCATGGGTTTTGTTGCCATTTGCCTTTGTAGTAAATGGCTGGATGTTTGTGGAAAGCTGCACACATGTTCAGCAAATTGCAAATGTCAGAAAATACCACTAGGTAAATGCCTGCTGGGTGCAATGAGTTTTTTTCATTAGTACTGGCCCGTAGGGAGAGACCGACATGCTTGCGGTACACTGCATGAAGACAGTCTCTCTGATGATGGACTATGTACAGTATTTTAGCAGAAAAGAAAAATCAACTCTTGCTTATGCTAAATGCAAAAGGAGCTTAGAGTCATGGGAATTTCATGATTCCACTCTGACCTTATCACCACTTCCTTGGCCACTGACATGGCTGCCTTATCTTAACTAACTCTCAGGTGCAGTCACACAACAACCCATTGAGAGTGGAGAAGGTCACAGCGGACACTCTGCTTATGCCTGAGCCTCAACAAGCTAATAGTGCATTTTCATGCACAGCGATACCTGGAATCAATATGTTGATGGGGTGTGTGTGTGTGTGTGTGGGGGGGGGGGGGGGGACTGGGAATCTGGCACGATTTATCGGCATAAATCTTTGACTCCAGAGGCCAGGTTTACTCCATCAGCACTACAAACTGGTCAAAGAGACTCAACTGTAAGATTAGGTTAGTCTGGTACATCCCAGGTGTAGCTGGATTCATTTTACACTTATACACTACCAAATGTTTGTGGACACCTGACCATCACAAAGATACATTACATCTACATACATCTAATTTACTCCTCATTTTACTGTTAAATTCATCTTTAATCTTTTATGTTGGAGCTGAATTGTATAATATATCCAATAGGTGGTGTTCCAATCATAATGCACCATTTATTAAAGGTACATTTTTTTTGTTTTGCTGTTTAAATGTATATGGAATAGCATTTATTAAGTTAAATGGTCTACAAGTATTTATATGCTTATTTACATATTATGTGTAAAATGCAGTGGTGCAAACTCAACGCCAGCAACATAAACATAAGCAGAAGCCTAATTACGTTTACCACTTATACCACTGAATTCATTTATTCCCATCAGTTCATTCTCTTCATTTCTCTTGGATGCATTGTATCTATTATGTGTATGTGGATGTTAGATTTTTTTTGTCCAATCAGATTTTAGATTCTTTGTGAAGCCATGGTAATGAAATCTGTCCAAAGACTTCCGAATCAATAGTGCTGTCTATGTAACAATGGCTAATTGCTTAATATTATTAAAGACTGTTTCTTTAACCAATCAGCTTGTTAAGCCCGCCTCCAATCATTTTATAATGATTTTTTATAATCCCAGCCTAATTATAGTATTATCATTTTTATAGCAATAATGACTGTTGAGGAGAAATTAACGTTGTCTCAGACATCAGCTAACTCAAATATAATTAGCTTGTCTCAAAAAATAAAAGATAATAAGGTTTATTTGCCAGACCAGTTCCTATGCTGACATACAATCTTTAAATGTATCATTTATTTAATGTTTTTGTGATGTTATTAGATAAATATTGATTCTGAACTGAACCAGATGATGTATGTGGTACAGTTATGGTTGTAGGGGTTGCCTATCCCAGCGCATATGGGGCAAGAAGCAGGAATACACTCTGAACAGTCCATCGCAGGGCCACACATCGACAAACAACCACAATCCAATGGGCAATTTAGAGTCAACATGTTTTCGGACTGTGGAATTGGGAATTGACCAAACTTGATTACATTTCTGGTGGTTTGCATTTTTTCCAGCGCTTCCATGTTGGGGTTGACTATAAAGTCAAAGTTTCTGAAAGATGGATGCAGTATTACTTTTGGACAGGTTGGTAAATGTGGTTTGATTTTGTTGTGTTTTCATAGTAACGCATAGCTTATGTATTATATGTGTATATTTATGTTTTAGTTTACAGCAGTAGCAGTAGCAGTAGCAGCAGTAGCAGCAGCAGCAGCAGCAGCGTCTAATTACGGGCTAACTGTAGTGTAATGTTCTGTAGTAACTCAGGACTTTTACTGTAATCAGGCTACAGTTAACATTTTCCACGATGTCCTACTGCATCTTTAATGAAGTACAAAGGCGCAATGTGATGCTGGAACAGAGTTTCTTAGTTCCAGTAAAAGGAATAATATAAACATACAGCAAAAAGCATTTTATAAGACTGTAGGCTTCCAAAACTGTAGGAACATGCAGATCTGATGGTCAGATGTCCGAAAACAAAAACCTCTGAACCTGCTCACAGCGGGGAAAAAGGCAGCTACACAGGAAAGCACACAAACAAAATTTCTGTGTAGTTTACATGATGTTTTTAGCGGATTGAAAAGAATGAGAAAAACTTCCCCAGGAATGAACTTGTGTTGTTGTCTGGTGCAATTACAGACAGTTCTCAAACACTGTGAATTACAATAACAGCTGACTGAATTATTAGCAGGGCGTAGCGGTTAGCACGGTTGCCTCAACAACAAGAAGGTCCCGGTTTCGACTCCCAGGCCGGGGACCTTTCTCTTGCGTGGCTTTTCTCCGGTTACTCCGGTTTCCTCCTACAGTCCAAAAACATGCAGATTAGCTCGATTGGTGATTCTGAATTGCACATAGGAGGGAATGTGTGTGTGTGAATGATTATCATTCTATGTGTGGCCCTGAGATGGACTGGCAACCTGTCCAGGGTGTACCTCTGCCTCTTGCCCTATGTGCGCTGGGATAGGCTCCAGCAGACCCCTTTGACCCCGAATTGGGAATACGTGGGTAAGAAGATGAATGGATGAATTAATTATTGGTTGATATTACAAAAAAACCTCCAAAAGGTAGGACAGTTAATCAGTAGCTGGTGCTTGGAATTATTCTCTCATCTTCTAAGCCGTCTATTCCTTAATTCAGCGTTACAGGGGTTTGCTGGAGCCTATCCCAGTGGAAACAGGGCAAAAGACAGGGGTACACCCTTCGGCTGTGGCCAGTTCATTGCAGGGCCACACATAGACAAACAACCACACACACACACACACACACACACACACACACACACACACACACACA
>JAOTRA010000027.1:680928-698823 GCA_026260255.1 Pseudolaguvia tuberculata | reverse complement strand
GTGTGTGTGTGTGTGTGTGTGTGTGTGTGTGTGTGTGTGTGTGTGTGTGTGTGTGTGTGTGTGTGTGTGTGAGAGAATATCTTAGACATACTGTTTTAATATGTGGTTGCAGTATGGCTAGCAAAGTAACAAATGAAGCCACTGGCATTCTGAAATAAACTCTAAATCTCTTTGGATTTCCAGTGTGCAATGACCTTTACAGTCATGTTTTCACTCATAAACAGCAATTAAAGGAATCCTGCCACGCAGAAATATGCTGGATGCAGAAACACTGGTAAAGCTAAACCTATAATATCTTCCAGAGGACAATTAAACAGTCTTATTAAACAGAAAAAAACTTAATTGCTGGCAGATAAGTAGGAAAAATATCTCAGAGCCTAAATACAATTATCTTAAAAATTCAACTAAGACTACTAATAAATATCTAAATGAATAGAGTAAACCAACACAGTATTCTGAAATGTCAGAGACTGCTCCTGATATTTACGGAGGCTTTAGAGATTTATTAATAGAAGAGGACTTCAGAGAACAGGTTTGCACGCCTCCAAAGAAAAGCAACCTAAAAACCAGTAAAGCGCTGCTGTATTTTGCTCCACCGTTATGCTTGACTGACGCAATAAAAACCTTTCTCCAGCTTTTGCTCTCAATTGAGCCTTTACACGAGACATGAAATAACTTGGAAGACCCAGCACAGAAATATCACATGGTAGAATGTGCGTCGAGTGTGTACCCTATCATTCCTCCGAGAGATCTGTCTCGCTGTATTCAGACAGCACTTCATTGCACCTGTATTGCACTGGACTCCAATCAATAATGGTCAGAGTGGAAGAAAGGGCCACAGTGCATAAGAACTAAATAAATCCATACACTGCTCCCACTGTCTGCTCTGATGAAGCTGAAGAATCCACAGAGACGCCTCTACTTCCTGAGACTGGGAATGACTTTTCTGAAGAAGGCTAGTTAAGGAGGAGGAAGTATGGAGATATTTATGATGAATTTTGAAAGAGAAAATAAACACAAGCCAATATAAAAACTAAATAATTCATAAAACCCAGTGCTCTGAATTAGGGAATAAGCAGGTAAGAAGATGAATGAATGGTTAATAAACCAACCTGTAAAATAAAAATAAAAATTAACTGTGTAAATTTAGCTTAGATTCAAGTTTTAAAGCAGAAATACACTTACAAAACAATCCTGATCATCTTCCAAGCCAAATACTCCCTAATTCGGGTTCACAGGGGGCTGCTGGAGCCTAACCCAGCACACATGTGGGAAGTGGTAGCCTAGTGGTTAAGATGTTGGACTAGTACCAGAAAGACCGGGGTTCGATTCCCACCTCCACCAAGCAACTACTGTGGGCCCTTGAGCAAGGTCCTTTACCCACAATTACTCAGTTGTAAAAAGAGACCAAATGTAAGTCGCTCTGGATAAGAGCGTCTGCTAAATGACTAACTGTAACTGTAACATAGGGCGAACGGCAAGGGTACACACTAAACAGGTTGCCAGTCCATCGCAGGACCTCTTATAGAACAGACACACATACACATGAAAAATACATGTTTTTGGATGGTGGAAGGAAACTGGAGTACCTGTAGGAAACCCACATGCAAACTTTACACCCTTCAACAACCACTATGCCAGCGTGCCGCTCATAGAAAAAAGATTATTTTAAAAATTTTGAATCTTTTCTATATAATACAGAAGCTGATCAGTATATGAAACTCTTGAACATCACAGCTTGGGTGATGGATCTTCTAGCACATGTTGTTTTTCCTCACATTATCCAAGAGATCTTTTTGTTAATCTCTAGTGTAAATCTAAAGTGACAGATTATTTAAAAAAAAAAAAAACCCAAACAAACAGATTATTCTCTGCCTAAAAACAAGATAAATAAATTTTGTCCATTAAATTCAAACCATTAAATGAATGAAAACTAACGTGAAAAGTTACCATCTTGTATAATAATGTAAATTATTTGTTTTACAAGTGATTACATCATTCCTCACAATTAGCATGTAATGAGTTATTAATGCTCATACACTGCTAACTGCTGTCACTACTCAGTCCTTCTACTAAAGCTGGACTTTATTAATTATTTTATAAGTAATTATAAACTGTACATTACAAGTGACATTACTCTAAAGAACCTTTTAGTCATAAAAGCCTAAGCATCTTTGTAGACTGTGATCCCAAAACTTCCATTTCATAAAATTCATCATCATCATCATCATCATCATCATCATCATCTCCTTCTTACCCGCTTATTCCCTAATTCAGGGTTACAGGGGTCTGGTGGCGCCTATCCAAGCTCACATAGGGCAAGAGGCAAGGGTACACCCTAGACGGGTCATCAGTCCATCGAAAAGCAACACATAGACAAACAACCATTCACACACACATTTACTTCTATGGACAATTTAAAATCACCAATTGACCTAATCTGCATGTTATTGGATTGTGGGAGAAAACCGGAGTACCCGGAGGAAACCCAGACAAGTGTGAGGAGAACATGCAAACTCCACACAGAAAGATCCTCGGCCTGGGAATCAATCCCGAGACCTTCTTGTTGTGAGGCAACCGTGCTATCCACTACACCACCGCACCGCCCAACATTTGATAAAATGTGTTTCTAAAACTAGGGCAGATTTTCTCTGCTGTTCCTTTAGAGGATTTTGATTGTTAGGAGTGCAGTTTAGGATAAATTAAAACTGTATGTATTGCCAATTTACAAATTTGGCCTGCTGGTTTAGAACCTGATTGAATACAGAATAGGTACCAAACGTTTTCTGTTGTACTTCCGCATTTCTACTTAACTTAATCATCATTTAGGGGAAAAAAAATGCACATTTTATTCTATATTCTCACATCCATAGAACAGATGAAATAAAATGGCAAAAAAAAAAAGAAAAGGTTTTCATTCTCTAATTTACGCATGATGGATTAGCTATACAGGTGGAAGGGAAGGCAGGAATGAGTTAGCCTTGTGCTGTACCTGCAGAGAGTCTTGGCCGGGTACGGGGAGTCTGCATCTCCTGGCGTGCGTGAGGGAGCATGTGGTAGCGTTTAGACTCGTTCACTAAATCTCGGCATGCCTCGGACGACTTGATCAGCTCCTCGTTGTCCACTACGTTCAGCAGGTAGCTTGGATGTATAAATGGTAATCGCACTACTGCCAGCAACTCCGATATGTGCTGAAGAGAGAAGAATCAGACAAGGGAAAAAAATGCATGATTATAAATCAGTAAAATAAATGATAAATCTTTTTGTTTTGTGTCCCAGTTAATAATTTTTTTAGAGGAAGACACAATTCCTCTTGTCATAATTATAATTATAAAAATATTGAATACAGTAATATTACATTATTCATTAAACTGGATTCATTGAATCATTTCATAATAGTTCACATTGATTGCTCCATACATCTTCTAACAAACTTATTCCATAATTCGGAGGCACAGGCGTCTGCTGGAGCCTATCCCAGCACACATAGGGCAAAAGACAAGGTCACCAGTCAAACACAGGGCCACACATAGATGTACAACCACACACACACACACACACACACACACACTTTTAAACCTATGGACAATTTAGAATCACTAATCCCCTGAAAGCCTTCTTGCTTAGGGATCGAACCTGGATCGAACCTTGATGTGAGACGGCCGTGCTAATCACTACGCTACTACGCCACCTTTTTATCAGAACTTCTTTGTTGTATTTTAAAGATATTACGTAACTCACAACATTCTTTCTTTTCTTTCTTTCTTTCATTCATTCATTCATTCATTCATTCATTCATTCATTCATCTTTTTACCTGCTTATTCCCTAATCATGGAGGTCTGCTGGTGCCTATCCCAGCGTAATTTATTTTACTTTATAAATGATAAAGAAATTATAATTAAGTTCAAAAGGTTACATCTGTTTACTCTGACTCTGTTTTCTTTCATGCTATCTGGAGCATCACATGTGACAGACTGTTATGTATGTGAGTGTGTTTGTTGACCAGCTGTCTGTAGAGAACAAACAGGTTTGATAGCAGTTGCTACACTGAAGGCCACATAGGGATGAAGGCTCCTTGTTCACAGTGGCGAATTGAAGAATGTAAACACAAGCTGAACTGGGACAGCAGTTCAGTTGACCCGCTCACCCCGAGTGCTCACACACTGTCTCTGATAAAGACCTTTTCACACATGCACATGTACTGCCATGACATCTGGGTCTGGGTTCTGTCATCTATCTATAGCATAAAGACATGATAGCCATGTTTACTTCAAGTACACTTGATATTTGTCCAGGCAACACTTTCCAAACATTGCCTACAATATAGAATCAGCATCAATCCATTTCAATTTGATGTAGCATTTATCACAAAACTGCTTTTTTACAATTGTAAGAATTCTGCAGTGCAAACAATGTGCATCCGGAGGTCGGGTCTAAACACCTTAGAGCTGTTTCATTTGAAAGTAAGCTGCAGCGCCTGAGCTCAATGTTTGTGTGCGATACTATATGTTGATGCAAGAATTGGCTAGCAGTTCCAGGGCACAGGAAATGTCCCCAGTGGGTGAACGATTTGGGATTAGGGACGGTGGTAGGTCTGTCACAGACATGCTGTTCTCAACACATTTCACGTCTGTTCGAAAATAACGTCACAGCAATATGTCCATGTCCTTACCAAAATTCCCTCCCTCTTTTCCCCACCTTCCTCTTTCTTTTCCCTCTCCAGCCTTGCCAGTGCCACGGTTCAGTCATTCTAGCCAAACAGCTTTGGAATGGTTAGAGAAAATAATCATCTGCTCCCAAGCTGAGTCACCACAGGAGAATAGAAAAGGGCTGTTAAAAGCAGCAAGAGGATTTATACTCCTTCTTGTAAATTTGACTCACTAAAATAGCCTGATGCTTGTGTTTTGTATTAGACGATTATATGATTACAATAAAATATGCAAGAAGTCTCCATGAAGGGGAGAGTAAACAAATCACATGGGATCTCCAAAGTGATCCGCCTGAAGGACGAGAAATAATGGACGAGTAGAAAGTCGAAATTCTGAATATGATGAATTAGAGATTGATTCAGTTCCATCTGCACATTTCTGACTCATACGGCGAACAGGCGGACGGCTTAAAGTATCATTGGGAAAAAAACGGCACAGAGGAACGAGACAATAAAGTTTAACGCTTTCACTGATCGCAAATGAGGTTAATTTATAAGGTTTTTTCTAGCTGCTTTAGCAAACATGATAACATATTATAAACCAATCAGCAATTGTTTACGGCATGTAATAATAACTCCTGGATGTAAAAAAAAAAATCCTAATAAATATGGTTTAACGTACACATTTCAAGCTACAGGGCAGATGTTTGCGTGTTGTTTCTGTCAGTACAGCAGGAACGCTGTCATAGTTGTGCTACTTCTAGGTCGTAGTTGTTTTTTCTGACCTCAGGATACTTAAGATTTTTTTTTAATGCTTAATCAACAGTGGAGTATCTCCAGCCAGAATGTCTTTGCTTTCCCACTTTTACCTGGTCTCTGCACATATGTTTTGATGACAGTGATGGTTTTTAAGTGATCTAAACATTGGCATGTTTACTTCTCTGTTGTGAATGACTCACAAGGAAAGATCTGTTCAGTTTTCATCCTGAGCTTTTATATATTGTATTTAATACACACTGTAGCAGTAACTGTCATTAACCCTATACAAATATTTACCTAATAAAATGACCGGTATTCTAGACCAATTAGACCAATCAGAGTCTCTGATTTCACTGAATTTAAACATTTATTTATTAACAGAGGAACAAATCAACCTGAAACATGAACCCCAAACTGTTCATTCTAATTTTTTCAGTAAATAGTAACACTGACTGCTTTTATTCTTCATCTTCTATACCCACCTTTTCCTTATGTCACAGGGCTCCGTTAGAGCCTATCCCAACTCTCTGAAGAGTGAAAGGTAGGAAGGGTACGTCCTGGACAGGTAACCAACTGACTGATTTTACTAATGGGGTTTCCACCGGGTACTCCGGTTTCCTCCCACAGTCCCACCAAAAACATGCAGATTAGGTCGATTGGTGATTCTAAATTGTCCATAGGAGTGAATGTGTACAAATGGTTGTTTGTCTGTGTGTAGCCCTGTAGTGGACTGGCAAACTGTTCAAGGTATACCCCTCCCTCTTGCCCTATGTGAGCTGGGATAGTTACCAGCAAGACCCCGGTGACCCCGAATTAGAACATAAGTAAGAAAATGAATGTTTTATTAAATACATTGTCATTTACACTCCATGCCCATGAGTTTTCTTTGTTTCATTGCTCTTCTGCCATGACAAATAAACAAACTCAACTGAGAGCTTTCATAAAGCTATTCACAACATGGGATTTTTTCTGTAAATGTGAACTCCTGCTAATCCCAGAATCTCCTACCAGCCGTGCTGTAAATGTACTATCCTCTCACAACTATAACGGCTCCAGGGTATTCATGTCCAGGCTTGCTTTAAGCACCTGCTGGGTATTGTTCAATACCATAGGGGGCAGTCCTGTCTCTTAATCTGTAATAAAATTGCTCAACGAAATAGCAGTTAGACATGAGAACTGGTATCCAGTTGGAACTTGAACCTAACTTGGACTATATCATGATAACTACTGATAAAACTATGGCGGCAGAATTCTACACATGATAAAGAGCAAACAAAACCTGAACAAAAGTTTCAGAGACCAGGCTTAAAGCACTTGCATAAGGGGGTAAGTACTTCAAGAGGAACGTGAAGGCTGACCTTAATTGCCCGTTGAACTTCCCACAAGAGATCACCACAACCTTCTTCTGGCCAGATGTCATTCATTTATTCATCTTCTTACCCGCTTATTTCCGAATTCTTGGTCACGGGGGTCTGCTGCGCCTATCCCAGCTCACATACGGCGAAAGGCGGGGGTACACCCTGGACGGGTCGCCAGTCCATCTCAGGGCCAGACGTAATGCGTAGGTTAATACAGTCGAATTCCCCTTTTCTTAGGCAGGGCTGGGTAACCCATATAATCCATCACTCTTTTGTTTAAAAGCTGTGTACGGATAAGATTCTGTTCCCCATTGGTCAGTATTACCCATGTGATGGAACTCGTCAATAATATCAAACATGCTAAACCTTCTGTGTCGCAGACATGGCAACACACTACACACTAAACAAAAGCAAACGATTAAACTTTGCGTACTGCTGCTGGTTGTCATTTACGAATCCTCATGACCCCCTACATCAGGGGTGGGCAATATCGGTTCTGGAGAGCCGGTGTCTTACAGAGTGTAGCTTCAACTTGCCTTATCACACCTACCTGTAAGTACCCCTGCTCCAGGGGCGCTTTACAATAGCTGACCCTGTGCTCTGACCCCAAACTTACTAAGATAGGGATATGCGACGAAAAAGATTTCACTATATGTTGCACTGTATAATCATGTACGTGACAAAAATTGAATCCCTTTCCCCTCTCCCTTGACTCTGCAGGATCCTCCAGGACTGAGAATGCCCACCCATTCCTGATTTTTAAGCACATTTTGTCAAAACTGGGCTAAAATCGTATAGTTGGAACGGATCTTAAGACAAATTTTGCTCTATGACAAAGTATACCTTAACTTGTCTAATTAGCAGTGGGTAGAGCAAGTGTAGGGCAAGGGTGTCTGGAAAACATGAAGAAAAAAGTATACAGAGCTTTTATTTTGTATGTTCTCAGTTCTCAGTGGGTTTGTTCTGGAGGCTACACTGGAATATACAGAAATCACCAAGGATTAAGCTCCCCAACCTGAGACCAGATCTCACAGACCTGGAAATGATTTTGGCTTTGGCTCAGAAAAAAATTCTAAGGCTTAGGGGAAAGCAAGGGGCCACAGATAGCCGTCCCTAATGATGCTCCTCTACCACACATGAGATGTTCCTATATTAACGGGCAGACACATTAGAGAAGAGGGTGAATTCTGGTTGCTGCATCAGGTAAAAATGCCCAGCAGGTGGATCCAGCATTGCTCACACTAAGTATTGAGAAACATCCAGAATACAATTGAATACATATTTAATACCACCGAGCAAAGCTCAGCTCGATAATGAAATTCCCATTGATTTAGGACATCTGGAAAATGCCATATTGTAAACGTAGTTTATCGTAAAATCATAAAATCCCCTCATGTTATGTAGTTCTTAAAGCCATATACCTTTTTTTCAGAATGCAGTCTGATAAAGAATTCAGTGAACTATAGACTGTAAAATGTAAAAAACCCATTTCCATTTTCCATCTCTTTTATCTGCAGGATATTAAACTCTATTCTGCAGACTGCTAGTCTATATTTTAGGTGTCGGTGGTCATCTATGTCCTCAGCAAATCCTGACCTGCATATGTGTTTAAACAAAGGCTATCCATACAGTTCTTTTCCAGCCTGCTCGGTTTCATTAAAAGAAGCAAGACTCTATAATAAACTCATTTAATATAAAAACCTTACCCCATGAGAAAGATCATGAATTTTCTATGTCATTCTCCCTCTCTGTCTTCTGGCAAAAATGAGACTAAATGCATAAAAATGACACTAAATGCATAGAAATGTATCCTGTCATTAAAAAAAATCTACTTATCAAAATACACGTGATGTTATTCACCCTTAAATCATAGTTTTTAGCTCCTTTTGTGTAGAAATGTTTGAATTGGTGGCGCAGTGTTTAAGGTGCTTATAGAAAAATCTTCATCACCCCTAACTTGTCACTGTCGGACCTCTGAGGAAGGCCCTTAACCAGCAAACGCTTAGTTGTATAAAAGATCGATGTTGGTTGCGCTTGATAAGGGCGTCTGACAAATGCCGTAAACTGCACGTCTAAAGAGTACTACCTTTACAGTTATAGTTGGGATTCATCTACCATGGGTATTTATTTGCACCCCCTCTTCCCACCAGAAAATGACATATGAGAAGGACAGGTGAAAAACGAAAGATTTATTTGCTGTCCATTTCAACCCACACACAAACACACAGACCCCCCCCCCTCCCCAGGACATATTCACACTGAGGTAGAGAATAATCAGTTTGACAGCAAGCTGTGCAGATATGACACCAGTCAAGTTGCGAACATGCTGCGATACGTCACACAGATAAAAAATGCCCAGCGAGCATTTTCTATTTCATGCTGTCAGTGGGCACCGAAGTGTCATCCCATAGTCCCCATGTTGTTATGTATAAATAAAACCTGCCCGGAGAAATATTATTCATTTTCCTTTAACTAATCTTAGATCTTAGCAAGGAAAAATAAAATAGCAGAACTTTCCCTCACACATCCTTTCTTCTGGAAAGAGCAAAATGGTAGAACCAAGGAAAAAAGGGGGACATAAGGTGCTGAGGTTCAGCTGGCCTGTAGCCTGGAGCCCTTTCTTCTAAACCATAGGAGACCAAAAAGACCAAAAGAAAAAAAAACAATGAAGAAACGGTGCTAAAGCTGCCCAGGATTTGTACTTTGACATTTTACTTCTCTTTCAGTAAAGTACTGAACTGGGTTCTATAACTCCAGGCCTGTACACATTAGAGTTTACAGACAGCCCCACTGATCACAGTGGCCAATCGATCCAAATATTCAAAGATTCAATATTTATTCAAAGACAAAATGTTCTGAGGGGCGGCACGGTGTCGTAGTCGTTTGCACGGTTGCCTCACAACAAGAAGGTTCCGGATTCAGAGTTTGCAGGTTCTCCAAGCGCTTGCGTGGGTTTCCTCCCACAGTCAAAAAACATGCAGATTAGGTCAATGGGTATTTCTAAATTGTCCATAGGATTGAATGTGTGTGTGAGTGGTTGTTTGTCTATGTGTTGCCCTGTAATGGACTGGCAGCCTGTCTGAGGTGTAACCCCTGCCTCTCGCCCTATGTGAGCTGAGATAGGCACCAGCAGACCCTCGTGACCCTGAATTAGGGAATAAGCATGTAAGAAGATGAATGAATGAATAAATGAAAAAGTTCTGAAGTTCCTTCCTAATCATCATTAGGCAATTTTGCTAATCTAAAAGTGTCTAAAGTTTGAAAATCCGACATCTATTAAATATCATCACACTGGAACATGAAGTGCATTACAGCCGTTTAACCATTGTTATTTCCCAGCTGCTGAATCAGAAGAACCTTCATTTGGCGAATGCTATTTTTTTTTTCCTGTACAAATCGTCATTAAGCTCTCCTTTCAGCTGCATATTAGATCTTTGTTCAAAAGAGATGCTATTAATCAACCCCCTTTGTCTCGAAGCCTGGGCAAGTGATAAAGTGTTGACTGTAATTGGCCAGGGCATGACTTTAATGGGCCCTCTGGTAGTGTGAGGGGCTGTTCTAATTGAACACACATGGTCTGTGCTGTAGACCTGGAGCAAGGAATAAAGAGAGGCCAGATTTCGACATTGGTTTCACTTTCCGTCTGATCTGAGCAGGATTTAGATTACGGACCATTTCACTGGGTTGCAACCCGCCCTGGTTTTCATAACTCCAGCAATCTGAATCATATTAATGCAACCATACAGGCAAATAACTTGCTGATATTCTAACCTAAATGTGTTACAACACTAAACAGCAGATAAGCTTACTTAATTCTTTTGTTAGGTATTGAAAAAGATGGAATATTAATGACAAATATAGATTGATGTTTAATCCGAAAGACATTCATTGCAATTCATTTCTATTACCCCAGTGTGAAAACAGCACTCTGTCATGAACACTAAGGCAGAATCGATCATTAAGCTGGCATGTACAGTTTTTATATGCCCCATGCTCCATGAGCTAGAGTATTCGCAACAGCATTATTCTTCTCTTTGTAAGTCGCTTGGGATCTGTGTTACGACTAAAGAAAAACTGTGTTGACTTACTGCACTACAGTAATGTAAATTACAATAAGAGATGACGAACTACCCAACACGGATCCATACATCATCTCACACACAGAGGCAACGCTTCAGATGGAAGCTGGAATGAAAGCAAGTACTCAGGCCGATCTCAATCGAGTAGGTGTTAAATAAGAGCTAATGAGCTCCAAGCTATAAAATATACTTGCTTACTTAGAAGTATGAGTAAATAAGCTGTTTTTATTCCACTTTATCACATTTTAAGTTTTGGCACAAAAGTGTTTTGCTTATCTCACAGTTCCTGTCTCGCTCTACTAACACTTTTTCTTTCAGTGACTTTCCAGGAACATTGAGAATGAGATCAGCTATCAATCAATAGAACAAACAAGCCTTTATAATAGAATTTATTTTTTACTGTCCTGGGGAAAAAGAACATATTCCAGGAAAATTCAGCTGGAAAACGATAGACAGAATGTAGGGGGATGTATGCGTAAACTAAGGCACTGACCGATGGACTGGTTTATCATGTGAGAATGTCCTCCAAGTGCGTGAGCTGCTTTTTAAACAGCAGCTCAATGCGACAGCTCCGTCACACATGGCTCCGGCATTTCAGACAGCCACGGTGCTCCATCATGACTGCCAAGAGCCTGATGTCATGCTGCACAGCCCTTGAATATCTGATTCCAAAAGTTTCTGGGTTTTTTTTTTTGGTTTTTTTTTTTAAATATATCTCTTTGCCAAAACTTTTAGTTTGGAAGCAGATGTGAAGGAGGTCATGTGTCTATCATACCTAGCATTCCCTACAGCTCTTTTTGATCCTACAAGTAAAGAGACTCTTCTAAGTGTCAGTTAGTGCTCCTGCTGTGTCCTACACTTTATTTTCGAGAGGGCAAAACTCAATTTCAATACATAACATAAAGTATTATAACCTTCAGATCAAAATAGAATTGAAAGGGAATCGGATAGAAGTCAATCTAAATCAAATTGTTGTCTACAGAACTCAAGTTAAAGGTTTTATTGTCTATATACGACATTACTGATTCCAAAAATAAGAATAAAAGAATAAAGGAATAAAGAATAAAAAAATAAATAACTGAAAGAGGGGACATGGAGTGTTGCCATATTATAAACGTTTTTGGGACATAACAAAATATCCAACCCAAGTTCCAGAAAGGTTTTGTCCAGAAAACTGTCTCTATTGATAGGACAGGTGGCAAAGTGACCATAACCTTTTGGCATTATAGGGTTTATGGGTACAATGTATAAAAAAATCTGAATAATCAAATCATAGTACTAAAATAATTTTTAGGTTTGTGTTAAAATAAGGAATAAGCTTGTGTTGATGAAAACCTGCATCTGCGTACCCATTAAGCACATGTTATTTCACAGAAAACAATGGGAATAGTAATATGGGTATTAAAAGAAAGTTTTTCAGATTTTTACATTTTTGTAAAGCTGCTTAGTAAGTCCTAAAAAAAAGTGAAGTCCCATATGGATGGAACTTCAGCATTCAAGGTGTCGAGGTGTGTATCACGCCATAGAAAACAGACACAGACCGGATCCTTTTTAATAAGAAAGAATTTAAGACAGTTACAGCTCCTAAAATATATCCTAAACCAATCATCTAATGTGCTTTTCCTTTTCCTTTGTTCTTACAGTATTATTCCTCTATTCTCTGACGACTGTAAGTACATTTAAAAAAATAAACACTAACCTGTACTCGATTAGTCGGGTCTCTCTTAATCCATTTGATGACCGTCTCATAGACGAGTTCTTCTGCTTTCGTGTTGAGGCTATCGTTGGACAGGTAGCTAACCAGGTCTTCTTTTGAGATGCTTAGGATCTCGTCCTGGCTTGCAACATCTGGAAAATTCTGTAGAGCAAAAGCCTTAGCCATGTTGTGCAGCTCTGTACAGCACATTGCTTCCGCCATGGCCAGGACCCCCAGGCAGTTCCCCGCTGTCAGCTGTTTCTCTAAAGAGCACAAAAGAAAAGAGAGATAGTGTCCAGCACCCACATCCATAAAAGATCACAGGGCTTTGGGGAGAAAAGCGGCAAAGCTGTACATCTGTGAAACTCAAAGGAGCTGAAGCTCAAAGCACTTTTGGGGACAAACACTGAGGCAAAACGTTTGAATGCAGGGCTCCCAGCAGGGGTGGCAGCCTAAGGATTAGCACTGGCAGGTAAAGTACTTACTGGTGGCCTAAATTCACATAAGAGTCAAAAAAGGGGTCAACAAATAGTGTAGTCTCTATCTCTGTGGTGGAAGTGAGCATGAACAAAACATATTGGGGGGTTTACTTGCTTTATTATAAATCCTTCATTCATTCATTCATTCATCTTCTTATCTGCTTATTCCCAAAATCGTGGTCACAGGGGTCTGCTGGTACCTATCCCAGCTGGTACCTATCCCAGCTTTGTTTGTAAAACATTCTGTGGTTTAATTCATGTATATGTAGGGTTTTAAGAAATTAAACCTGTTTATCTGCATAAATCTGCATAGTGTCTCATGTGTCATTACGCAGTAATGATTACGTGATTATTTAATTGCTGTAATCTTAAATGTGACTTTTGTTTATGTCATATCATGTCATCATCTCTTGTCACTGACAGCATGTGCCAGTTGTATTAATCTAAGTCTGTTTTCCTGTTTTGGTTATTTTTCTGCTTTATTATTGCAAGTTATTGTTGTTCATTAGGGACGGTGCATGTAGGATGTTTTTGGGACAAGGTGAGGGAAGCTAGGTTGAGATGGTTTGGACATGTGCAGAGGAGGGACATGCAGTATAATATTGATAGAAGAATTCTGAGGATGGCGGTGCCGGGCAGGAGGAAAAGAGGAAGACCAAAGAGGAGGTTTATGGATGAGGTGAAGTAAGATATGCAGGTAGTTGGGGTGAAAGAGGCAGATGTAGAGGACAGGGTAGTGTGGAGAAGAGCGATCCCTTAACGGGAGCAGCCGGAAGAAGAAGAAGAATTGTTGTTCATTGTGTCAGAAGCTGAAGGACAGTCTTTTAGTTATTTACATTTGCAGAATTTGGTAGACGCTCCTATCTACATCTATATACAACTGAACCCAGAATTAAACCCTTAGAACCTAACCACTGCATTACCACTTCCCCGTACGGTAGTTATGGTCTGACGTGAGAAGTGGTAGACTAGTGGGTAAGATGTTGGACTAATACCAGAAAGTTCAAATCCACCAAGCAACCACTGTGGGCCATTGAGCAAGGCCCTTAACCCAGAATTGCTCAGTTGTAAAAAAAGAAGACCAAATGTAAGTCGCTCTGGATAAGAGTGTCTGCCAAATGCCAAAACTGTAACTGTCTGACACATTACCGGAGATGTAATTGCTAACTATGTCATGTTGCTGAAAAAACGTATGTGCTTCATTCATTCATTCATTCATCTTCTTAAACGCTTATTTCCTAATTCATGGTCATTGGGGTCTGCTGGTGCCTATCCCGTGTACATCCTGGACGGGTCGCCAGTCCGTCTCAGGGTAACACATAGACAAACAACCATTCACACACACACACATTCACTCCAATGGACAATTTAGAATCACAGATCGACCTTATCTGCATGTTTTTTTTGGACTGTATACGCTCTTATAACAAAATATAGGGATGAACCTTTTCATGAAAATGAATCCAACAGTATCACCTCTTTATCATTAGTTTTCAGTTTTAATAGGACTGAACAATTAAAGGACTATTAAAACAGAATAAATGACTGATGTCTGGCAATTCACTACAAATTCTTTATTGTTTTTAAACTGGATATTTGCTGTTTTATCAATGTTCCTCTTTGCCAATTTGGAAAAAAAACTACAACTACAACAACAACAACAACAACAACAACAACAACAACAACACGTAGGTGTATTCTGCGCAATATTAAGGAAACAGACTATGTGGTTTCTGGATGAATCTTTTGGATGAATCAACATGACATAAGTTGCTTAAACATAAAATATGTAGCTCATATGAAGTCCACAAAGGCACATTTCTGTTAAACTTCAGCCCAATCTGCGTCTGGTTGAGACAGATGTGCTTTTATTATGCCTGGAATGAGGCAGTGTTGTAGCGTGCCATCTCCTATAAACCAGGTCAGATGTCTCCTCTTTCACACAGTGAGGAAAGTGCATATATTTTTCCTTCTGAAGTTTTGTGCCAGGGTGCTATAAAGGACAAGCTCAGAACAACCACATGGTGAGGTCCAGTTCTCATTTTATCCAACACTGCCAATGGTAGGGACACGGATACACAATTACAAAGTGGTGTATGTGTGTGTGTGTTCACTCACACAAACACACAGAAATCATGTGATTCTGATTGTCATTCGTAGCTTGAGGTAGTAGCACTGCAGCTGTGCAGGCTTTTGAACATCTTGCTCCTCTGCAGGACTTCACTAAACACATGTACTGTTTTGCAGACTCCACTAAGTCGTGCTTCTGGTAGCCTAAAACCAGCTGTGAAAAGAGTATTTTTGATGCAATGCACAATACTTTTTTTTAGTAGTTTTAATCTCTGGACCGACTGTTTTGCCTTTTCGCAGATTGTGGCATGCTATATTGTTTTGTCTCAAGGTTGCAAACAACTTCCAATTTTTCCCTGTTGGGCCATGGATTTACCCTTATTTGATGCTGAGCTTTAGATAAATCTCATACCTTCTCTGCATGAGGCCAAACACATTTTAACTAGAAAACAAGCAAACAGATCAATAATAGGAGCTGGTAATCCTTTACTTCCTGTCTGACTGTTCAGCTGACCTTCTGAACCAATGTTTCCCCTTCGTTTCTGTCTACACTTCCAAGACGCATGGAAAAAAAAGTAGTAGAACTTTAGAGCTTTGACTTTTCATTAAGTCGACTCAGGTTTGTCCCAGATTTGTTTTGTGTTCAGATGTCACAGTCAGCCTTTTCTAGCATTTGAACAAAAACGACCACCTCCAGCTTGGCTTATTGAGGTCAAGTAGAGGTGAAATTTGAAGAGACAAAGGAAAGTTCCTACCTAAGAAAGATACGCAGACTTTACAAAATGTGTTGAACTGAAACTTGTTGGCAGCCTCCAGCAGGGTTTTGGCATTGGCTGAGTCGATGACGAGTGAGCCGGTGTACACAAACTCCAGGAGCATCTCCAGCACGTCGGCACTGATGTTGCTCATTTGGAGCTCCAGCTTCTCTCCGCTACCCGTCTCCCCGAGGGATCTGATGGGACAGATGAAGTGGACAGACATATAAATAATCATTTCTTTTAAAACCAAAAGAAAACAGGGTTCATTACTATGTTTCCTGCAACTAAACATGACATTACTGACATGACATGACAACATTGCATGCTTACGCAATGTATACATGTATACACACAACACTAAGTGGACACTAATGGAGAACAAAGGCAGATGGACGACACTGGAAAAAGGCAACACTAGTACATCAATTTTTCTTTAGGAAATGCTATAAACAAGCTCCATCCCTTGACCAACGCCCCATTTCTATTCCACACCATGTGATTTATATCCCTTGTGTGATGATGTCATTCAGATCCAATTGCACTGATTAGTTTAAATGCAATAAGCCCCCAGGGTATACAGCGGGGATCTGTGAATAATGGTGTGCATCAGGGTTTTGTGCTCTGTGTGAAAGAAGAATCCAGTCAAGGTCAAGGCCAAGAGGAGCGCAATTAATGGTCAGACAGCAGATGATTCTGTTTCAGTGTCTGAGACATGCCAAAAAAAAACGTACCCATGTGCACGGATACTCCGTTATAGCAAGGATTAGGGAGCAAACGGGACAAAAATGGCCACAATACAATATCACCTTAATTCTGTTTTGGCTTACTTCAGAGCCATGTTTTTTTAGCTAGCATTCTTCTTTGATTTGCATATTACATATATCTAGTATAGATGAAACGCGCTACAATTTGGAAGCCATTTTTTTTAGCATCATTAACGCACGGTGTCAAATTTGGACTTATTGTAATGGCACTGTCAAAGAACGGAAATTATAGCGAGAGAGAGCAATTAGCGTTTTTATTTAGCATGCACAGACAAACAGACAGACAGGCAGAGAGACGGACATGACAAGTATGATAGACAGATGAAGCAGGAAAGAGGAAAGGGCAGGTTAGTTGTGCCAGCAGCCATTCTTCTGGGAATAAGACATATTCCATAAACTGGGTCTGGATCTTTTAAAAATGAGAGAGTTGTGTTCCTGTTCCCTCCCTCCCAGCAGCCCTAAAAAAACCCTGCACAAAACACTCTAATCAACATCGCGGCTGCCCTTTTCACCATGGCCCCTGTGCATGAACATGTGAGTGTGTAGGACATTATTAGTCTTCATACGGAGCGGGCTTGAAGGGGAGAAGGCCGACTCAAGAGGACAATATGCAATTACGGCTCTGCAGCTGAAAAGACTGTCAACATTACTGCCTCCTGAAAAGCAAAAAAAAACGTCAGAGTTTGTTATTTTTCTTCCTTCCTAATTGTCCCGGCGATGTTTTTTTTTTTTAAGATAATAGAGGGGGATTGTAATTCTGGGTTAAGTTGTGGAGGAAGAGGAGGAGAGGACAGAAAATCAGGGGTGAAAGGGGTGGGATAGAGAATGATGACAAAACAAGGCGATAGAAGTAAAAGAAGAGAATGTTCATCAGCCAGGTCAATTAGTGCAATGTGAATTGGTTCGGATAGCAATTTGCTTTGTCTGGCCGCTTTTGTTATGGAAATCGCTTTCTAGTTTCGGAAGGAAGTGTGAATTTATGTGTTCTCTGAAGGGAGAGAGAGAAAGAGAGAGAGAGAGAGAGTACAATGGGGAGAGACAGAGAGAAGGGAGTGAGAAAGAGATACAGAGAGATGGGAGAGAGTTACAGAGAGTGAGAGAGAGAAAAATAGAGAGAGGGGGCTAGAGAGAGTGAGAGAAAAAGAGAGAGGAGGAGAAAGAGAGGGAGACAGTAAAATGAGGAGAGACCGAGAGAAGGGAGAGAGAGTGAGAGTGTGTGTGTGTGTGTGTGTGTGTGTGTGTGTGTGTGTGTGTGTGTGTGTGTGTGTGTGTGTGTGTGTGTG
>JAOTRA010000027.1:670154-680175 GCA_026260255.1 Pseudolaguvia tuberculata | reverse complement strand
ACACACACACACACACACACACACACACACACACACACACACACACACACACACACACACACACACACACATAGAATTCGTTAATATTGTCTTGCAGTAGAAAAAAATGAAGGATTGGATGTGAAACTGGAAAAGAGAGCCACGACTGAGACAAATTCCAGAACTTTGTATTTGACAAGTTTCAACACAAACTAAATCAGCTAAATTGTGAAGATTGTTGGAATATTTATTATTTATTACGATTTGATTGACAATTTGAAGCGCTTCAGAAACAGGTTAGACATAATTATATGTATTTTGATCTTTCTAATAACCAAATTATTCATGCATGTGGCAGTAAGATATTTCCGATTTTCTCTAAAGTTTATCTACAGGTTGACTCAAAGCCCAAAACGTTATGATTATTAAAAGTACATTAGGTTCGAGCAGACATGCTGCTGTTACATCGAATTAAATCAGCGTTACTGGTACCCTTTCCTTATAACACACTATTCGATTTCACTTCTAGATTTCAAGTCAATATTTAAAAGTTATGTGTTAAAATGGCTTCTATCAGCTACAACAAATGGGTTTCTGAGCAGCATGTGCCTCTGGGAAACAGTCTTTATTCGATTATGTCTCTGTAATGGCAAGTCTCATAGTTAATTACTTATATTAGCCTATTGATTATTGTAATGATATAATACTCTGTGCATAATGACACGCCAAGTGCCCAATTTACATTTAGTAGCCACTGGGATATTCTTTTGAGGAAAGAAAAAATATTACAATAATCATACAAATAAAATAGAATAAAAGAAAGTAAAATAAAAGAAAATAATCTTTCCAATTTTGGAAAGGCTTTTTACTAAATTGTGGACTATGAGATTTGGTCTTTTAGATGTACATGCAATATTATTCGTGAGGTCAGGTATTAATGGTCAGGAAGTCTAGGATAGATTCATTCATTCATTCATTCATTCATATTTTAACCTTGGGTATCTGTAGGAGTCTATCCGAGCGCAAATAGGGCGAGAGGCAGGAGTACACCCTAGACAGGTCACCAATCCATCAAAGACTAGTGTTTCAGTTTGTCTTAAAGGTGTTTAACAGGGGTTCATTTCAGGGCGGTGTGCTGAACATGGGGTAGGGGGATTAGGCTTAGATGATTCTAAGGCCCACAGACTATGGGGTCCAGAGATCTGTTTCATAAATAGTATTAGCAGTAATGTGACAGTATGCTAGGTGAGGGATGAGTGTGTTATTATATATTCTTATATTATATTCTTTCATTTATTATATTCTTTCTTATTGATAGTAAGGCCCCTGAACACCATGTCGTTATTGAGCTCAGAGAAGATTAATGAGCTCACATTTTAGATCACTGTATGTTTGAAGTTTGAAGCCCAGGGTAAGAGGTGACAGGTGAGTATGGTGTTGAACTGCTGATTGGAAGATTGGGGTTCGATTCCACTAAGCTGCTAATGTTGGACTCCAGAGTAAGGATGTTTAATATGAGTGATTTAAATTTTACACATATACAAATAAAGAAATCCATATATTTGAAAATTATAGTACATATGCTAACCAAGCTATAAAGCCAAACTGTTTTACTCAATAAACTTTAAATGCTAATCTAATAATACAGATTTTAAAGCTAAAATTATATATTTATACCACCAAATCACTAGAAGTTAAATAACAAAAACAGAATAAATCAATCAATGAATTGCTTTTAAGCTTTGAGGCATCTGTTAGGATTGTAGAAATGTTGTAGTGTGACCCAGGCACATGTCAGGCAGCTGTTGTCTAAAGTATAAATGATAAGACTGTAAAAAAAATATTTATAACTTAAAATATTGTTTTTTTATGAAATATACAGGGTTCCAAGGTCTCATTTACCTTTTCCACACAAAGGCATTAATGATAACAATCTCCCACAGTTTTACTTCCTCTCTCACCATACTACAGATTCAGTAAAACTAACACATTGCTTTTATATAAATAAATCAAAGCAGGGGTGTGAGATGCTCCCATAGCTTGCCACGTTTCAAATTACACACTGATGTGTCGGCGCAGAGGCACTGTCCATAAATTAAAGTGGCACCAAGAACACTTATTGAAAATCCAAAGGGGAAAATGGAATTACTGAGGGCAATCCATCTCCGAGTGCCGTGCAACAGATGCTAAAGGGGAGAGTAATAGTTTTTTTTTTGGCAGACACCGTGCATGCACATTTGGGGAGTTGCATTACATCCTTCATGTAGCGTGCTTCACACTGCCCCTTCTCATTAACCTTATTCTTGAGGGCAAGAGTGGAAAACAGCACAACGTCCCCAGCTGTAATGTGGACATATAGAACAGCTTTGAAGTAAATATATGAGGGGATGTATTTTACATAAAAATGAGTTCCTTAGATAATTTTGATTAGGTAATTATATTGTCTTGGTTTAATGTGTCAGTTAAACAGAATTAACGTTGGCATATGGCTAGGCAGCGCGGTACCGTAATCGTTAGCACGGCTGACACACAACAAGATGGTCCAGGGTTGGGATCTTTCTGTGTGGTCTCCGTTTGCTTGGGTTTCCTGCGGGTACTCCGGTTTCCTCCCACAGTCCAAAAAATCCAGCAAAAAATGTGCAAATCACAGAAGTGATCCACTGTGGTGACCCTTAATGGAAAAATAAAGCTGTAAAAATTACCCTAAGAAACTTGAAACACTTTTTATTAAAAAAATCCGCAGATTTTCAATGTCGTTTCTGTTCATATCATGTATTGGTCTGTTTTAGATGTCTGTCTGAAAGAAAAGCCCAAATATTCCAGAATGATTGAGCTCCTGAGCTCTGTGAAGACATGGTATATTTTGTCTGGAGTGGAAGCACTTGATTGTCCAGAACAAAGCCCTGACTCTGACTCAACCCCATTGAACACCTTTGGGATAAACTGAAACCCTGACTGCAACTTGGATCTCTTCACTTGACACGTCTAAATCTCTATAATACTACAGTGGCTAAAAAAAGTGAATCCCTAAAGCTCCAGAGTTCCAAAATCTGGTAGAAAGCAGAAACAACCCCACCACCCCAAATCCAAACTGATGGAGAAAGGCATTAATTCTATTCTGACCCAGAAGCACACCACCTACTGTGATCAGGATCTTTAAGGCGATTAAGTCTACATATGATTCAGTCGCACAGGGTTCAAATTGTGGTGAAACAATAATCAAACTGATTAAGCTAAAAGACTCGGATGCAAGGTCATGGCTATAAAATCTTTGGCATCAGGACAAAGTCATAAACAGTTCAGGTTGAGGAAGATCTTAATTAATTGCTTAGTGCTTACTGTGACAGACGTGTCTGTGCCTACGCAAGTGGTAGACTGGTCTCAGCCTTTTGATGAGCTTTCATTGCGCTGACATTCTCGTTTTGTGATACTGAGCTTATATCTATCAATCTTTTACTAAATGCTGGTGTTAATTAACCCACAGCAACTATCTTTATCCTTTATACTATTAGGAGAATTGTTAATTAAGTAGGAAGTAATAGTTCACTGGTTAAGATGTTGAACTGCTGGTCAGAAGATGGTAGGTTCAATTTCCAGCATCACTGAGCTGTTACTGCTGGGTCCTTGAGAAAGGCCATTAACCTCTAAGATAAAAAGTAAAGGTCGTCCGAAATCGCATACTTCCCTACTATATAGTATGTGAGCCTAGAAGGATGGCCAAATTCTTATATGATGCAGACTTTACTATCTCACGAGGCCACGGACGACTTGTTATATGCGTAAGTGGCAGAAACGGTGGAGCTGCACTTTTCCAATGCTTTAAGTAGCTTTAAGTGCTTAAAGTTTTAGTAAAATTTTACTAGCTTAGCATCAATCAAAGCGGTGCATTGGCAGTCCAAAAATATGTACATTAGATTGATTGGTGCCCATATGAGTAAGTGTGAGGGGTTAATCATCGATATGTGGCCCTGCGATGGACTAGTGACCTTTCCAGGTTTATATCTATGTGTGCTGGGAAAAGCTTCAGCAATTTCGGATGGAGTCTGTGTAACTCTGGATAAGAATGAAATGTAAATGTGCAGTGAAACAGCTTTAACCTTTAACCCTTAACCTTATTATACTAAAGCGGTGATAAAAGCTAGTTAATCTATTAATCAGATGAAAGTCAGTACACACCTACATGAGAATGTATAGGTACAAAATGTGAAGGTCAATGAATGTATGCATGCATGCCTAAATACAGTAACCCACTCCTATACACCATTCTGATGTGCAAAACAAATGGCTCCCTTACTTACACCTGTTCCCGGCAGTCAATTATCATGCTGCCAGGACCATGAAACGACTGAATAATCATAAAAAAGCAGCGTGTTTGCAATGTGAGTAGACAAATGCAATATAGAGGAAGGCAAATGTCTAAAATTCTGTGCTTCAGCAGGAAATACAGTAGATGTCTTTGACCTGTAAAGGTAATGATTTGGCGACGCGAGGGGGAAAAATAGAAGCTACGTTCTTTTTTATTTGTAACCGATTGCTTTACTATTCATTAGAGAATGAAACTTTATCATATGAATAGGGCACTTTTTCTTCATGTCATATACATTGTAGGTACGGATAAAAATAATTAAGAATGCTTAGCTATGTCATAGCTACATGACAGACACAGTACACAGCAAGAAAATGGAAGATGTTCTATTACTACAGCTATAAGTTTCAAGTTTTACCGTTTTTTTTTTCTGTTTAGATCCAGTAGTCATGGAACATGTGGCTTATTAGTGTTCTTCAAATTAAAAAGAAAAAAAGGAAAGACAAAAAAAAAACCAAGATTAATTGTTCCCCTCTGTTTAAAAATACATTCATTTGAGAGGGGGGAGGAGAAGGAATGGCTGCTGGCCCTGAGATAGGAACCAAAGTCTTCATACAACCTGCAAGAGAGAGAAAGAGAGAAAGAGAGAGAGGGGAAGGCAAGAGGGGAAAAAACACAGACACACAAACACACAAATGTGCCCTATGAAGAAAACCGGGTCGGCGTCTGGTGGAAGGGGAAGAAAGGCAAACCTTTTCACCAGGTCCTTGAAATACAAGCTGCAGGAAGCTAGAACATTTTGGTGGACTTCAAACTCTTTGCCATCAACTATAATTTTCAGGTCTGTAAATTCTTTCTCTCTGCGTTGCTGGTTCAGCTCCTTCAACATCTCTGTAGAACAAAGAACAAAAAAAAAAAAAACAGACGTTGCCAAATACTGTTGTATAATTGATAGAAGGTACAAAAGGGACAGAGAAATGGAAATATGTGGCAACACATCGGCACATTGTCTATAAGAGAAGAGGAGGGAAAAGTAGAGGACATTAAGCAGTCATATATAGTATAACAGCAAAAACAACAAACATGCAAACACATTTGCAGGCAGGAAAACGGCACTTTGGAGGTTATAAAATTGGTGGATTATCACAGTGTACACAGATGACATTGAGACTTGGCACAGGTCCTACAACTAGTGGACTCACATCGGCTATAAAAATGAATATTTTAAGCTTGATGTAGACACCCAAAGTCTCTTTCTCTCTTTCTTTCTCTCTCTCTCTCACTTTCTCTCTTGTTCTCTTGAATTTTACTAAATTTACTAAATTGTGAAGCCGGAGGCATAGAGGACTGGTGCAGCAGTCAGAACAGTTTATTACGGGGAAAGACAGGGGTAAACACAGAGCAACCAAGTCCAAATAACAATCCAAAAATCAGAGTCAAAGTCCAATAATCCAAACAGCAAAATAATCCAAAGGTACTAAGAGTGTTTGTTAAGGACCTGGGGCAACAATACTTTGCACTGTATTCCAGAGGACCTCCTGCTTATATAGAGCGCCCACACCCAATGACCAAAGCCAGGAAACAGACCATCAAAATTCAGGCGAGGGCGCCCTCTCGAGACGGTCCTCCGAACGCCACAGTCCTTACATAAAAAGTGAGTGTAAAATGCATGTAGTTGTGGTCTGTAATAAACCCGAGGTAAGCTGGTAGTAAAGCATTAAAAAAATGTTTGTCTTTGATTAAATTCTGTGTATGAGGCAGATAATCAATACCCCATTACAATACCCCCACTGCCCTGTTGAAATTTACAAATCGCAACAACAGATAAAAGACATATTACAAAGTTCCTTTATTACTATAAACGGTACATGGAAAAATTTGTTTATATCTTTTGTTTTCTATCTATTAAAATCAGAACGGCTTGCTGAGACCGATTTATTTATTCACTAAATGGTGCAGACAGAATACGCCATTTCTCTGTAGTTTTGTTATTTTACATGTAAATCAATTGCTTGAAACTGTTCCCATGCAATTCTGATGTGTCTGCGTCTGTCTTTCCTGTTTTAACGAGGAAACTACATTAGAAGCGACTGTGCAAGAGAGCAGACAAGCATCTTAGCAGGAAATGTGTAGTACAGATAACTAAATGTCAAAAAAAAACCCCCAAAAACCCAGAAGAGCTTTTTGATGTGAAGAGGAAAAGGAGCTGCTGGTGTTTAATGAGGCTCTGTAAAGTGAACTTTCCTGTCAAAATTCAAAAGAGGGGCAATACAAGGTCAGGAACTGCTGAATGCACTGCACATCCACTGTCCTGGGAAAAGGTGAGAGAGGGGGGAGGTGAGTGTCGGGGGTGATGAACTCACTTATTTCTCATCTCAACACTCACACACACAATATATACGAGAGATCAAATAAGACTAATGATAATCAAAGATATAGTTACAGAAGGTTTATAGTTTCCAACTGGAATATTAGCAGTAAAGAGACACTAAACCCATAATAAATAATAAATATTCATAAACGCAATAGATTCATTCAATAGTATATTCTTTAAATTGTATATTGTTATAAATATGGAGTAATGTGTATTTTGCGATCGAAACAAAGCAGTGCTGTATTATGCAGTATTTGTGATGTGAATTTTAGTTTCGGATTAAAAAATAAGTGAATCAATGACTCAGTTAATTATCTACCCATTATTTATTAATCTATCAACCAATCAATCATTTATTATTAACCTTCATTTATCATTCATCTTCGAACCTGCTTATTCCCTAAGTCACGGGGGTCTGCTGGAGCATATCTCAGCGCACTTTGGACAAAGGGGATGGGTACACCCTGGATTATGTATTATATTATATGTATTATATTATTATATATTTTATTATTATTGTTGTTGTTATTAATATTGGTAATAGTTACTGTTGTTATTATCATGTTGAGGAAGATGGTTTATATTATTATTATTATTATTATTATTATATAGTTAATAATAATACTATAACTTTATTACCATTAGTCGCTGTAGAAACAATTGTTATGGTTGTCTTATCATATCAGACCTCTGATTTGCTAATTGTGCTATTTTTATTCTATTTCTATAAAAATCCACATTGTGAAACCAGATTAAATAGTATAGTGCAGTATAGTATAGTTTTAGTATAGTGTCATTCTATACTGCTGTGCTGATCATTAGCCAACTTTTAGTTTTAAATCAAGCATCAAACATTTCCCCACAAATTAATCTGGTATTATTTTATTAAATAAAGCCAACTCGACTAGGAAAATTAATCTGTGCTTGAGTGTGTGTCCCATTTGTATGAGGTGAAGTTGACATTTCAAGCAGTACCAAAAGCCACTAAAGCAAATATGACAAAATGTGTGTTTTTTCACCCCAGACAAAATGCCACACACAGCCCACAGGGATGATAGTAGATTGAACAGCGTTCAGTGTAAGAGGCCATTTCAAAGTTGAATTAGTCCAAGGTGTGTGTGGTAGAGGGTGGAGAGGTGCAGACACACAGGCAATGATGAAGAAAAGGTGAACTATTATATGAACATAATAGTTGAAACATAATAATACTGTATGATACACAACAATTAAATTAAATTAAAATTAAAAATTAACTTTCTATTTTAAACATGTATTCTTTTACATTTTAGCTGTATTTATTGTACCATGCAACCCAGAGAGCAAAATCACACACATATTTCAGCTGTGAAGAGAGATTTCTATCTATTTATTTATTTATTTATTTATTTATTTATTTATTTATTTATTTATTTATTTATATATTTATAATTTATTTATTTTTTTCAATGAGAGAAACATAGTCAGGAAAATTCATTTGAAATATCTGTTGATAATAATCTATATAATCATCTATATTTATAAAATATTAGATTATTTTGTAAATAATTGATATCAATCAAATAGTTCACACACTCACATTGGTTTCTATTTCAATAAAACTTTGTGAATAAAACTTTTTTTCAATGTTTGAATTTTCTATGACGTATTAATTAAACCATTTGAATAAATAAGCTTGGAAAGAACACTATAGATTTAAGTGTTTAATGCAGATGTTTCAGGTTCACTATAAGTGGTTATAACAGCCATATAACCATGTTATAAAAGACATCTAAATAGTTTACCAAGAATGTTTTACTAAGTATAATTTATGGCACATATGATAGGACTTGCTTTAGATTTCAATCGGATATTTGTGTGATTTTTAGTCTAACTAGAGCAGCCATTGTGCATGTGTGTGTGTCTGTCTGTGTGTGTATATGTGTGTGTCCGACATGGCTTTCACCTCCAATCTCATGTTGTGATGAACACCCAATTCACTTGCAGACTGAATAATAGAGAGGCAGCCGTAGAGAAATGAGGGACTTTAGCTGCAGTTGAACAATGGTTCCCCGTGAAGTTGGTGGACACGGATGATAGAAAAGAAAATTGTGGTGTATAAGTGGAGGGTCAATGCCCAGCAAGGAACAAAACATCATTAGTTGGCCCATGAAACAGCCTGAGGCATTTGTGTGCTTTCCAACACACACACACACACACACACACACACACACACACACACACACACCCCAAGCTATGTTGGAAGTGCTGCTCGTATTCCACCTACGCTGTATAAATTAACACAGAAGAGAAAGAGGGGAAGCTGTGTAGAGTGAAATCCTGGTGAGCTGATATATTATATATAATATATGGTATAGGTTAAATTTATACAAGAAATGTACTACATTAATTAATTAGTTAGTTAGTTAATTAATTAATTCATTCATTCATTCAGTCAACTTCTAACCCACTTATTCCTTAATTTGGGGTCACAGGGATCTGCTGAAGCCTATCCCAGCAGACATAGGGGTGAAAGGCATGGATCCATTGCCGGGCTATGCATAGAAGAACAACCATACACACACTCACTCCTGTGGGCAATGTAGAATCACCAAACCACCTAATGTACATATTTTTGAACTGTCGGAGGAAACCAGAGTACCAGGAGAAACATGCAAACTACAAACAGAAAGACCCTTTGCCCGGGAATCAAACCCGGGACATTCTTGCTGCAAAGCAAGCGTTCTAACCACTAAGCTAGCGCGTCGCCCATCAGATTGTTGAATAGTTCTATTTAGAGAGAATGTATTTATTTTAGAATAAATGGGATGAATTTGTATGGGAGTGAATGTGCCTGAGTGAATCCCAGCAGTTCCTTGCTTTGCTTATGATTATCTTTCAATGTTGGACAAAGCAATAGGGAAATCATTTTGTAGGAAATGGTAGCCTAGTGGTTAAGGTGTTGGACTAATACCAGAAAGATTGGGGTTCGAATCTTACACACATTAAGAACATAGATAAATACATTTGAACAAAAATGCTAATAAAATAGAGTATCTAATGTTGAAATCATTTACAATATAATCAAATCATTTTAATAATAATAATAATTTTAATTGAAGAACTTTTACAATATAATAAATAAGAAGCATAGATAATAATTCTGCAAAATCAGATATAAAATCACACTGTCTTCACTGTATCATTTAAGTTCAATTAATCCTAGGTTCTTCTTTCTTCATACTTAATTCTTTGATCTTTTTTTGGGGGGGGGGCAGAGGTACACCCTAGAAAGGTTGCCAGCCCAGGGTCAGACACACACACACACACACACACACACACACACACACACACACACACACACACACACACACACACACACACAC
>JAOTRA010000027.1:624266-645745 GCA_026260255.1 Pseudolaguvia tuberculata | reverse complement strand
ACACACACACACACACACACACACACACACACACACACACACACACACACACACACACACACACACACACACATTCGCATCAAACACCAAACTGGAGAAAATGTGATCTTATGAGATCTTTGAGTTGATCTTATTTAATGTTCACACAAAGAAGACTTTAGTTTGAAGAATAAAGTAACAGTAGCAGTGCTACATTCTTTTCTCAGAATTAAATCCCTCTCCATGGACTCTCCAAGAACCTCTCCAAGAACAATGTGTAGCCGCTGTTACTTCAAAAAATCCATCATCTCCAGCATCATGTTAGAAACAACACAGGATCTGTGCACTGGAAAAAAATATCGCCAAATTTCAAAATGAACCCTTTGTTTAAAATTTTAAAAAGACATTTCTGCTTATGGGTAGCAAGGTGGCATAATGGTTAGAACATTGACTAACAGCAAGAAGGTCCCGGGTTTGATTCCTCGAGTTTGTACCTTATATTGCAGCTTCTTCTCCTTTTGGTTGCCCCCGTTAGGGGTCGCCACAGCAGATCACTCTTCTCCACACTACCTTGTCCTTTACATCTGCCTTTTTCACCCCAACTACCTGCTTATCTTCCCTCACCACATCCATAAACCTTCCTCTTTTCCTCCTGCCTGGCACCTCCATCTTCAGCATTCTTCTACCAATATAATGCATTTATATTGCAGCTTATATTGCCAAAATAAAATGTCTTCTTAAGCTAAGCAAGAATTTTAGAACAACATGTTTTTGCTATTCTATCATTTAAATTAGTTGAATCTCAGCCCCACCCCCAAATATTGCCTACCTGGGATATCTGTCTGTCCATCCTTTTATGGTTGGGCCTCATTATCATTCATTCATTTACCCGTTTATTCCCTAATTTGGGGTCACGGGGGTCTGCTGGTACCTATCTCACCCCTGTGAGAGGCAGGGGTACACCCACACCCATAGAACCATGCACACACACATTCACTCCTATCGATCACCAATCGACCTAATCTGCATGTTTTTGGACTGTGGGAAGAAACCAGAGTACCCTGTGGAAACCCGAGCAAGCGCGGGTAGAACATGCAAATTCTGCACAGAAAGATCCCCCGGCCTGGAAATCGAACCTGTGACCTTCTTGCCAAGCAAACGCACCACCAAGGCCTCATTAAAATTATAATTAACTGATTTTTGGCAAGTGTAGTGGATAGCACGGTCGCCTCACAACAAGAAGGTCCCTGGTTCGAATCCCAGGCCGGGGATCTTTCTGTACAAAGTTTGCATGTTCTCCCCGCACTTGCGTGGGTTTCCTCCAGGTACTCCGGTTTCCATAGGAGTGAATGTGTGTGTAAATGGTTGTTTGTGTTGCTCTGAGATGGACTGGCGACCTGTCCAGGATGTACCCCCGCATCTCGCCCTATGTGTGCTGGGATAGGTGCACTAGGGAATAAGAGAATTAGGGAATAAGAGAAGATGAATGAATGATTTTTGGCTCACTCTTTTGTGATTTGTTATGTTTTCTGTGCATGACTGTGTTAAACCTTAATTAACTGCACTTCATCGAAGACTTAAATTCTGGATCTTCTGTTCTCCCTGCTCACTCAGGCTCACCAACACTAACACTGATCAATACAGCTTTTCTGCAACATTCAATCAGTGGCGCTTCCTAAGAGTTATGTGAAATCAGCCATACTGTAAATTATGCATAGACAGTGATCTGACAGAGGGCCAGTAGAAGACAACAAAATGAAGTTTCAGTGCTCTTACAGTATTATGAATGTAGAATAACTGTAATACAGGATCGTCAAACAATGTGCTCTTTTCCTAGTTTTTTATGGGTCACATTTAACTATCTAAGTGCCTCATTTGTTCCAGTTCATTCACTCGCTCGCTCAGAAGTGAAGCACAAGGCGTCGCTGGCTACATTATGTAATAAATACAACTCCGCAAATCTATCCAAATAACAGCTTCAAATGTCAACAATAGTACCACATCAAAAATGAGCACTAGGACAGTTTGGAAAGTTTCTCAACTTAGAGCTGAATCACAAGTGGAACAGACGGATGACTGGACCCTATGTCATGCTGGCAAGATTAAGAATGAGCGTTAACCTCAAGTCACACTCTAACCCTGCACTGCACCCAGACTTAATGGAAAAGATTCAGTCATCAACCCTCTGCTCTCGTCTGTAACCTTCCCTTCGTTCCATTATCCTGGCCGACCTGCAGATCGCTTCATCATTTCATCCGTCACTGCTTTTAAAAAGCAAAAACTTGTTTTGCTATGCTGAGTTTTGTGAAGAAAAATGGAATGTCATTGAGGTGAAAACCCAGAACATTACATCCTATGGCTATTTAATGTTATAGTTTGTTCTTATCTAGGGGTGTATCCATGATCTAGCAAATTCCTGAGAATGTAATGGGTCACTAACTTTATAGACCCTGACACATTTTACAAATAGAACAAATGTTTAGGACAGGGGTGTCGGAGGTTCAACCTGCAGGCCAGATGTGGCCCGTAGAGGATTTTCAAACAGCCGCAGCTGGACTGTTGACTTGTGCTATATGTGGGCTGCATTCTCAGAGACAACACAAGTAGCAGCACAATATTGGAGTTTCTCTAATAAAGAGCTGCCTCTATATTTTGATGCTGAGGGTTCCATAGCAAACGTTATATCTCATAATTTATGCACTTAAAGGATTCTTTATCTTTCTTCAATCCTCGCTCGAAGACACGGAAAATTTAAACAATGAATCTCCACTCTTTCTCACTTTTGCGATGTAATGGAGAAATTGAGGATTAATGGCTCTTGTCACATGATCACGGTACAGTTGTATCATAAAAACTTTTTATTATTGATTATTTTATTGATTATCATTATTGATTTTTTCTGGAAAGATAGTTAAACTCTGTACACCCTTGTCACGTGTCAACATTCAATCATTCATTCATCTTCTAATCCGCTTATTCCCTCTTCTAACATGCTTATTCCCAGCAGAACAAAGTCAAGGTCACAGGGTCTGCTGGAGGCTATCCAAGCGCACAGAGCAAAAGGCAGGGGTACACCTTGGACAGGTCTCTAGTCCAACACAGACCCACACATAGATAAACAACCACACACACACACACATACACACTCACTCACAAGGCAATCAACCTAATGTTTGTGGACTGTGCTAGGAAACCGGAATACCCGGAGAAACCCACACAAGCGTGGGAAGAACATGCCAACTCCACACAGAAAGACTCTTTGTCTCTTCTTGCTGTGAAGCGATCATACCTCCATGCCTCCCTGCGTATCTACATTTAAAATGAAATTAAGCATATGTGTCTTGTAGCATAGCTACAGCAAGTGTTTTTCATGGGTGGAAATCTATAGCTGAAATTTCTTTTTATAATAGAGAGCACAGACATATCTTCTTCTTCTTCTCCTTTCAGCTGCTTCCGTTAGGGATCGCTCTTCTCCACACTAACCTGTCTTCTGAAAGTCTGAATAAAAAGGATGAAAAGGTATGTTTAATAGATCTTCTTCTTCTTCTCCTGTCGGCTGCTCCCGTTAGAAGTCGCCACAGCGGATTACTCTTCTCCTGTTATCTACATCTGCCTCTTTCACCCCAACTATCTGCATGCCTTCCTTCCCCACATCCATAAACCTCCTCTTTGGTCTTCCTCTTTTTCTCCTACCTGGCACCTCCATCCTCACTCCTCTGCACATGTACAAACCATCTCAACCTAGCCTCTCTCACCTTGTCTCCAAAACTTACATGCGCCGTCCCTCTAATAAACCCATTTCTAATCCTGTCCATCCTCGTCCCTCCCAATGAAAATCTCAACATCCTCAACTCTGCCAACTTCAGCTCCTCCTCTTGTCTTTTTGACAACACCACTGTATCTAAACCGTACAACATCGCTGGCCTCACTACTGTCCTATAAACTTTCCCTTTCACTCTTGCCGAAATATATATATATATATGAAAGAGTAGGGTCACACCAATGAATCTTGCCCTCAGTTTAAAGTAAGATTGCATTGATCTGTATTAAATATTGAAAGTCTATAGCCTTGTTCAATGAACAGCAACATCAATATCCAATAATTTTCTGTGCCATGCCTCATAGCAATCTATCTTTCCCTGCTGCTTATCCCTACCACCTTATTTTCTCTAATCCTCATGATAACTTTTATATCTCCAGCAACAAATATCCATCATCTATCTTCTTTATGCGCAGTTACAGAAATGGAGCTTTGCTTATTCTAAACACACTTTAAAAACCCAAACACGGATGCAAACACATCCTTCAGTTTGATTGCATTTGATGTATAGCACAAAATGCATAATAGACGGTTATTTGTACCTCTCGACATGAGTGATGTGGTTTTACAAGTACAGGCGATGTCTTAGGTATAGCCGGCAATTTGGTCATATTCTTTCTGTTTTAATTCATCGTTACTCTACTCTTAGCAGACCCTGCTTCCCTTGTGACCCATTATCTCAGTGTGGCAGATGGCTTTCCTCTGACTCAACAGAAAGCAAGCTAGAATTATATTCATGTGCGTGAGCGAGACAGAGAAAGAGTAAAGCAGGCAGCCAATACAAATAGTCTTTACAAGCATCCCAGTACAAGGAATTTTGATGAAAACTTTTAAACAGACAGCATTGACATTTCAGTCTCACATGGACAAAAAGTTGTTAAGGGAGATTACAAACTAAGTCAAACAAAAAAGTTAAGCAAAGAAACACATATTTAGAAATATGCCATAATCTCCCCCTGACAGACAAAGAGTTTGTGCTGATTTTGACACAGACTAATGGGAATGTAACAGATCACCAGTTTATAGACCTTATAATGCTATATGACGTCATATTGTTTAGAACTTTCACCCATACACTACACTGTAAAATTTTCGAAGGTTGAGTAGAAAGTCTATAATTGTATGCCCTACGTATTTGTATTACTCCTTCACTAAGAATATGAGGTTCAAACTGTTCCAGAATGACCCTATGCACCAAGCCCATGAGCTCCATAAAGACATGGTATGTTATACATGGTGTGCGAGAACTCAACTCTCCTGACCCTATCACTACACCTTTGGAACTGGAAAGATGACTGCAGCTCAGATCTATTGACTTAAGCTCACTAAAGCTGCTGTGACTGAATGAGAAAAGAAGTCATACTTTTATAGGTGAAAAACTAGGACAAACTCTGAAATAGGATGTTCAGAGGTGTCAATACTTTTATCTATATGATGAATAATGATGTATAATATGATGTATAACAAAAAGACTTCTATACATAGACTTTTTCGACATAGTTTAGTACAATAACCAGTGCGCTGGTTATTACTCAGTTATTACTTATTACCTAGCTTATAAGTACACGTAATACTTATAACTAATAGTTAATGCTTAGATCATGTCCTATAAATACACAGTTTATTACTTAGTTAATACTTATTATTTAGTCTATAAATACATGGTTTATAACGTAGCTATTATTTATTACTTAGTGTATAATACATTGCTTATTACTCAGTTACTACTTACTGCTTAGTGTAAAAGTACAATGTTTAATACTTACTAATTAGTTATTATTTAGTGTATAATACACAGTTTATTACTAGTTATTACTTAGTACTTAGTGTATAAATACAACATACATTGCTTAGTTATTACTTATCAATTAAGTACACCTTTTATTAATTAGTTATTATTTCTTTCTTTAAGTACAAGTACACTGTGTATTACTTAGATAATACTTATTATTTAGTGTATAAATACATGGTTTATAACTATTACTTATTACTGTACAATTACAATGTTTATAACTTATTTATAATGTATATATTAGTGTATAATAAACTGTTTATTTCTTAGTTATTACTTATTGCCTAGTTTATAAATCCAGTATTGATCAGTTTTAATTGTTACTTAATGCTTAAGTACAAGTTGTAACTTATTACTTTGTGTATAAATTCACTGTTTATTATTTATTTATGACATATTACAGAGTGTATAAATAAAACAATTTTTGCTTATTTAAAACTTAATAGTGTATAAATGCAACGTTTATTACATGTTTATTTTTTTATGTTTATTTACAGCATTTGGCAGACGCCCTTATCCACATCCACCTCTTTTAGACAACTGATCAATTGGAGGTTAAAGGCCTTGCTCAGATGACCAAAGTGGCGGCTTGGTAGTGTCAAGAATCGAACCCCGTTCTTTCTGGTATCAGTTCAACACCTTAAACCAAGTCAGTCCTTTCTTAAGTTCTCCTTAAGTATATGCAAAAGTTTGTTTAACTTGTTTTACTTATTACAGATGGCACGATGGCTTACTGGTTGGCACTGTTGTCACACAGCAAGAAGGTTTTATTCCTGTAAATGGGCCTTATTATGTAGAAATGAAATAAACATTACATTTCTAGTGCTGTAACTCTTTAATGTGCCTTATTAAATACGAACTTTGGTTCATACAGTGAAGGAAATGAACACAGATAAAGAGCCATTTCGTTGCTAATTGCTTTACCGGAAAGGCGTCTGTGTGCATTATGGGCTGGTTTTGTGCTGCCTTTAAACAGGGGTTGTTAATTTTAACAAATTTTACAAATCATGAAAGCGTGTAGCATCACAAACATCCTATTAATGTGTTCAATTCTTTGATATATATGAGAAAAAGTAATTAATGTTTTTTTTAACTAATATATGCTTTTGCAGGGTTGCCAAATCACATGTGACATGAAAGAATTACAACTGACAAGAATCTTATTCATGTATCTGAAAAAAAAATCATGTCACCAACCTGACTTGCAAAATCGTTGTTTTCTGTGTTTTGATAGAAAGAACTTGTATCCCAATACAATTAATATTAGGTAAGCTCTGGGCAGTTGCATAATTTCGTTTTCCATGGCAAATACAGATATTTTTGTCGTTCTGTTTTTAATTGCCCTGTGAGATTTGTTAGATAACTTAATCTTCCACTATCTATACTTAGTTTATTATCTGCGATCATGTTTTCTGAATGTGAAATGAAGATGGATTTGTCTAGTTGTGTATTCTGATGACATCCAAATGTACATAAAGTCAGATTCTTTAAACATGGTAGCTATTACTTAATTAGGCTATAACCACTGTGGTCGCAAATTAGCAAAAGCCTGCAGGGTCTGTGAGAGGGAAACATGCATATTGTTCATTTAACCTGATTTTTAAAGGTTAACTAAATAATGTACAAAATAGATCACTGCAGGTTAAGTTTTAAATTTATGTACATAATTACACAGTTTTTAATGTAAAATACTTGCTAAAAAGAATAAATATGAAATTTAAAAAAAAGATTATTTTGTGTGTTGAGGGTGATTGGCATATTGCCTGAAATGTATATGTAAGGCTGGGCGGTGGCGTAGTGGTTAGCATAGTCGCCCTTCAAGGTCCCGGGTTCGATTTCCGGGCTTGGGATCGTTCTGTTGCATTTTCCGGTTTCCACTCACTTTCCAAAAACATGTACATTAGGTTGATAGGAGTAAATGTGTGTGTGTGAGTGGTTGTTTGTCTGTGTGTCCTGCGATGGACTGGTGAACTGTACAGGGTGTACCGGTACCTCTCGCCCTATGTACGCTGCGACAGAGGTTGAATTGGGGAATAAGCGGGTAAAAAGAATGAATGAATGAATATGTAACGCAGCATTTACTGTACAATGCTTTAGGACTGTATTGCACAGACCAGTACTTGAGATCCAGATGGCCGTCAACCAGACAACAGAATGTGGCCTAACCAGTACCAGATATCTTCAGCTAAGAATCACCAACAAACAATAACCTGCATGAAGTGGAAGAGAATAAAAGCGAACAGGAAATAGTGCAGCTTCTCTCATGGATCTGATTGCAGCCGGTTTCTGTTTTGGATATATGCTTGTGATCATTGCCAGGTGACATGGAGGAAAAGAGTAGTGAACACATGGTATGTCCTGTGTTTATCTATGGACAAGTTGAGTCCAGTGTGGAAGTCTAGCGCTGATCATAAATATATAGAGCAGGGTTAGTTCTGTCCTAGCCCGGGTTTTACAGTTTATGCTAGCTGTTTCAGACTGCACATTGAAAAGACGAGAGGGAGACACAAGACACTGGGTCTCTGTTTCACATGAACCACAGTGAACAAAGGCTCTGCTGTAGTGACACTGTGAGAACGGCTATTTCAGGGAGACGGCTGTTGGATTGTGTGTTTTACCCAGAGGTGCTAGAAGGTTATTCCAAAGACACTAGAGGTTTTAAAGACATGCATATCATTATGAATAAATAAACATTTATTCATATATATAACAGACAGACAGACTGGAACACTGGAGACTATAACTTGAGTCTATATATTCAAAGGCAGAAAAGAAAGACGAGAATTATGAAGGAAAAGAGGAACATGGTTGGGCGGAAGGAATAGGGGAATATGTATATGTCAGAGTGGGAGAAAAAGGGCAGAAAAAGCAAAGGATTCATGAAGACTGGGGTGAAAAGCAATGGAGTAATTAAAGGTTAATCTCACTCCTTTTTACTGCATATAAAAGCTGATATGCTGCCACTGGGCTGCATTAAAAGCACCTTGAATAAGTAAGAGAACAATGGGCTCTTTAGAGCTGGCTGATGTGACGTCTTGGAAAAGGTTTTTTTTAGCTGAGAGCAAAAACAGACACCAAATGTACTGAACGGTAGACAATAACAAAACTGTAAACAAATTCAACATAATGGGACACACTGACAGATCTTAACATCAGAAGAATCAGTATCAATTCTGCCTAGTTTTCTCTTTTCAAAGCATCGTCATTAAAGGACACAGTGGGAGCTGCTAGAAATTGATGCAACTCGAACAAACCTTCTGTAAATCAAGCAGCGTGAACAGCCAAGCTGGTGATCAACCAGGAAGTGAAATTGGCCAAATCATCTATTTTAACACAAACATCCTACACTGTTTCCTAACGAATATGTCAATTAAGAGCTAAAAGGAGACCAGTTCTAGTTGTATGGCTCTGCATGTATCATTATTGGCCGATTTGAATGCATCCAACAAACCAAGTCCTTTGCGACAGCCTCACAATCAGCTTGACCTCAGGGGACATGAATGGCACGTATGAACTGAATCTAAATCAAAATTTTACTAATGCTGCTGATGTGGTGGGCAGCAGACAGTATTTCAGTTTAATTCACTGCCTTTAACAAAAATCACATGAGAGCAGGAAACAAGGGAACCGGCTAGCAGACCTAAAATGGGATTCTTTTATTAGTTTTTTCTCGCCTTCATTTCTCTATTGGCAGTCCAGAGAGGGTAATGTGGAGGTGTGGATGGTAAACTGAGAAGGCCAGTGGCGGTAGAATAGGAAGAAATATCCATCCATCATCTCATGTCACATCATTTCCTTTGACATGTCATTTTCACTTGGCCAGAGACAGGCAGTTCTGATTCATCGACTGTAACTACCACTTTGACCCATGTGAAAAAAAAAAAGCTTTAGGCGAGTTTTATTCTTTCTTTCACTCTCTTTTGTGTCTGTAACCTATGCAGCTGTCGACCAAAGTAAACAACGAGATGCCAAAATGTGCTGCCAATTTGTTCTGGATTCGGAGTGCTTGACTTGAATTGCGATGTGAACCATTGTGTATTGTGGTAAAAAAAAATCCATTCAGGATGAAGATTGGAGCAAAAGAATAGAAAATATGTCAGGCATTTAAATGTGGAATTGTCATAGCTACACTTAGCCAGTCTGCTTTTTCGCTTTCTAAACACTGGAAGTATCTTCACGCAATTACCGACGTGTTTTGCAGAACACACTAGGACATCTCAAATCGGGTAGACAGATGTTTCTAATTAAAAATGCATTTCTAAGCTTTAACCTGAGCTCCTGCTGCCAAGATTAGAAAGAAATTTAAGCAAGCAAACAGCCGGAAAAAGATAGGGGCAACTTTTTGAAAAATCAACGAGTATGCATGAAAACACATGAGAATAAACTAGCGGGATAAAGATTTCTATTACATCGTATGTTATACTGTACAAATATAATATACTTAATGCGATGAGGAGACGGAATCGAGACAGAGCTCAGACTTATACTCAGATTCCGACAAACACAACCATATTAACACTGGCAGGTTTACACAACGCATCATAAACACTCATTAATCCGTGCAT
Organism: Pseudolaguvia tuberculata; assembly: GCA_026260255.1. Lineage (NCBI taxonomy): Eukaryota > Metazoa > Chordata > Actinopteri > Siluriformes > Sisoridae > Pseudolaguvia > Pseudolaguvia tuberculata. The sequence continues at coordinate 635,589 of JAOTRA010000027.1, read as the reverse complement.
GCTAACATTTCCACAGGCTACTTATTTCTTATTTACAAAGGCTTATTGAATTTATTCATAATACATGCAATTTCATCTCAGGAACTGAATGTAATAAATCGGGTTAGTGGATTTCACTGTAAATGCCTGAAATATGCTAGCCAAGATTAGAAACTTTAGCCTCTGTGCTAAGTTGATTCACTATAAAACCACATATAACTGATGTTAATTTAAAAACTTACTATCTTTGTCCTACACTAAGAGTCATTTAATGCTGCAGCATGTCCAGGGCATAAAAAGGGCTATAATCCCATGTAAACTATCTAAAAAAAGGTCTGCCTTGCACTCGTTTTTCCACCACGCTGTTTGATTGAAATTTTTAGAAAATCTACTGTAACCTTCAGAAATGGCAACGCAAGCTGTAATATACCTGTAGGTTGGACAGATAGCAAACTCAACATCTGTATGTGAGGGTGTTTTTGCTGTGTAGTAAAAAATTTGACACCTGCTAATAAGTTAAGCTTGCAAAATTAGTTTGACTCCATTTCCAGACTGACATCATGCCATTTTACGAGTGGAAAAAAACGGCTTTTATTTTGCTTGGGTAATTAAACACTGTGCCTATGTCTTCATTCTTGAGATTTTTTTTTTTAAACAAAATCATAGTGTAGTAAATTGACATCAGAATTTGTAGCCACAAGTTTTTATTAAATTCTCAAAAGATGGATGAAATGAGGGTGGATTGGGAAAGACAAAGTGAATTGGTATCTCGCAGACTGCCTGGAAATTGATAGGTCAGAGGTTAAGGTGTTGTTCTACTGATTGGAAACTACTCGTTGTGAGATTCTGTGGAAAACCTTTTAGTTGAGCTGTTTTTCTGTAAATCTGTACAGCATGCAACAAATGCAGTGAAGTGAAACCACAATACACACATCAAACAGAGCACATAAGGAACTCACTATAATCAGAATAGGTCTGAAGGTGGTCGAGGATGGTTCACTTCAGGGTCACATGGAACATAGACATGTAAAAGATCTAAGACCAGTTAAAGTAAAGGAAATACAATGATCCCTCGTTTTTCGCGGTTAATGGGGACCAGAAACTTCCGCGAAAGCTGAAAGACCGCGAAGTAGTATTTGCCCCTAGAAATTTTTGTGTATGCGGGTACTGTACAAGAATGTTTTAAATATGTAAACACTTATTTGATTCCCTTATGTGTACTCTTATTGGTCGGTGGCTCACCGGAAACCAATCCGGCGCCTTTATGAAAGCCAGTGGTATGTACAGTACTCTGAGTCAGCTCATCTCTTTGGTTGACATGCAGGGATCCTTCTCTTTCTCTCACGCATCAACATGAAACAACGCTCCTTTCCACAATGTGGCTGCTGACCTGCGAAGCACTAAAGCCGCAAAACATGAAGCGCCAAGTGGCCAGGGAACACTGTAATGTAAAGCTATTCTCTAGGGCTATTCTGTGTTCCTATTGTGGAACTGGCTGAGATTTTTCTCTATGATGATGCCGGAGGGAAGTCGGAACTGGTGTCTTCCAGCACGGCAATGGCGCGTTGCTTTTTATAACACAAACCCACACACACAAACCATGCACAGGAAACTAAAAGGCTACAAAGAAATGCATGAATCTAGGTGGATTCTGAGGAAACTAAAAGGAATATGTTGGTGTGTTATTGAGTAACCTTAATCTACAACACTTAATCTAAATATTTGTTAAATATTTTTTTACTTTGAGCTCAGTACACTAGGCTTTGGTTAAGTAAATTCCAAAAGCAGCTACATCCACTAAAATTTGATTGATCATATGACTTGTGCATCAGAAAAGGAGATCTAGAATAACACAAAGGTTGCGTCTGAAATCACGCACTTATAAAATAGAGGTGAGGGACAAAAAATAAAATTTTTAGACTCATTGTGGTGAGCGGTGCAGAGGCATTGTTTTTAGGTTTATCGCCTCACAACAAGAAGGTCCTGTGTTCGATTTCCTGGCAATGAGTGTTAGTTTATGGGTGGCGTGGTGCCTTAATGGTTAGCACAGTTACCTCAAAACAAGAAGGTCCTAGGTTGGATTGGGGATCTTTCTCTGCGTAGTTTGCATGTTCTCCTCACTCTAGCATGGGTTTCTTACGGATACTCCGGTTTCCTCCCACAGCCCAAAAACATGTACTTTAGGTTGATTGGTTATTCTAAATTGCCCATTGGAGTGAATAAGTGTGTGTGAGTGGTTTGTTGGATATAGGTGTCCAGCAATGGACTGGCAACCTGTCCAGGGTGTACTGTCTGTGCACTGTACAGAAGTATAATGGAGGTGAAAAAATGGCAGATCACTAAAAAACACTGTCTGTATTTTTTTTCCTTTAAGTACTTCAATAAAGCATTTAAAAAGTGACCTACTAATCCATCGAGGATTCTTATACTCATCTCATGAGGGAGAGACAACAAAACATGCAGAAATGGCGGGAAATTTCAGAATAAAATTCATTGTTTATCCAAGTGAAAGATTATCCAACATTAAATTCACGTTACTGTGATGTTAAATATCAATATCAAAATAGCAGATGTAACATGTACGAATTTCATAACTGTAGCCATACTATACGATTGTATTTTATTATGTATGTTGGGAACGGAGTACAAAATAAATTGGGTCATATTTAAATATTATGCAATTTCGTGGAAGCCATAGTTTTAGTTTATGATAATACAACCAATATGGCCGCTGCTGCTGCAGAACTGACATAATTATATGTTGCTTCAGGCAAATGCTTAACTTCCTGTTTGTTCTGTGTACCTTTGTTTCTCTTTTGTTGTTCTATTTAATCACGGGTCATTATAGGTGCATCGATGATCATTTTATAATCACATCACCGGTATGTGAATCAAACGAAGCCAGTCTGAATCCTTAGTTAGCAAAATGTTCCCGGATTTACAACTCTATCCAGGATTAGGTAATACATGTGATGCATACTTCCGTGCATACTTCATCATGCAGGAGTTGCAGCAAGAGAAGACATGGCACTGTTCCATTCTTTAAGTAGCTTTAAGTATTTAAAGAAAAAAAAATGCAGTTAAATTGCATTCTTAACATCATTTAAGGTTAACGTTATCTGACTTTAAATTTGTCCCACTGTGACATTGTATGTCATATCACCATGACGGATGTAGTATGTTTACAATTCATTCATACTACCTTATAACTATACTACATAAAACATACTTTTGGGAGCTAGGTACTTATACATACTTGCACATACTTAAGAAGTATACAATTTCAGATACAGCCTTAACAATCTGACTCTCCGAATCATGATCCCTCAGAAGGATTTAGTCCGAAAAGTGTTTTTAAGCCCAATTACCAGCAGGCAGAAATAGCCCCAGCTTTGTCAATAGATGCACATCAGTGAAAAAAAAAAGTAATTTAAATGAAAAATACACAGTGGAATGTGTTTGAGTCACAGCTTATTCCCTATAGGCTCAATAAACATATCCACATCATTCATCCTTAGTGCAACCTCACAGTAAAAATAGCATCTGATAAAAAAGCCTATGATATAAATGTAATTTATGGATCCTGAGAAATGCCCAGTGTGTGTATGTGTGTGTGTGTGTGGTTGTGTGTACAGACACAGAGTAGACAGTCTTCCTTCAAGTTGCTCTTTGTAATGCTTAACGCTCTTCTCTACACAACTAGCATTGAGTCTCCTTTACCAGACGTTCAGGCCATATTGCAGTCAACCTTTGAGAATTCACTGCTGGGTCAAAATGCTATAGTATTATAGTAGCTATTCACCACAATCTGAATCATGTGTGAAATTTATCCAATAGGGAAGCGCCACATCACTGGTAGGTGACTGGTAGCCAGCCAATCACTAAGAGTATGTGTCAATCTCTGGCCAAGCCACGTTTTAAGAAGTATGTGATTCATAACTTGGGCGCTGAATATGCGAGGTCAGTGCTCAAAGAAACTGAAAGCTTGCAGAGAAACCTGCTGCCAATGCATGCGCTTCACTCCCACTTGGCTCTCTTTGATGACGAGGACCTAGCCGCATAGGCCACATGACCTTCTGGCTGAAACCGTGGGGCTTGCAGATCAAGCTAGTAGTGGAGATAGAGATGTGCTTGGCTCTCTTGATACACCTCTCTAGTCCAGGGATAGTCTATCACAACAATTATCTCTTGTGAAGGAAAAGGGTGTGATAAGCATTGGGTCCAGAGCATTTGTGGAAAAACTGCTGCAGCTGTTGGAGGTGGTAGCTTGGACAGTAGCTAGGCTAGATCTAGAGTGATTCAGGGGCCATCTTTTCTTCTTATTGAAACAATATGGATTGGCTAAATGAGCACATCTATCAAGCGCTGACCAGTGTAGAACTGATACTGTAAGGTTTTCTGACACTTGAATGTGCAACTTCACTGCAGACTCCTAGGCTGCCTTCTGGGCCAATGAAGACCACCTCAATCCTAGTGTTTAAGGACTCAGTTGCAGCCGTACCTTGCCATTATTCCATGATGATGTTCCAGACTTAAACAAAGACAGTTTGAGAATCGTGTCAGGTATGGACCTGGCCTCCCGGAACATAGCACCTTGACTCATACTCCCCCAAGAGTGGAATAGAAGGGAAAACTGCCTGGTATCGTTTCCAAAAAGATAAAGCTGAAAACTGTTCTGAGAAGAAAATCTGGGTCCAAGAGACCATGGTTCAGACCATTGCGTTTACTTATAAGCCTTGGCTCTCCAGATGCTGGAGATAATTAGCATGCATTAGACAAGGGCACCTCTGTGCTGTACTAACAGAAACGTCTCCTTCAGTACCCTCACAATTGTCATTGTGCATATGGTATTGGATTGAAAGTTTTGACCTTTTTAGTTTCTTTCCATCTTCCATTTCTTACATCATCTTTACCCTATTCCTTCTCCGTGTACTGCATATCAAAAAATACACAACGGTTGTCAAATATATTTGAAATGATTATAGGGATGAATAAATAGATGGAGTGCTGGCGAAGTGTTTAACACGGATGCCTCACAACAAGAAGGTGCCGAGATGTGTGGAGTTTGCATATTCTCAGTGTTTCTCATGGTACTCTGGTTTCCTCCCACAGTCCCAAAAACATTAATGAATTAGGTGGATAGGTGAGTCTACGTTGCCTATAAAAACCCAGCTATTAGGGTTGCACAGGCCAGATTAGCCTTAGCGCTGCTCCCGAGACCAGATTAATGGGAGGGTTGCGTTAGGAAGGCATCCAGTATAAAAATGTGCCAAGTCGAATGTGGAGACCCCTCATGGGAGCAACCGAAGGAATAAAAAATAATGATGAAAAACAAACAGATAATGATTTAAAAATTTTTTATGAAATTGTAAACCAGAGCACATAGGGCAAGAGGCAGGGGTACACCCCGGACAGGTCGCCAGTCCATCGCAGGTAGACAAACAACTACACAAACACACACACTCACTCCTATGGGCAATTCACAATTCAACTGGGCGGCATGGTAGCTTAGTGGTTAGCACAGTGAAAATCATGTACAGTGGTGTGAAAATGTGTTGGCCCCTTTTCTGATTTCCAAACTTTTTGTCACACTTTAAAATTTCAGATCATCAAACAAACTTAAATATTAGTCATGGATAACATGAGTAAACACAAAACACAGTTTTGAAATAAAGGTTTTTATTAAGGGAAAACAAAATCCAAAACTACATGGCCCTGTGTGAGAAAGTGTTTACCTCCCTGTTAAAACATATATTAACTGTGGTTTATCACACCTTAGTTCAATTTCTCTAGCCACACTCAGGTCTGATTACTGCCACACCTGTTTGCAATCAAGAAATCACTTAAATAGGACCTGCCTGACAAAGTGAAGTAGACCAAAAGCTCCTCAAAAGCTAGACAGCATGCTGAGATCCAAAGCAATTCAGAAACAAATGAGAAGGAAAGTAATTGAGATCTATCAGCCTGGAAAAGATTATAAAACCATTTCTAAAGCTTTGTGACTCCAGCAAACCACAGTGAGAACCATTATCCACAAATGGCCGAAACATGAAACAGTGGAGAACATTCCCAGGAGTGGCCGGCCGACCAAAATTACCCCAAGAGTGCAGCGACGACTCATCCAAAGAATTGCAGGCTTCACTTGCCTCAGTTAAGGTCAATGTTCATGACTCCACCAGAAGAAAGAGACGGGGCAAAAATGGTCTGCATGGAGTTCCAAGATGAAACCTGCTGCTGAGCAAAAAGAATATAAAGGCTCGTCTCAGTTTTACCAGAAAACATCTTGATGATCCCCAAGACTTTTGGGAAAATACTCTGTGGACTGACGAGACAAAAGTTGAACTTTTTACACACCTTCCAAAAGTGTGGCGTAAAAGTAACACCGCATTTCAGAAAAAGAACATCATACCAACAGTAAAATATGGTGTTGGTAGTATGATGGTCTGGGGTTTTGCTGCTTCAGGACCTGGAAGACTTGCTGTGATAAATGGAACCATGAATTCTGCTGTCTACCACAAAATCCTGAAGGAGAATTTCTGTCCATCTGTCCACCTCTGAATGGCTGAAGAAAAACAAAATGAAGACTTTGGAGTGGCCTAGTCAATGTCCTGACCTGAATCCTATTAAGTTGCTGTGTGATGACCTTAAAAAGGTGGTACATGCTCAAAAAACCCTCCAATATGGCTGAATTACAACAATTCTGCAAAGTTGATTGGAGCAAAATTCCTCCACAGCGCTGGAACCGACTCATTGCAAGTTATCGCAAAAGCTTGATTGCAGGACAATAACCCTAATAACTAAGGGTGGCCCAACCAGTTATTAGGTTAAGGGGGCAAACACTTTCTCACACAGGGTCGTGTAGTTTTGGATTTTGTTTTTCCTTAATGTTCGAAAACTACTTTGGACTGTGCTAACCACTATGCTACCATGCCGGCCAGTTCTAAATATAAAGTTTTCAATGAAATGGGATTCTGTGAAAAATTCTAAACATGAAACGGTTCCAGGAAAACACAAATATGAACACCACACAAGGGTTAAACATTCAGAAAACAGACTCTCCGACAGAAAATCAGGCATTTACTGATGTTTGGCAAACGTCCATATACAAAGTAAGCTGTAGTCACTGCAGGCAGACAAATCATAAAATAATGATGATCGATAGTGAAAAGGAGGAAAGAAAGCATGCAAGTTCTAGTAATCTTAAAGCTCTTATAGCAGAGTTTTAAAGAAACATTTGAAGATTTAGCAGAAAAATATTTGCATGTATATTTATTCAAGTTGTCAGTGATTGAAAGTTATTCACACTAAAATTGAGTTGTAATAGCAATGTGTTCATTCTGGCACTAACGGAGTATCTTTAAGTTTGAGAATGTCTGGCAACCGCACAATCAATGAGCTTACATCATTATGGCAGCCTCATTGACTTCACCTTCGTTTGTAAAATCAATAAACTTAAATATGTTTAATTGGCAGTTGAGAAGGGGCTTTAACTTTACTTTCATCCAGACTAATAAAGTCTGGAACAGTTTAATCAGGCTCCCTGGCAAAGATGGCAATTAAATGAATGATAGAAAAGGTCATTCAGAGATAACTATCACGGTGATCATTGACAGTAGATGTGATTTTGCCAAGTAGTAGTAATCCTGGATTTACATCCTTTGTTAATCCCAAATGAAAAATACAAAGCCAATCATAAGCATCTGGTGCCATCTGATTGTGTGTGTGTGTGTGTGTGTGTGTGTGTGTGTGTGTGTGTGTACCAAACCCACATCAATACAAAACAGTTTATTGGCTGAAACAGATAGTACATTTGATTTTGGAATCCTTTATTGACCATAGAAATTCCTGGTCTAATTAACATTAGATCACAACACGAAATATATTACAATTATTCCCTGAGATGGACTGGCAGCCTGTGCCCCTATTTGCGCTGGGATGGGCTACAGCAGACCCCCCGTGACCTAAATTAGAGAATAAGCGGCTAAGAAGATGAATGAATGAATATTATAATTATTGACGAGAGTCCAGGAGCGACATAATGATTTTTAACAGTTAATTATAAACAATTGCTAATGAACATTTGAAAAGACCTAGAACATTCTTACTATAAAACAGACATCTAATTCAGAGTCACTGGGATTTGCTGGAGACAATCCCTAGGCATATAGGGCAAGAGACAGGGGTACACATTGGACAGTTTGCCAGTCCATCACAGAATCACACACACACACACACACACACACACACACACACACACACACACACACATTTACTCTTATGATCAATTTACACTCACCCATCAACCCATGTTTTTGGACTGTGGGAGGAAGCCGGAGTACCTGGAGGAAACTCATGCAAGCACAGGGGGAAACATGCAAACCCGGGACCTACTTGTTGTAAGGTGACAGTGCAAACCTCGGAATAATATGCATTTCTAGCACCATGGTGTGTTTCCTTTCCTTTCCTTGTAATATTTATTTAATCAATAATGTGGTTCATTTACAGAACTGACAGGAAGATCAGAAGTATTTTCTTTGCATTATTATCTTTGCTGTTTGCATGTCCACTGAGGTGTTAAAGTTATTCCATTGCTTTTTTAAATGAATAATTTTCAAACAAATAACCAAGGTTCATTATCATATTTGCTGTCGAGACTTAGGGGAGACTGAACGAACTCAGGCACAGATAAAACCACACTTCCTGAAAATTACATCAGTATCACAAGGATGCCATGTGAAACAGACAAACATGAAAATGTTAATGTGAATAAATGATGTGGTGATGATACCACTGAAGCAATAGACCAAATTAAAAGCCGTAACCAGTGGTGGTGGTGGTGGTGGTGATGGCGGCGTTATCCCAGTGGTTTGGTGTGCAGTAATTAGTCCATGCCTGTGCTCTGCTGCGATTGTCATCTAATAGAGCTGCAGCAACTTGAGAGAATGAGCAGGACACTGTCTTTAAGATTAGCCCATGAATCTGCTTCTCCGCCTGGACTTTTATTCTAAGAGTCATTAAGCGTCTTTAAATGAGATCGTTAAAGCTGATGAAATGAGGCGGTATATTCAAGTGCGGCTGTAGCATCATGGCGACTGTTCCTCAGTGTTACCAACTGGAGTGGGCCATCAATCTGAACACACAGGAGGCTAATGCCCCATGGCAGCAATGCATGGGGCACGAGTCAAGGAAATAAAAAGCCTATAAGCAGCCTCATTATCTTGCAATAACACCAAAGAGGAAATATTTTCTTCATCAGTGTAAATTGTGTCAATGGCCTTGCGTTAGGTGAGAAAAGCCTACAGCAGATGCCTCTTCACCTGTGCTTATATTTCGCCAAAAATGACAATCTTGCTGCCACATCTGCTGTATACGCAGTAATGAGAACCAGATATAACTATGGGTGTGTGCAAGGTTTGCAGTCTCTCACTAGCTTCGTGATGCGACTGCCCTAGAGATGTCCAGGATCGATAAACGCTGTTACATGTCTGCTAGGTATCTGCAAGAACTGCTAGCGTATGTGAGCCAACAGACTCTGTGGACAAACGTGAGTCTTTCTACATTCAGCATCATGACAAAAACATCACTCCCATCACAAACATCACACCTGCAGGCCACCACTTTTTGGGGGTACTTTTCCTCTGGCAAGAAAGGGTCTATTGTAGTTGACGTCTACTGTCAAATATAGTCGCTAATACCAGTGTGTTTTCTGCATGTGTCAATGTTAAGAAAAAGTAATTAAATAGCTTCACACGCTTAGAAATGGTTCCTCTGGGTTCTATATCATCTTTTCTCCCAAGGCTTTTCATAAATTTTAAGGCTAATTGGGAGTTTTTACTTAAGTTATGTTTTGGGTAGGCCATATAAACGGATACCTTTTGAGTTGCAACAACAACAAACAGCAAGAAAGGTTTGATAGTCACCTTGATAGTCACAACCGCAAGAAGGTGTCTCTTGGGGTGTCTATACACTATTATTATTAAAGTTTGTGGTCACCTGAGCATCACAAACTTATGCAATTTCAAACACTCCACTTTTCTAGTAAGACTTTCCAGCCCAATATTATGCTTAAATGTAAGAGCAATTCATTTAGCTCCAACAGTATTAGTGAGATCAGACACCAAACTCAGCTTAGGAGGTCTGGAGTGGGTTAGTTCATGCCAGTTCATGCCAAAGATGTTCAGTGATGGTAAGATCAGGCCTTGTGATTTTTTCAATCTAATAAGAACACAGCATGTGATAATGGAGCTCAGGGGCTTTGAGCTCATTTGGCAGACATTCTTATCCAGGGCAACTTACAGTTAGCTTTGTTATTATCAGCAATTGGGGGTTACAAGCCCTGCCCAGGGGCAGAGCAATGGCAACTTGGTTGTGTTGGAAACCGAACTGTGATCTTTCAATTAGCAGTCCAACATCTTAACTGCCAGTATGCTACCACTGTTGGCAGCAGTGGGCCCCAGGGTAAGGGCCATACCTGCTCAGTTGATAAATCGCTCAGGATGAGAAGGTAAATATGTATAAAGTAGCATTTTTGGGCTATAAAGTAGCATCTTTTCTATTGTGTGGTTTAGGGGAATAAAAAACAAATCCTACTTTGTTCATTATTTGTTATTTTGAATACAATTCCAATTTTATCTTGGTACAACATTATTAATGAGTTTCACATCAATGTTAAAGCGTGAATTTCTTCAAGCTTCAGCAGAAATGTTATCAGTTACAAGACACTCAATTCCTGTGTGATTTACTGACTGAATTCTGTGATGCTCTGGGGCTGATAGTTCAGCTGCTCTAATGAAAACTGACTGCATTAAAAATTCTGATAGGTAACAGAACATTTCAGTTTAAGTTCCCTGGTGGTCCAGAGACTAGAAGTTGGCAATTTCACTGTCACAGCCTGGCTTGAGTTTCTGGCCAGTGAGAGTGGCACTGTTTCTGCTGACTGCTGGCCTCAAGCCCGGATACACTGGAAGGACTGCATCAGGAAGGGCAGCCAGTGTAAAAACTGAACCAAATTAAATAAATACGGCTTTCGGGACCTTTAGCAGAAAAACAACGTCCAGAATATTTTAGCTTTAAACTTTGTTTTCGTTGCCAATAGGTTAATCCATTTTACATGAACAATAACCTTAATAGGCGGCACGGTCGCGTAGTGGATAGCACAGTCGCCTCACAAAAAGAAGGTCCTAGGTTCGACTCCCGGTCGGGATCTTTCTGTGCGGAGTTTGCATGTTCTCCCTGCACTTGCGTGGGTTTCCTCCGGGTGCTCCCGCTTCCTCTCACAGTCCAAAAACATGCAGATTAGGTGGATTGGTGATTGTAAATTGTCCATAGGAGTGAATGTGTGTGT
>JAOTRA010000027.1:585184-606636 GCA_026260255.1 Pseudolaguvia tuberculata | reverse complement strand
CATGTTTTTGGACTGTGGGAGGAAACCGGAGCACCTGGAGGAAACCCACGCAAGCGCGGGGAGAACATGCAAACTCCACACAGAAAGATCCCGGCCGGGATTCGAACCCAGGACCTTCTTGTTGTAAGGCGACTGTGCTATCCACTACGCCACAGCGCCGCAATGCTAAGTTTTCTCTTCTTTCTAATATCCATTACAGAGCATCCATGATTATTCATCCAAAAGTCATGTCCTAGACTTGCACTTTAGCTTTTGATATATAAATATATAATTGAAATATATAAAGGTATTACATGCAGACTCACATATTCACAATAAATCCACACAGGAGTCAGAAAAGCCACCTTTTTGACATCACAGGAGAAACCTTGCTACTCAGTATTCATTCAATGAAAGCTTTATGAAAATGTTAATTATTTCAGTTTTAAAATGGCCCCCAGATTAGCCTGAATATTTTTAAGTGTGTGTGTGTGTGTGGGGGGGGGGTGTTTCTCTAGAGGAAAAAAAAATTTTAAGACCTTGACAAAATGAAAATTGTGCTTTGATTTAATCCTTCATTTAAAGCATTTGGTAGCTTCCTACTTAGCGGTCTTTTATTTTTCTGGCCCGTCTTTGGAAATGCAGATTAGCGTTGACGAATCGTACTAAATAGCGGAATGATGACGCCGGATTGGCAGTGCCATTGATATGAATGACTCTCTGCCTCCTTCCTTGTAAATCTTTCCTGAGATGTCATCAGGAGTGAGAAGTTTACTCATCCTGATCTGAACATCAGCTCTGAGCTGAATCGGGTCGGTGCTTTAATACAGTCACTAGCTGAAAGACTTGCTAATGATTAGGAAAAAGTCTTATCTCAAATGATTTTTAAATACATAAGTATGGCACCGAAATTGGATTTAGGCTGCGCTAATTAAAAAGTATTCATCTCAAATGGAGCCGGAAATGATGATGGCCTTTCCTTTTATCTATTTGCATTAGGAATTAGCATGTCAAAACGTAAGCCGTCTTTTTTTTTCTTCCACATGACACAACTGAAGTAATAAAAATGGCTAAGCAAAAAGAAACCAGCAGCTTCTAACTGGATGAACCGAATGCCAATCATAGAAATAAGGTTGTGATTTAACCATGACTGATCTGACCACAGTGTTCAAAATATATTTTTGCAAAAAAAATTTTATTTAAGCACTTTTGTCAGTAAACAGACAGCCTGCTAAACATTGAAATACAGATCAAAGATATAATACAGTACAGAAATCAGCTTAAATAAGAAACAATTGAGCCCCGATGGTGTAGCGATTAAACAAGAAGGTCCTGGGTTTGATTCCCGGGTCGGTGGTCTTTCTGTGCAGAGTTTGTATGTTCTCCCTGCGCTCAAGTGGGTTTCTCCAGGGTACTCTGGTTTCCTCCCACTGTCCAAATACATGTGCGTTAGGCGGATTGGTGAGTCTAAATTGCTCATAAAATCCCAGACATTATGGTGGCACAAGCCAGTGCAGTTTTAGTGCCGGTCCCAAGCCCAGATAAATGGGAGGGTTGCGTTAAGAAGGGCATCCAGCGTAAAAAAAAAAAAAAAACCGCCAAATGTGGCAAACCCTAACAGGAGCAGCCGAAGGTAAAAAAAAATACACATTTAATCATTACAGAAATTGACCCAATGTGTAGTCGTAAACATAAATGCTTGTTGACATTGACATGTTGGCATTATCCGGTTTAAGAGAGGACCTTATTGGTGTTAACATCTTTTCAGCCACACTGAACACGTATTTGGATAGTGTGCTCTTTGCACAAATGTAAGAGACGGAATTATGCATTACCTCCTCTAGCATATAGTACCAGGCCTAATCTAATCTAAATTGGATATGTTTATTATCTAGGTAAACAAACAAATTCAAACACATTCGTCCAAGCTACAACAAGGGCTCTCCTCTCTTTTTCTCAGCCTAAAGAGAACGCTGCTTTACCGCTTTTCAAATATGGTGCAAAAGTAAAATACAGAATAGTCTTTGCCCATTGCGTCCATGGATTATTGCACCATTTTTGCTTCTTTTTCTAGTCAGTATGTGTACCTTGGGTTGTTCTGCAGTAGGTAGTGTTTATGTAAAAATATACGTATTATATTAAAATACGCATTGAAGGGCGGTGTGGTGGCGAAGTGGATAGCACATTCGCCTCACAACAAGAAAGCCCCAGGTTCGAATCCCAGGTCGGGATCTTTCTGTGCAGAGTTTGCATGTTCTCCCTGCGCTTGCGTGGGTTTCCTCTGGGTACTCCGGTTTCCTCCCACAGTCCAAAAACATGCAGATTAGGTGGATTGGTGATTGTAACGTGTCCATAGGAGTGAATGTGTGTGTGAGTGGTTGTTTGTCCATGTGTTGCCCTGAGATGGACTGGCGACCCGTCCAGGGTGTACTCCTGCTTCTCGCCCTACGTGTGCTGGGATAGGCGCAGCAGACCCTGGATTCGGGAATAAGCGGGCAAGAAGATGAATGAATGAATATACGTATTGGGTCATTTTTAATCAGATTATTTGAATATAAACACAAAATATGAATTGGGCATGAAAATGTATAGTGTAAATACAGCCTAAAAGGGCAAATGCACTTTCTGGAAGAAAACTCATTAAAACATGTCTGAGTGAATCTAACACTGTTTTTATCCCATAGTGCCAAATAAATAAACTGAATAATTAAATTGCTAAACATCTCTATAAAGCTAGTCAATCCAAAGTCAACAAATAGACTACTTACAGCTCTGAGCCTTAACTATCATTCTGAAAATCGCATAAATCTTGTTTTGCCTCCCAGCAGACTTTCATATTTAATGGCCATAATTGTGTTACTGGATAAACAGTACCAGAGCTACTTATTTTGCAGGCTCAATCTCAGTTTAAGTCTGTGCCAAACCATTTCACTGTGCTGAAAATGCCACAAGACACTCATTCAGAACAACAACTTACAAATAACAGCAGCATCTGTGTGAAACATGTCTAGTCGAGGCTTCTTACAGCTGTGAAATGTATAGACAGCACAATTGCGAATGGAACTGTCATGATGGAAAAACATTCCTCGATGACTTCTCTGCAGGATTCATTGGTCTGCAGTGCAAGATGAACCAGTTAGATTGACTGGAAACAGTCTGAAATTAAAATCTCTGCTTTTACTTTTACATGCTTATGTCACATTACAAATATAGAGCAAACGTAAAAAAAAATGTTGCTCTATATTTTGCTCTGCTAATTGGGGTACTGGGGTTCCCAGTACCACCAAGTTTGAGCAATGAGCAATGGCCCTTAATTCCCAACTGCTTAGTTGTATAAAAGTATTGTACGTTGCTCTGGATAAGGGCATCTTAAATGTTGAGATTTTCCTTGCATGTGACGAAGATGCACAGAATTAGAAATGTTTATTAGAAGGACGGCGCAGGTAGGATGTTTTGGAGACAAGGTGAGGAAGATGGTTTGGACATGTGCAGAGGAGGGACATGCAGTAGATTAGTAGAAGAATGCTGAGGATGGGGGTATCGGGCAGTAGGAAAAGAGGAGGAAGTTTATAGATGTGTTGAGGAAAGACATGCAGGTAGTTGGGGTGAAAGAGGCAGATGTATAGGGCAGGGTAGTGTGGAGAAGAGTGATTCGATGTGGTGATCCCTAATGGGGACTTCCTCTTTTCCTCCTGCCCAGCACGTCCATCCTCAGCATTCTTCTACCAATCTATTGCATGTTCCTCCTCTGCACATGTCCAAACCATCTAGTCTCCCTCACCTTGTCTCCCAAAACATTCTACATGCGCCGTCATTCTAATAAGCTCAATTCTAAACGCGCTACCACTACCAATCTTTCTAATAAAAACTTTTTATGCATTGCTTTGCTTTTAGTTGATTGGCTGATTAGATGTAAGAGATGTTAGTCCACAGGTGTTCCTAATAAAATAGGCAGTAAGTGTTTATAATCCACATTTAGATTTGATTCACTCTAGTAATTTAAAGACTCCACCAGGTATTCAGTCTCCCATTTATCCCTGTATTATTCCACCAACATTTATATAGTGTGTATTTATGTGCATTCTTTTTTAAGGTTTTATCCATTCGACGAGTTGCCATTTAAAAAAGCTATTTATCTTAGTAGCTATCCGGAAGTAGTCTGTGTAAAATTTATTGCAGTCTTTCACACAAGATGCTTATTTGCAGATATCACAGAAAAGCATTTAGTAAAGGAATGCCTTATCACTTTCAATAAATCTGTGCAAACAGCTTATCACAGCTACAGTGACTCTGGTAATTACTATTCAGCCTACATGCTCATCTACTATACATCAACATCTACTGTAATCGTCCAGCAACCTTTTGCAGAATTTACTGTTATGTGCAAGTGAACGAAAATGAATGTGTCATAAATAAAAACAAATAAAATAAGATGTACTTCTTCTTAAATTCGGATTGTTTGTTGGTTTGCTGATTCTTTAGTCATCAGGGCAGCGCTTATGGAAAAAAACACACAATTTTTGCTACCTTGTGAGGACCTTCCACTAATCATCATCTCCTTTCAGCTGCTCCTGTTAGGGGTCGCCACAGCGGATCACTCTGACCTCTACATCTGTCTCTTTCCCCCCAACTACTTTCCACTAACAATAAACCTAAAAGTTATTTATACCTGTTTGTTTTTTAATTTATGTTTTTTATTCTTCAAGATATAAAAATTCAAGTTTCTTCTATGTCATTTTCCAGAACATTTTGACACACACAGCTTTTTGTAAGCCTCAACTTCAACCCAGCCCTCATAGGGGACATACTATACAGCGTATCAAGACAGTTACGACATGCCAGTCAGCATGGAGGAGAAAACTGATGTACTGAAGGAAACTTCAAATGCCCACTAGGGATCTTTTAGCTTAAGGCGTTGGAGTGCTGATTGGAAGATAATAGGTTCAATTTCCAGGCCCTTAAAACCAGCTTAGTGAGATACATGGGATAAATGTAGATTGGTTTATAGACACAGGCATCTGCCAAATGCCAATTTCAATGTAAACGCACATGACAAAGGTTGAAAATTCCTATTCTCCTTCCCTCTACACACACACACATTGAAACACAAATTCATATTGTTGCATAAAAACATGCAAACACTGGCATCCATCCCATACTCCTGAACAAACACCCCCTTATATAAGGACTGCATTCGAGAAAGTGTTCTCTTCAAACTCTGAACCAACGGCTTTATTAAGTATTTACAGCCATTTCAGTGGATAGACCACAGAGAGATCTGATGACAGACGACAAGAACAGTAGCTTTCTCTTGAGGATCTCTTTTATCGTGAAACCAATTCATCTATCTAAGCGATAGAAAAGATCAGTTAAATGAATAAGGGCATAAATCTGCTATATGACTACATGCTGTCCTCTAATTCCTAAATCATATAACGCTCTTAAAGACAAGGTGGAGCAGAAGAGTAAAACCCTGTACTGACAGCATGAGATCAGTTTAATACTCAAAAGTGTATTAAAGCCCCACAGGCTTCCAGCACTAGCAGATACTAAAGATGGCCAAGCAAGATAGTTGGACTTAAAAAAGAGAAGAAAGCTGAAGGATGCCAAATGTGTTAGGATTCCTCCTCAAAGCGTCTGTCTGAGCTCAGTAGAGACAAACCTGGCAGGAATGAGCATTAGGGAGACAAGGCTGAGTACTACTTGAAACCAAATACTGATGAAGTTCAGCTAGTGGCCATATTTAGATAGCTATCGAAGAGACGCCTGCTCAGTCTTAATTACTCTGGAGACTATTGTGTTGGATCTGCAGCAGACTATAGTGTTCCTTACACATGAAGCGAGTAAAACACAAAGACCTGGTTTAACATATGAACATTACGGTTTAGTCCAGCACCCATGGGCTGGGTGATACCGGCAGTGAATAATTTATCACAGACAGGAGTAGAATAGCGTTTACAGTGTCTGGGCTTTAAAAGAGAAGCAACGCAGATCACATCTGTCATCCCATTGTCTGAGACAGGACTGAGTTACATGGCATGGAGAGTCTAACTAATAACCTTTGAGCCAAAATTTGGAATTAAACTGAGAGAAAGAATGATGTGATAAAACTGTAAATGGTGAAGCACCAGCTAATGTTTGCTCATAAAAATCTAATCTTCCTGATTGTCACTCTACTCAAGTCAAATAGCAGACACATGCTTTGTATTTCTTTCCTAAAAAACAGAGCTGAAATAGTCTGTGATTGGACTTAATTGAACCCAATTGCTCATTTACATAATGACAAACAAAATGAGAGAGGAGGAGAGAGGTGGGGAGAGGAAGCATTTGGCAGAGAATCAGACAGAGAGAGAAAAATGAAAAGAGAAAAAAAATAAGGAAAGGGGACGCTCGTCTCTGTGCCCACCTTCACTGTTGGAGCTGTAACCGCCGCCCCGGCACGCTTGGCGCCCAGCTCGTTACTGCTCGTTGTCACTGCAATGGTGACTGGAGTGGGCAGAAGAGATGGGATAACAGGAAGAGGAAGAAGTCCAGGCCGGTTGTTTCCATTAGTAAGTGTAGGGCCAGTAGGGGTGCAGGCGTTATTGGTCACTCCATTGTGAAGGGTTGCAGGCCGTTCACGGCGCTCCCATGCGCTCCGGTAGTCTCTCTCAAACCGGTGGTGGTGGCGCGACATTACTTCCTTTCAGAGCCGATGAGGCACTGTTTGAAAGCAAGAGAAAGAAAATTCAGCAATGTGAAACGGTGAAAGAACGAAACACAAAATAAAACAATGTATAAGTAAATACCTTCCCTCACTCAGAATCTCTCCAGCTGCCAAAATGTTTGACAGATTTGCTGTTTGATTGACACACAAATGGCAAATGCTCCATTTACTTTTACAAAAAGTGATTCTACCAGCCTATAACAAGAACAAAAAACGAGCATTTACTCACACACAGCTGAAGGGAAAACTGGAGGCAAGTTTTCCTTTAGTCTATACCATGATTCCTTAATGGCTTAACTCATACAGCTCCCAAAGCTCATAACTCAAACCCATCCCAAGTCCTAATTAACTGGACAGCCCATTTCACAACTCACTTTACTGCTGATTGGTTCACAGGGAGCAGCCCGAGCGGACTACTAACCGCCTCTCCTTTCAACACCCCCACCCCCTCGCCTTTCCTTACTGTCAGAACAAAATGTTTGTTTTATATCTTCAGGTTGCTGAGTGGGTAAACTTAATCGTGCATTATTTGCCGGAGCTTCTTTATCTATCCAATCCTTTACAGGCCACTGCACATAATAAGACTAGAGACCCAAGGAAGGGAATTGGTTTATTAGTTTCTCTCTTTGTACATGTGATTCGAGATTAGTCTACTTAGCCACTGAGGCAGGGTTGGTTATTCGGGTGCTATACAACCAAAAACAGGATTTATTACATTAAAGCTATTATATTGCATTACACCGCATTATAATTCTGTTGCATGGGTCTGCATTATGAAATAAGCTGCTATGGGTTTTTCTTTGTGTGCTGTTTATGTTCTAGAGAAAAATCCATTAAAAAATAATAAATATGCTAGATTGGGGTGTTATTTAAAAAAAAACACCGAAAAGCCATTTTTCGGAATCGAGAATAGACACAGTATTGAAAGAAGACACGAACAGCATCTTTTCTATCTTTTCTATAATTTAGAATTATCCCAAAATTTTCTGCAAGAAAACAAAAAGGCATTATTTATAAACGGCACAGCAGAAAAGGCTTCCATCGGTTCCACTAGCTCCTCAAATTATTTCATTCATTCATTCATTCATTTATTCTGGGGTCATGGTGGTATGCTGAAGCCTATCCCAGTGCACACGGGACGAGAGGCATGGATACACCCTGGACGGGTCGCCAGTCCATCATAAGGCACACATAGACGAACAAACGCTCACACACACATTCACTCCTATGGGCAATTTAGAATCACCGATTAACCTAACATACATGTTTTCGGACTGCAGGAGGAAACCCGAGTACACAAAGGAAACCCATGCAAGTGCGGGGAGAACATGCAGACTTCCCACAGAAAGATCCCTGGCCCGGGAATTGAACCCGGTACCTGCCGCCCAGTCTGCATTATTGGTTGATTTACTTATTTTTTTAATGCCTTGCCAGCATACTTCATATTCATTTAATCCAACATACAACATATAGGTCAAAGGGGTCTGCTGGAGCCTCTCCCAGTGCACATATGGTGACAGGCAGGGGTACACCAGTCAATCGCTGGGTCACATACAGACAAATAACCACACACACACTAGAATCATAGAATCCAGTCCTACTCATAATTGATATATAGCCCAAAATGGTACAAATGTTTACAAATGGTAGAGAAATGGTAGAAATGTTTATTGTATTTTATACCCGTTTTTCCTGTGGGAGTAAAATATTAAACTTTAGTATAAATTTAGTTCTTGTTTTAATTGACAAAACAAGAAAAGCTATAAAAATACAGGCTGTTATATCCTGTTAGTACAACATTAGCAGCGTTTCTAAGCTGAGAAAAGCGAGAAACACAGAAAAGAAGACATGGAGGATCTGTCAATAATGCATTGACCGGCACTTCACTCACTATAATCTAATGCTTTTTAATGAGGTGCTTCAGATGGAAAGAGTGTTTTTCTGTTTCACTTTTCTTTTTGTTTTGTTTTTTTCTCCCTACATTACAGCATCGCAGGTGTTTTTAGCTGAGTGCTGGGCGTTGACACGGCAGCTGAGTGAATGAAACCCCCACCAACATACACACACTCAAATGGTCTCACACACACACACACACACACACACACACACACACACACACACACACACACACACACAAACTTTCATTCACTCATCTTCTAACTCGCTTATTCCCTAATTCAGGGTCACGGGGGTCTGCTCAAGCTTAACCCAGTTCATATAGTGCAAGAGGCAGCGGTACACCCCGGACGGGTCACCAGTCCATCACAGAGCCACACACAGACAAACAAACATTCACACACACTCTCTCCTATGGACATTTAGGAGGAAACCGGAGTACCCAGAGAAAACTGCACGCAAGTGCAGAGAGAACATGCAAAGTCTACACAAAGAGACCCCCTGACCCGAAACTCAAACCCGGGACCTTCTTGTTGTGAAGCGACCATGCTAGCCACTATGCAGACAGGCTCAAAAACAGCTGTGATTTACTAGCGTAAAAGTCTTACACACACACACACATCCGCAATTTTTCTCTTTCTTTTTCATTTTTCTTGTTTACATCTTTTACAAAAAGCTATAGTGTGTATGAACACAAAATATATTAAATACCCACATACTTACAATGAACAAATCTGATAAATTGACATTTTCTCATGAAGATTCCAACCAGAACTCAAACCTACAAATTGCTGAGCGCAACCTTCAAGATTCTATAGCTTGGGGCCAGAGAAATAAACAAAATGCAATCATTTGCTCTGTAGCTTAAAAGCAAGACATCTGAAGCTGAAATTTATCCTGATCAAATTAGCCTTCTATCCATCTAAGCTAGCGAATAGCGAAGAACACTGAAGCCAAGACAATACACCTAAACAACAGCACAGCCCTCTATTGTCATACGAGGCTTAGCACACAAACGAATCTCACATACACGTGCATACATTTATGAGATGTATTGCTTCGGGATTAGAGCGATTAATGAGAGACACTGGAGCATCTTCAGAAACTAGCACCTGAGTGAGAAGTATGTCTGCATTGAGACATCTGCTGATAAAAAAAAGAGTAGGAGGAGGCTTCATTCCAATGGTGCAACTCTCTAGCACCTCCTCTGGACATCTATCGCCTATTTATAAAGGTTCCTAGAAGCAAAAGAACATCAGTTTCAACCAAAATGTAAGAGATAGAAAAGTCTACTTTCCAATTTCAGCTGTCCAGACACCAGACACAGGCTAAAGTATAACCAGCAACTGAAAAAGTCCTAATGGCATAGCGGGGTCAGTTCAATCCAAATCCTTTCTGGGAAGTGCTGCCTTGATTTAGTTACCTAACTGCAATATGAATAGAGGACATAAGCTATAGTGGAACTCTCAGAGACCTTGCTACTGTCTGTAAACCAGGACTGCTTTCATACCCAAATAAATCAAATGACCTCACTTAAACTCTTTCTCGACTCTCAATTCTCCGAGGCGGTACAGATGAACAGCCTCACCAGTAACTTAATGTGACATAATGATGTGTGACAAATATACAAACATTCAGAAAATAGCCTGCGACTGGCGTCCATACATAAAAAAATAATTGTGGCTAATTAAATTATTATCCAAGATGAAAAGTTCTAAAGTATCTAAAGAGATGCTACATTAATTTTAGCCTGTCTGCCTTTGTAAACATTCTGATACATAAAGTAAAACTCCAGGAATACAGCATCATAAAAAAAAATTCTTCAGAAACTTCAGAAACTATAATTATGATGTAATGAGTTAGAACTCTGTACTCTGCCTCGAATGCCCTCTGTTACAAGCACGTGTTTGAATTGAAAATTGCTTGTCCTAAAGGTAAAGTCACACAGAACGTTTGGCATAAAAACGCTGCCAGCTACCGCCACCGTTTTTACAGTTAATTATCTGTTAATACAATACAATATAGATGCATAACAATGGTGCTGCTTTACTGGCTGCTGGCAGACTGAAAATACATTTGACGCTATAAAACATTAATATTCCAGGCATTGGGCCAGTATTAAATCGAGGAGAAACCCAAACAATAGGTTTTGGTCTTTAACAGCAGGTTGAAGCTGAAGCTTTTTCCAAAGTATGAATGTCTGCCATTGAAGCCATCCGTAATGATTGTTATTGTTATTAGATTGCTATTGTATGCAATCGAATAGAGTGAACCTTCCAGAGGATACGTTGTGCGGTGGGATTTATGACTCACTATAAATCGGGAAGTATTAGCACAGTGGAAAAGGTGTTGGCCTGCTAATTGTAAGAGCGGGCCTTAATTCCAAGCACCACCAAGTTATCACTATTGAATCCTTGAAAAAGGGACTGAACCCCTAATCGCTTAATTGTATAAAAGAGATAATAAGGCAATAAAGAGGCAATAAGGGCGTCGGGCAGCGCGATGACGTAGTGGATAGCACGGTCGCCTCACAACAACAAGGTCCCGGGTTCGATTCCCGGGTCGGGGATCTTTCTGTGCGGAGTTTGCATGTTCTCCCAGCGCATGTGTGGTTTTCCTCAGTGTGCTCCGGTTTCCTCCCACAGTCCAAAAACATGCAAATTAGGTCGATTCGCAATTCTAAATTGTCCATAGGAGTGAATGTGTGTCAGTGGTTGTTTGTCTATGTGTTGCCCATGCAGGGTGTACCCCGCCTCTCACCCTATGTGCGCTGGAATAGGCACCAGCAGACCTCTGTTACCCTAAATTAGGGAATAAGCGGGTAAGAAGATAAATGAATGAATGAATGAATGAATGAATGAGGGCCAAATGCCATAAATGGTCTAATGCCATAAATGTAGCAGCTACCAGCAGAGGGTGCTAATAATGTTGGCCCAATTAGATTTCTAACTGAAATGATTGCTGCAGAAAACGAAAAGAAAAAGGTAAAGGTGTGGAAGTGAAAAGTGTCTAAACAAGGTACACCAATTCTGATGAATTTCTCACCAAAAATCAACCATGTGCTATTCTGTAGTGGTTTTATGTATTTCAACAAAATACAATTGTTAAAACACAATTTACTTTTCAAATAAAAGTTTTATTGTAGGTAAAAGACGTCTGTTTTAATTACTCTTCCGGTGTTACACTTTGACAGCACATGACATGCCTTATTAATATTTATAAATTGGGCTAAAATTAAAGTATGCTGATTTAATCACATTTTAGATGCAAAAGACAAAAATCATTATAATAATCAATCAGGGGGAAAGCTAAAATATATCCCCCACCCTTTAAATCACTCTTCATGCATAGAAGACTCTTAATAAAACTGAATTCTCTGTTGTAAACAGGGGAAATCAACAGTCAGACACTTGCATCAGATGTGGCTTGTGGGCAAATTTGGGGACACCAACATTAGGCACTACTACTAGCGGTTAAAATGTTGGATTGCTAATTGGAAGATCGGGGTTTATGTCCCAGCACCAACCATTCATTTATTCATTCATTCATCTTCTTACCAGCTTATTCCCTAATTCTGGGTCACGGGGACTGCTGGTTCCTATTCCAGCTCACATAGGGCGAGAGGCAGGGGTAAATCTTGGATGGGTCACCAGTCCATCTCAGGGCAACACATAGACAAACAACCATTCACACACACACATTCATGGACAATTTAGAATCAGCAATCCACCTAATCTGCATGTTTCTGGACTGTGGGAGGAAACCGGAGTACCTGGAGGAAACCCACGCAAGCCCAGGGAGAACTTCGCACATAAAGATCCCCGGCCCGGAAATCGAACCCCATCTTCTTGTTGTGAGGCGACCGTGCTAACCACTTTACCACCGCACCGCCCAGCACCAACCAGTTGCTCAATTGCTCAGTTGTATAAAACAGATCTCTGTAAGTCTCTCTGCATAAGAGTGTCTGCCAAATGCTGCAAATGTAGACAGTAATAAAAAAAACTACAAGTATAAATATATAGTATCCAAGAAGTGGAAAGACAAGCTTTATAAAAAAAAGAAAAAAGATCCAAGCACGGTGAGGTCAAAGGTCACGACTGGGGGTGTGTGTAGGTTGGTACACACACATATATATATATATTTTTGTATAACATAAAAAAGAGAGATTAAAGCCAAGCTGTGTCCAACCAACGCCACCCCCTCCCACCACCATTATATAGCTCCATTAACTTCTGACAAACATTTGTGTTCAGATGAGGATTAGCGTTGATACTCGCAACAAAAGATATGTGAGTTCGAGAGGCACTTGAGCTTAAGGCAGCTTGATTTTTATGCAAACTGGAATGCTGGTATCTCCAAGAGAATCGACCCCCTTCTCTGCGAATCCACATTACAGTGACGGGTCACATGCTCTCGAGAAGGAAGCATTGGCATGAGTGAAGCATAATCTATACACACACGTTCATTAATCAGTTGATTAAAATATAAATAACAGATAGAATAAAGAACGTATGCTAGGTGAAAATTTACATGGTGAAAAATTTGTGGACGCTCCCTGATGCACCCATAATTATCTTCTCCAAACATGTGTGACTAGGGGTGGCACGGTTGCGTAGTGGATAGCAAGGTCGCCTGACTACAAGAAGGTCCCGAGTTCAAATCCCATGCAGGGGATCTTTCTGTGCGGAGTTTGCATGTTCTCCCCACGCTTGTGTGGGTTTTCTCCAGGTACTACAGTTTTCTCCTACATTACAAACACATGCAGATTACGTGGATTGGTGATTCTAAATAGGCCATAGGAGTGAATGTGTGTGTGTGTGTGTGTGTGTGAATAGTTGTTTCTCTATGTGTTGCTTTGTGACTGGCGACCCGTCCGACCGGGGGTGTACCCTTGCCTCTCGCCCTATGTGTGTTGGGATAGGCGCAGCAGACCACCGTGACCCCGACTTAGGGAATAAGCGGGTAAGAATGAATGTTTGACTGCAATGTGTCCTTAGGTTATAACATTCCCTTTAATAACTCAAACACTCCTCCGACATAACGGCATGGCGTTAAAAGCAAGTCTGATGTCCCTTTATGACAATCTGCCCTCAGAGATACCAGTCAGAAGGTATCTTCTCCATCTTCATATGATGTTGCATATCTTACCATGATATCCTTCAAGCATCCTTGCATTCAAGCATTTCTACTTCAGCATTCCTGGCTTCTTACATATTGCTTTTTTGATTGGACTGATTAACACACATGCTTCAGATCATGCTGAGGGACCTCCATAGCATTTTTGAATAAGCATCTTGCTCCCTCAGGAAACCATGGTTACACATGTAAACGAATGCCTGTTTATTTATCCTGCTTGATTCATGCTGCCTGCACTAAACGGTTGTATGTTGTATTGGAATAAGAAATAATACACTCCCCCTGTACTGTATGCTATTGGAGAATAAAAACGCATATGGATTCCAACCTGGAAGCCTCTTACAGCTCCATTGTTCCCAGTCAAAATGGTACAGCAGGGCATAGTTTGGGGAGCCGTGATCACATCACATGACTCTTAATGTATATCTTTACAAATAGACATGAATGAAAACTACTTCAAATCAATAAGAATCTGTGTTTTTGTCATTCCAGCAAAATGAGATATGATTGTTCTACCCACCCAGCCTACCACTTGATCCGTCTCTATAGTCTGATTTCCTGGTCTTTTCTATCTGCAGGACAATTTTGAAAGGAACTGGCTGACAGATTTCCTGACTGGGTCAGTGCACTGTAGAATAGAAGGCAGTGAAATGAAAGAGGACAGCAGATAAGAGTGGCTGGAATTAAAGGTTTGAAACGGTGCAGTGGGTTTGGATTTTATTGGATATATGAATTGGTGTATCGTGGACTCTTGTTCCCTCCAGCTTTCTCTTGATGTAATGAAGTGAGTAGAGCAGCTGTACAAAGCCACGCATCAAGAACTGAGCAGAGAACGATACATGTTTCAGACTCTTAGCTGAACTGGATGAGAGACTGCACGTATAGCCTCCAGCTGTGCAGCTAATACACAAACACACACACACACACACACACACACACACACACACACACACACACACACACACACACACACACACACACACATACGGTATTTCGTACTCTGTATACTCACACATACATATTATTCCAGACTCTATACACACTCTATTACATATTCTACATACACATACGCACGTGTGTACTCTTTCAACACACATACATTATTAAAAATCCTATACTGTAAAACACTCGCATATCAAACTCTATACTGAATACACACATACTTCCTGTTTCAAACTATGCACGCACACACACACACACACACACACACACACACACACCCTCTACACTGTATATAAAAACACACAATTCTATAGTCCACAAGAACACACCCACTCAACACACACACACACAATTCCAAACTATACACACACACACCCACACACACACGTGAGTCTTCACTCTATACAACCACACACAGTATTCCACACTCTAAACACACACACAAACACTCACATACAATTTCAGATTGATTTGTACACACACTCTATTCGTCACTTTATACAAACACGCACATACTATTCTACACTATACACACAAACGCACATCACTCTACAATGCATACCTATACACACACACGCGCGCGCAAATAAAACACACACATACACACATCCTCACACTATACAAATATATAAACAAATGCACACACACACTATTCAGTGAAGAGAGAAGAATAAATGCAGTAAAGTAAGTGAGATCGGATAGTGAATCAAGCCTAAATCAGACCAAACAAGACAAGACAACGAAGACTCAAAGAAGAAACACTAGATTAAACACAGAAAGATAAAATGAAGAGAGACACACGGCTACAAACTCCCTGCATCTTTCACACAGAACGAAAAATGCTGGGGGGTTTTTTTACACAAGGATCATGCAGGACTTTGGGTTTTACCAGACGTTGATCTTAATAAGAACAGAAAAAAGAGTGGGTCAGCGAGCAGCTGGTTATGTGGCTCTTGTGTGTATAGAGGGGGGAGGGGGGGTGTAACCTGCTAAAAGCGCTAAATCATGCCCTAACCTTGGCGACGGCCCGCAGTCCACTTCAATCATGTGTCGAATCACATCCAGCTCCAATGCATCAAAGCCATGCATGAGACCTTCTGTTTAGAAGAAGCAGGAGCAATCAAACAGGGAGCAGAAATCCTATTTCTCGAGTCTACAGCCACAGCATGGCCTACCATGATCACCATGATTTGATGAGAAAGAAGAATTTACAGGTGATCCAATACTTTCTTTGTGGAAAGTACATTGACTCTTCATTTTATTTTCTGTCAGCTTCTCTCAGTTCATCGCATATAAAAAATATCTATCCATCCTTTGTATAAAGCTGTTTTTTCCGTATCGGGATCACAGGGTCACTTATTCAAGCTGTTATTGGGGTCAGGGGTTACACCATGGACAGTTCAAATAAAAATATTTATTTATACATATAAAATAAAGGGTTGTAAGGTCACATAGTGGTTAGCAAAGTCACCTTCCTAAACAAGGAGTCTATCTGCCAGTTTGATTGTTCTCTCCATATTCTTGCAGGTTTTCTCCAGTCCAACAACATGTACAATTGGTTGATTGGTAATTCTAAGCATGTTGTCATGTTCTCCCTATGCTTGTGTGGGTTTATTCCAAGTACTCCGGTTTTCTCAGACATTAATAATATTCTACATCAATGAAAAACACACCCAAAATCACACATACAGAAAACCGGTTCATAGCTGCATATTGGCTCCATTTATTTATTTATTCCTTCATCTTCTAACACCGCTTATTCCCGAATTCGGGGTCACCCTATTCCAGCTCACATTGGGCGAGAGACAGGGCTTCATAATGCTCAATATATTGCTTAAAGCTCTAAACTCAAACAAAGAATACTAACCGGCAGTGTTTTGAGCCAGACAGGATAAGTGATGTGTCAGATGTGTGTGTGTGTGTGTTCATAAATAAAAGAAAAGGAGGACACCCTGGCATTAGATATGGCTTGCACAGAATCTAAAATCAATGCTGATAGATGAAGCTTGGTTTGAATGCAGCCCTGACCTTTCAACCCCACCCTTTCTTTTCATAAATACTGCAGAACAGGCAAAGCACCGTGGGTAATTCTTTTGATATATAAAATGAGTGTACACCAAAAATAAAGACAGAACAATGTGCATCAGTTGCTGCACTGTTGAAAAAAAGCCACAAAGTAGCTGCAGTGGTAGACAAAAACTTTTATGTCATGTTTTAATGCATTATCAATATGTATATGTTGAGCAGTACTTTCAGCAGATGTTCTTCTCCAATAGTGATGGTGGTCTCTGGCAGGCTTTTAGCTCTGCTGCGCCTAGAGCTGGTCATGTTTGATAGCAGATAATAAATTATCCCACTGTAAAAACAGAGTCAAGGGAGAGATTCATAAAAATCGGGATTCCAAAGCGCTCTCTAGAGGATGCTGAGGTTTTAATGTGGCACTCATGGAATGTTTGTCTTACAGATTGCAGGAACACTGAACGCCGTTACTGGACGTTTACCATAATCAGTGTTTATTGTTGAACTTTTAGAGAAGCTACAATACTTGAATACATTAAAACAATTCAAGCACAAAATAGTAATGGCATTAATGCAGCAATGACTGCAATGTGAAGTATTTATATTAGTATATATTATAAGCAGATATAATAACTAAACAAGGCATGTTGTTATAATTAAACATTTATTTATTGACTGTTTTATATTTATGTTTGTTTATTTCAAGTTCAATGATTAGATAAAGGATGGCACGGTGGTGTAATGGTCTCCTGACAACTAGAATGTTACGGGCTGCATTGCCGAGCCGGGGATCTTTCTGTGCGGAGATTGCATATTTTTCCCTCACTTCCGTGGGTTTCCTCTGGGTACTCCAGTTTCCTCCCACAGTCCAACAACATTTACATCAGGTTGATTAATGATTCTAAATTGACCATTGAATGTGTGTGTGTGTGAGTGGTTGTTTGTGTGACCTGCGATGGACTGGCGACCTGTCCAGGATGTACCCCTGCCTCTCACCCTATGCGCGCTGGGATAGGCAAACCCGTGACTTTGAATTAGGGAATAAGGGGTAAGAAGATGAACGAACGAATGACTGATATGATAAACAAGCTTTGACAGATAAGAAATAGATATAAAGGGACTGCTACATGGAAGATAGAGGTTTGGTTCCCAGCACCACCAAGTTACCACTCTGGGTACCCACCCAGATGAGGATGGGTTTCCTCTTAAGTCCTGTTCCTCTTCATATCTCTTCACCACTTTATTTCAGGGATATTTTTCCTTTGCTTCAGTCCCCACTGGCTTGCTTATCAGGGGCAAACATACACTTTTCTATTGTTATTGCATTCCATGTAAAGCTGCTTTGAGACACTGTCCATTGTTAAATACGTTATACAAATATGAATGAATAGAATGAATTGAATAGAAGTGAAATGCACTATGTTGTGTAATATTGTAACACTCCAAATAGAATGCATTTAAGAAATAAAAAAATAAACTGTGTGAACAGAGCCTATGCATGTTAATTAGTTCCCCACACACCTGTGAGTTAGCCTCCGTTTCTTGCCCCACAGTGGCCACAGTGCTGTCATGATGAGACATTATAGAGACAGTCTATATTCAGCTGCTGCCAGAATTCAACATTAAACCCTACGGCTCTTTTTCGTACACTATCTGGGCAACTTACCTACACACCCATCTAAGTATTTTTCTCCCAAACAATGTAGAAGACACGCTAGAAACACTGGTGCAGAATGACAACACACATACCCAAAGACACTGAGTTAATATAGACATGATTAATGTGTTGGTGGAAGTGGTGGCTTAGTGGCTAAGTGTTGGACTGATACCAAAAAGATCGGGGTTCAAATCCCAGCACCACCAAGTAACCACTGTGGGTTCTTGAGCAAAGCCTGTAACCCTCAATGCGCCAAATGCTGTAAATGTAAATATAATGTAGTTCTTGCAAGCCAGAACTGCTTAACCAACATCACCACCTTAACTTACTAATAATATTGCAGAGAAATAAACAAATCCACATGTTTTAGACTGTAATGTCTAGGGGAAAAAACCCTTTGTGGAGACCAGATAAGAATCTTTTTTCAGTCTATCATTAAATTTACACCAAACGCTGCATCTGCAAAGCCAACAGTATTGTGGACAACCTCAAACACACACACACACACACACACACACGCCTCATACTCAATTTACAGCCAAAAATATACTATAATAGTCCCTAACAAACGAAATGTGTAACAGCAACACACAAATGCTGCTAAACATTCTGTTATGCTTTAATGCTAGTTTTTGCTCTTCCATATGGGGGAGTAGTAGTGGCCCAAATGGTTAAGGTGCTGAGTTTTTGATTAGGACGACAGAAAGACCTGGGTTCAAACCCCACCAATGCCAAGCTGGCTCTGTTGGGTTCTTAAGAAAGACCTTTAACCCTATTGTGTCACACCCATTCCCTCACTTGCCCACAGAGCTATGAATTAGTATTAACAATTAATTATTTAATTATTTTCCACCTTTACGGCATGAGATTGTGTGCTAAATATTTTTAACAGCCAGCTCACTTTATAACATGCTAAGATTTCATTTAGAACTAAAGTCTGCCTCTTAACTGTGTATTACCGGAACAGCCATTTCATTTGGTTCTATTTCTCTGTACTGCACTTTTGAGTCCTTCAAAACATTTAACATCAACAGATTTCACTTAATCACTTAATCAACAGATTCCAGAACAAAATTATAAAAGATCTACAGATAATTTTATTATCCTGCTTAATCAGTTAAACATATATTAATGTCTGCTTTCTCAGACGCATTGCACGTGCATAAGGCCGAAATGATGTCTTATTTCCATACTGTAGAACTCAGTTTATGTGACTACGATATGTGAGCTTAAGTTACAGTTCATCATTCATTCATCTTCTTGCCCGCTTATTCCCTAATTCGGGGTCACTGTGGTCTGCTGGTGCCTATCCCAGCGAGCGCACATAGGGCGAGAGGCGGGGGTACACCCTGGATGTCACCAGTCAATCTCAGGGCAACACATGTGGGAAACCTAGTGGTTAATGTGTTGGACTAATACCAGAAAAACCAGGGTTCGAATCCCACCTCCATCAAGCAACCACTGTGGGTCCTTGAGCAAGACCCTTTACCCAAATTGCTCAGTTGTAAGAAAAAAAAAAGAGACAAAATGTAAGTTGCTCTGGATAAGAACGTCTACCAAATGCCAAACTGTAACTGTAACATAGACGAACAACCATTCATACACACATTCACAGCTATGGACAATTTAGAATCACCAATCAACCTAATCTGCATGTTTTTGGACTGTGAGAGGAAACCGGAGCACCCGGATGAAACCCAAGCAAGCACAGGAAGAACATGCAAACTCCACACATAAAGATCCCCGGCCCGGGAATGGAACCTTCATGTTGTGAGGCGACCATGCTATTCACTACGCCAACGCGCCGCCCCAAGGTACAGTTTTGTTTAAAATTATTTACACCTACACCACAGGGCTACATCTGAGCTCTTTACTTTTCATTGTCAGTTAGCCAAATGTGAGATTCTAGTTATTCCATAATTATCCTATCGTTTCTCCCCTCATAACAGTCAGTGCTTATCTTGAAATTTGCTAAAGCTTGGAATTTCATTTTCCATACCTTAGACATTCACCTGGAGTTTTAATTGTCTTTGAGAAACATTCCCGGCCATTCTTGACACCTCTGCAATCTGGCAACCCGTTTCTTGATGGCTGCCTTTGCCTGTGTGCTTTACGGAGCGTGACACGTCTTGCCGGATAACTAATCACGTCAAGACAGCAGCGCATTCAGTAAACCGTGTGCTGCCTTCTTTCATTGTATCTTAAGTGACACCTGTATGGGCTCTCTTAATCAGATTGATCTCTGAGGACAATCACAGAACACACTTAGCTACGGTTCTTAATATGGCACTTTATTGAGCCTGAAAAGCGTAAACAGGGTCCTGCTGACTTGCAACAATGCCGCTTTAGGAACATATTACAATCACAATCAAGACGAAGATGCGGTACGACCCTCCAAAACACTGATGGAGTCTTAAACATTTCAGCTCAGTGGTAGTCAATAGAACTATAGTGACACTGTTGTGCTGTCTGTACTGAGCTTTTAGGACAGTAGGATGGCTCACAGGTTTAACAGCTTGTCTCGATACCTCTTTATTCTTCTCAATAATCCAAATTGATTCGCTGAATTATTTGATACATACACACACACACACACACACAGTATAAGATGTGGAGAAACGCTCTTTAGGACTGTTCACACTTACGCAAAGATAAAGAAACATTTAAGGTAAAAAAAAATAGAATGAAATCTCGGCAAACTATTGCAATATATATTTCTAGCGATATCCGATATTCTAACCTCTAGAACTATGAATACATATTTAAATGATGCTTTTAAGTGATTCATGTTCATGTTAGTATTTAATTAAAACCTTTAGTTTATCAATCACTTCCTTTTCCACTCCTATACATACACATACGGTCGTTTTTTAACATAAATAATTCACATTTCACACCTCACGGTCAAGAAGGTTCTGAGTTCAATTCCAGGAAAGGGGTCTTTCTGTGCTGCATTTGAGTGGGTTTACTTCGGATATTCCGGTTTCCTGCCGCATCCCAAAATCATGTACATTTGGTTGATTGGTGATTCTAGATTGCCCGTCGGAGTGTGTGTGTGTGTGTGTGTGTGTGTGTGTGTGTGTGTGTGTGTGTGTGTGTGTGTGTGTGTGTGTGTGT
>JAOTRA010000027.1:539303-556364 GCA_026260255.1 Pseudolaguvia tuberculata | reverse complement strand
AGCGGTTAAGAAGATGAATGAATGAATGAATGAATGAATGAATGAATGAATGAATGAATGAATGAATGAATGAATGAAAAGGCAAATACTTGAATGTACTAAACCCATAATACTTCTCTTAATTACTCAGAAATGCATTGAAATCTGTTTCACTATATACTGGTACATAGCTGGACTTTCAATTTATTTATTCAGCAACAAATGCAAAAAATCCTGCAATTGGCATTGGGGAGGAGGTCTGGAGTGCAGTCAGTGCTCAAAGATATTTGCTGCGATTGAAGTCAGGGCTTGGGGCTATTTATGTTCTTCCACGACAACCTTTACAACCTATACTTTTTGACACTTGCTTAGTATCCTGTATATTAATAATATACAGTATTGATTACCAAAGTAGGATTCATTAAATGAAAGCTCAAGAATAACAAATCAGTTTTACTAATCCAAACTTTCGTGGATTAAATACGCCTATTATGACCTAATATGTTGTACTGGAGGAATAGTCAGCATCAATAAACAAACCCGAATATTATGCAGAACATTAAATGTGTATAAAATAGAATGTGTGTGTCTGTGTGTGCCCTGTGATGGACTGGCAACCTGTGCAAGGTGTTTCCCTGCCTCTTGAAATTCAGTTCAGAAGAAAGGTACAAAATGTTTGAGAGCTTTTGCTCTTTCTAGTTTTATATTAAAAACACTGTGCATTAACACAAACAATTAAGACATAAACATACCTGGTCATCAGTCTACACAGAAGCATGCTGTAGTGGTTGGACATCACCATAGGCTAACATATTGTATATGAAATGTAATGAACATGGTGCAAAAAACCCATGATTTTCTAAACAAGACATTTCAAAGATTTTCATCTGTGTAAGTACACAATCTGTTAAGTCCAGATAATAGAATTTCACTTGTGTACAGTTTGCAATTTCCTAAAAAGCATGAAGACAAATTGTACCCTGAAAAGGCTTTCACATAAACATAGCATGCTGTAAAACAAATAATTTAATTTCAAGTGCTTCACAGGAGGATAAAGGGAAATAGATTTAGTATGTACAACAGCAAACGGGCCAAATGTATCGCAAAAAATATTAGAAAAATATATCTGTATAAAAAGTGACAAGAAATGAATGAGACCAGATGATAGCAACAGATAATAATGTATTGTCTTTGTGGTTTGTTGATAAATATTGATGAAAAATTAAAAAGCTGGTTAAGGTGTTGGATTGTTAACCAAACGATTGTGGGTTTGATTCTTAGCAGCATCAGCACCAAGCTGCCACTGCTGGGCCGCTGAGCAAGGGCCTAAATCCTTAAGTGCTTGGTTGTATAAATGAATCTCTGTTTACAAAGGTGTCTGTTAAAGCCTATTGTGGGAATTACTAGCACAGAGGTTAACGTGTAGGAATGCTAGCTGGAAGATTCCCAGCACCACCAACTTACCAATACTGGGCCCATGAGCAGGGCCTTTAACCCTGAATTGTAAAAACAAGATAAAACAAATAAAGTCAATCTGCAGCATGTAAAACTCAGATAGTAAGGTACCTTGAGTCTGTGGAAGATGATGATGCTCATCACAGTTTAATGAGATTTTTTGAGTATAGCCAGATGTTCCTGAAAAGTCAGAAATAACAGGGTTATTACACAGATCTAAGCAAACTCTAAAAGATTATTATTCTGATATTAATTTGCACTTGCTAATTCACTTCTTTTTTGGAGTATGTAGTTATTCTAGATGATTTTTAACATTATACACACCCCAGGTAGGTCATTTAATAGAGAAATGAATTCAACTCTGTTTTCAAGATGTTCCTCTTGGTGATACTCCTGCTGGGATTATATCCAATACAGAGGGCTACCACATAAAAGAGCACTTTTGTGCAAAGTAAACAGCGCCTCTCCTGTTCTTTCACAAAGCGCAGACTTTTAGCAAAGAAATCGCTGTACTCATGGTGCAACACTGCCACAGCAACCGGGGGGGGGGGGGGGCCCTTCCTTTTTCTATCTTATCAACCTGATGAGAAAACTTCCAAACTTCTGCCATGGACTTTAAAAACAGGTCCTAGAAATCAATTAAGTCAATGACATAGACAATCTAAACAAAATCTAATCACTTTCTCAGAGCTATTTGTTGAAAGTTTATGCCATGTGACCTGAATAAGAGGTTTTTCGTAGGCAAACTGTGCACACCTCTGAAACCTGAGTTAAACATTTATTCAGTGTGACCTCGCAGGCTAAAACCACTCCTGCTGAATATTCAATAATGACTCATTTCAGAATGCCATTCAACCAGGATCGCTTATGTATATACAACCGGTAACACATATAAGATAATCTGGTTAGATCTGGTTGTTTATTATTAAAATTTTTTGCTTATAGTCA
Organism: Pseudolaguvia tuberculata; assembly: GCA_026260255.1. NCBI lineage: Eukaryota > Metazoa > Chordata > Actinopteri > Siluriformes > Sisoridae > Pseudolaguvia > Pseudolaguvia tuberculata. The sequence goes on along the minus strand of JAOTRA010000027.1, from coordinate 553,982 downwards.
ATCACGTTATTTAGAATGGGAGCAGCCAATCTGCTATTAAAGTATTTAATTGCTTCTATCATTTTCTACTGAAATCGAGTGTTGAAAGTGTAAAAGCATTAAAAGCTTATACGAAATCACACACTGTGCATGCAAGGCGAGTAGAAAGCGAGTCTGAATCTTTAGTATGTGAAATATAAGGATGATCTAGTACAAGCTCCCAGATTTCGAAGTATGCATACAAAACCGACGGCATATAGGCAAATAGCTTAAAAAATTTAAAGAATAAAACAAAATCGCTATTGTAGTCACATTACAGTCGTTTACCATCATTCATTTCGAACAATTTTAAATTCACACTGTGGAGGCGTGTCACTATTAACATGGCTGATATAATACATCCAGAAATCCTTTCATGCTACACGTAACAATACTATATAGAATGTACTATTTCAACAGTTGGGGAATACATACTTTCTTTAAATGTAGTACATACATAAATAGTTTGCAATTTCAGATTATACAATTGATCTATTTTTGATATAGATCACAGGGACAATAATAATAATTTCAATATAAGTATTGCACTGGGTTTTTTCAGTTACTGCTGACTGCTTGGCTGATGGAAATGGAGAAATAAGTGCTTGTCTAGAGGTTACTTTAAAGATCAATACACGCTCCAGTTTCTACCTCAACAGGACACCCTGTTTGGAACACAGAAGATCAACAAGTATTTTATTGTTCCTTCCTGATTATCAGACCTATTTAAATGATTTTACTATTTTAGTAATGTTGTTTCAATGCTAAATTTTATTTGATATGAATATCACTTATTAACCCTGTGCAAATAGATAACAGATCTGCAGAAAGGGGTTCAAGCCTCAGAACGGCCAAGATGGAATCCTGAGAAACCCTAATCCTCTCTCTCTCTCTCAACCCCAGGGGAAGTGCACCATGGCTGACCCCATCATTCTATGGGATATGCAAAGAACAGAATTTTATAGAGCAGTAATGGATATGAGGCTTTCATGGCAGAATGCAAAAGCGCCTCACTCCAGGAAACCGAGACATGATATTAATAATGTAATGGTATAGAAGAGGTGGGACTTCTTTTTCAATTAATGTTGGGACATTGTGGTAGTCCAACAAAATATTAAGACTGTGTAGCTTTTACTAGGTAAGCAATGTAGTAGACGATGGACTCACTAGATTCTTTTGTACCTTTCTTTTCTGCATGCTGATTGTATAAACATGTGTGCCTTGACCAGTAGATGGTGGAAGATAGGTCACAATATGTCCTTTTCAGACTACTATAGATTAAAGTACTCCACAAGCCAAGTTTTAGAATTACTTATAATAATTATATTGTTGCCTTTAATTCAGAAAAATGTGTGTGGGGGGGGGGTATATTTTCATGCAAAGTGTAGAAAAAACTATAGAAATTATAGTCAGTGTAGATGAAGAACAACAACATATAATAGAACAACGAGACAATTACAAATACAGCAACACTCCAAATGCAATAATGGAATAACAGAAACATGTTGATTATGGATGATGATTCTTTTCCATGTGTGCCATTTGTTTACTTATTTCATATATCACGTATTTTGTTCTTGTCCATACATACTTTTCTTGTTTCTAGGCCGTGCTGCTATAAAAAACATGTTTACTTTGCCCTAAAATAAACAATGCTTTCCTATTCATTTTCTCCCTCATTGCTTTCTGCTCAATATTCGATCCTTCTATCTTGTCCCTAGCATTAGTTTGTACATCAGTGAAGGAGACATCTTTTGTCAAACAAACTCAATGATGAAAAAATGCATCAGTAACTTTTAGTCATGAAAAAACAGAAAAAAGAATAACTTGCTATTCTGGAACTCAAACGATTTTTTTTCCATCAAACTAGATAGGGTTTTTTTGGCTCTTTTTATTTGACGCCATGCCGTGACCCAGACTAAACCGGTTTTCTTTGTAAACATCGTATGCACAATTCTTCTTCGAAAAGCTTAAAGAGTCTTCATTCAACTCTACTCCTACACTGTCAACACAAGGCAGGCAATAAATCAATTCGGCAATTATTAATTAATTAGAGGCGTTTATCTGGTGGATAAACTGAACTACTAGACAGAATACATACCAGTTAATAGTGTTTCTTAATCGTGATTTTTGGCAACCGCCAGAGACCAATTACCATCCATGAGATAAAGGTGAGCCATGAATAATGTGTTGCCCTGTTTCATTTCACTTCAGTTACTCAAGCAGACCGCTTTTTTCCAACACACACACATACACACACGGATTTAAAATGACCTTGATATTGAAAACACTGATAAAAATAAATTGACTGGCAAAATGAACAGAACCTGATACGCTGTACTGCTGAGAGGTCCATTGTTCCTTGCTGTGCTTACAAAAAGAGAGCAGGAAAAAATTAATTTCAGTTTGTCACAAAAAAAAAGTATTAAAAGGACCAAAGTTAAAAAAGTTAATAGTTAAAAAAAGATTAAAAGGCTTACTTTAATTACATTATTTCTTCTACATAACATACATTTTTAACAATATACTTTATTCAACAAAATTTCTATTACAATAATCAATATTTTTTAACCCCAATATAGGGTATAAAAAGTGTCTACAATTAATTTACAGGAAATAATGAAAACATTTATTAGGCATCTGTGATTGTACAAACATATTAAGAAGTGTATTAAACATAAGGCATTTTTTCCTGGTCCTCCACCTATATGTGTTCTCAGATTTTAACAGTAATTATTCTGCTCTCAGCTCATCTGAGGTGTTATAACGAGGTTCTGTTTCAGCTGAGGTACAGCTACACTCAGCGTCACACACTCTATTTCACACCACTTTCATTTCAGTGGACTGTTTCCAATGGGCATGGCTGCCTTTCTCCCACATGCACACAATGATGATGCTGCCAGTAGCACTTGGTAAAAAAAAAAAAGGTGGCAACCTGCAATTTTCTGTAGCAGATTATTTTAATTCAGCATGGCACTGGTACCAGCAACCAGATGTACTTCCTGCCTTTCCCATTTTCAGTTGGCGTAGCTTTACAAATCAGGATAAAAATCTATGGTGAGTGGTGACTTATAAGTCTATTTAAATAAATCTACACTATAGGGGGAAAAGAATAATTATTATAACATAAAACATGATAACAGTAAATACTGCATTGGCCAAAAGGGTTAAATAAATCAAATCCCATTTAAAAGAAGAAAAATTACATTTATATATGTACACGGTGCAATTTTGGGGATATCCCCCCCCCTCTCTGGTCTAAATATCCCTATTTGAATTATTTCTTCGGTGGGGACGTAATTAATCCCCCCGCCTGATTTTCAAAAGTGTTTCAAAACATTCCCCCCTCTGGTTTTTCCACACACATATATATATATATATATATATATATATATGGTTAGAATAAAGACATTAACATTTTCACTATAAAGATTAGTAGAAAAACACCTTTGTGTGCCAACACGTTTGCATTTTTGTGCCAGACCTGCTACAGCAGCGGATACTATGGCTTGCCGGCCCATGCGGAAAATTAACAATGTCCTGCTAACGTAGCATTTAAAATCCCATATCCATGTTAGTGAAAGTGAGAATTTTTGCAGCAGCGGTGTACGGACAAATAAAAATGCTTATAAAAGTGAATTACAAGGTTTTGAGCTTCAGACAATGCTGAGTAATGACTTCTCAAGGATGCAGACATATATTTTTCAAGCCTAACAGTAGCATTAAGCCGAACTGCTAGAAAATCATATCGTGCTGAGCCAAAAGTAGCTTCTGTAGCTACACTTAATCTACTGATCCTTTTTTTTTTCACAAATAAGATAGTTAAAGCTGCACATACAGAATGATTTAAAAATAATTGATCAATTTTTTTATTTTGAGAGCGTGTCTGTACTAATTAATTAAACAATATTTTTTGTATAGATCCCTGAAAAATAATTAACATACCACTCCCAATAAACTAGTGCTACAAAAGCAGTATTTCATTATATAAATGTGCTAAATGAGATAAATATCTATAAAAATGCGAATTATATACAAATTGAATTATTTATATAATGTATTATAATGTATTAAAACATTATTATTAACATGTATTAATAAATCAAGAAATCAAGAAATTAAAATAAACAATACTTTGATAACATTTATTTATCTTAGTTAATGTTACAATGTTTGTTATACCTAAACATAAATAAAGATGCTCATTTTAAAATATCTATGCCAAGGTCATTGTCATAAAATTACCGTATATAAATAAATGGTTTTATGTATGCTTTCTTACAATTATTTTGCCTCTGTTTTACTGATAACTGATATCAGATCCACTAATTGGCGATCATTATAAATATTAGTTAAAAATATTTACATTTAATAGTAAAGTCCAGGTATGCTTATATATAAAACTGGTCAGGTTACAGTTGTGCAGTACGAGTCAAAAGCAATTTAATTTCTACCTTCGATGAATAATAAATAATTTCTAACCAATAATCATTTTCTGCTTGAGCTGAAAAGCAACACAAACACAAAAACTAAAAAGGTGTACATATTTTTATATTTATTTCTTTGCCATTAACTTGACACATAAACTGACATGCTTCCCATCCCGTCCTAGAAAACAGTTCCTACAGATCCATTAACATTAATGAGTTAAACCACACTCAGATGGAACCATGTTTAATCGGTAACACTGACCCCAGGAAGTCTCACTGTGGCAGGTTTCCAGACCACGCCGTATTTGTCCTTAGAGGCCGAGTGCATCGTGGAAAATCATAAATCATCTGCAAGAGCGTCCACCTGAGCTCGCACTTTTGCCCTAGATGAAGCTGTTATCCTTGAGGCCTGATTCAATTATTTACATGCCAAATAAATTATTACATAATGCCCCAGTGAATAACAGACCTCAGCAACACTTCTTTTTTCCAAATACATCTGACAGCCTCTTTCTTTCGGAACAGTTCCCCAGGGGATTGTAAATAAGTGTCACGTGAAAAAATGGAGAAATGTTTGAATTATGAAAAAAAAACTAAAACATGTACATTCTTTTTTAAACTATGAACCCTTCCGGTATTCCAGGGGTTCTGAGATAAGCTAAGATACCCATCACCCAGCTACATTTTCTAAACACGAAGATGTATTTCAAATTAGGGATCTATATTAATGGGCACCGCTACTGTGTCGTTTCTATCTCTTTTACATAATCTAGACCAAATCAAATCATCCTAACATCCTAAACCACTACGGCATGGCATTAGGGATCTTTATTACAGAAAAACTCTACTGTGGTTAATGTTTATTTAGTACTGAAATGTGACAAGTGACTAGTTGCTCCATAACATTTATTCTACATTATACCTACATTATCAGTTCAAATGTAGGTATAAGTGTGTAAGTATGGAGTAACAAACGATTTCACAGTGAGACGTATCACACCATTGTGATTTAGATTTTTTTTTCTGACAATAACCAGCATTTTTTTTTTTCTGAAACCGCTCTATAGCGATACTATAGCAGAACATGTGCTCTAAATATCTAAAGCCAACAGTTATATGCAAAGCATCCTTAATTCAGAAAAATAAGAAGTCAACATTGCAGCATGGTAGGTATGCTACTCAGAAAAGTCGGTTTTATATCATTTTGCTGGTAGACAAGAAATTCAATAAAGTGTGGTAGACAAAACCATCACCGCTAATTGAGGATTTGAATAAATATTTTAATAGAATTGCAAAGTTATAAAATATAATGTAAAGTTTCCGATTACTGAACATAGTTTTCTAGTTATGCTGGAACATTTCAGATTCCCAGAAAGATCTCCAGTGTCTCAGGTGTAGCCATATCTGATAATGAAAACAGTGATTATAAATAAAGTGTAGCCTTGCTTTTTAATATAAAAAAGCAAAAAGTGTTATTTATGACCTAAATAATGGATAAACTGCTTTCCTAATAAAAAACAGCACAGAAAACCAGAGCATACTTGTGACCATGTGCAGTGTGAAGTGGGGGTTTCAGGGTGAAGAATCAGGCACAGATTGCCTCTCATGCTGCACAGGTTCCCTTAAGAGTTTCAGAACAGTACAGTTTGCTCCTGGTCTTTTGGCCCTTTTACATTAACAAGTATATTAGTCCTTTCATTCTGGCCAGCGTTTATATCTTGCATGTTAAATCTCACCTTGATTGCATACATTTTAATCCATAATTACAGTGCATGTTATCTTTAAATAATTTCTCTCACTGACGTCTAGGTGGCATGTCGAGAAGGATTTCTAGTTGCTCACTTCGATCTAGTTGCACTTATTATGCATCTTCATGAACACATGAAGACTCCAGCCTGCCATATGGAATTCTACCACTCTTTCTAAATTCCCGTTGCAGCCCCTTCACATTACCATATTAGAATAATTCATTGCTTTTTCTATTTCATGCCATAATTATAATAAAAGATAGCAGATGCTATCTTGCCACATTTCATTACTGTACAAGAACTGAAAATAAGTATCTGTTCCCCAAAGTCTGCAAAGTGAACAGTAACATCACCGATATCACTAAAAATCTTTAACAAACCTTAAATTCATCTACTGAAACGACATAAAGTATGGTTTGCTCCAGCCCATAAATTGATAAATGAATTCAATAATTATGCAAGCAGATCAAATATAACCTTGGGCATAACTGTAAACATGCTGAATTAAATATATATTTTTAACTTATAGGTTTTTAAAATATGGCCATGACATTTAGACTAGGTTAAGGCTGGATTTTAAGTTGATGTCAGAATTATTGCATGAATCAGAAAAAAGTTTAAAGCTAAAAAATCAACGAGAATAGAAAATTCATTCTCTACAATTATTATAAGCCCTAAATAAACTTTTTTTTATGTTCATGATGCTGGGAATTGAACCTATGTTCTTCCAATTAGCCAGAATTTTTGCAACCACTTATTGAAATCAAACAACCACAGGATGCCAGTGATGATGTCATTAAGGCATCAAAGGTATTAAGGGCCTTGCTCAAGGGCCTAGCAAGGGCAACTAGGAGGTGCTAAAAAAGACTGCCTTCATCATTAGACTGTTTATTCCGTTAAATATGGGCCAGTCCATTTTGCCACCTTTACTATCTTTTCCCAGAAACAAACTATATCCTTATGATAGCTAACAAACATGGAAATAATTTGTATTACGCTCTTCACAATTTAAAGGAACATAAAATAACTAGATATTCATATGATGATTAAAACAAGTGCTGCTTAAATATTAGCCGTTGAATCACAATTAAGAGTGAGATACATTCAATAATTTAATAGATTGAACGGAACACTGCATATCTCAACACACAACTGGGGGCAGGGTGGTGCTGGTGGTGGTGGTGGTGGTGGTGCTGGAGAATGAATAATTAAATAGTGAAATATCACACAATGAGAAGAAATCTGCTTCAAGTACGTATTCGATTGTTTTCACTAGATTTTCTGAAGTCAGAGCATTCGAATTATTTAAAAACAATCTTGGAGCAGAAATAACTATGTCTCTTTCAGCTCAACAACAAGAAACGCTTCTAAATCCACCATTATACTGTAATTCTACCCATAATCAAGTGTTAATAGATCTGTGTGGTAAAGGTACCAGCACTGAGCCAGAACATTGATCACAGGTCCTTCTGCCAACAAGAAAGCACTGTGATTCCACTGACAGATGAGCTTCACATCTGTACCTGAAGCTCGATGTGTGAAAGTACACGAAGCTACCGCATGAGATGATACAACATTACAAATATTATGTCAGGTCTAGTGCTCCGTCTTGTGTGAGACATTCCCTGTACTTCACTGTGCAGAGTACAGACGTTCTCATTACCAGCCATCTTGAGTTCCACATAACCATCTGGAGCCTATGCAACTTTTTTGCTGTGCAATTAAGTAAAGATAATCTTATTGCTAAAAGCCAGAAAGAAAAAGGCATGAATGACATTGGAAACGTACGTTTTAATAGTGTCTGTCATCAGTAGAGCAATTTTGAAATGACACTTACTAGAGATTTAGACTTTAGTGGAGAATACTTGTATCACATAAAAATACAATACAGTATATCTGTATTGTCAATCAAAACACACATGCAAGAAAAATAAATGGTTAAATACGGAAAGATGTTCAGGAGCCGAGAACTTATTGTATATACCATATCAAATCCGGCACATATTCAGATCTCTTTCTTTAGGTTATGTGTGTAACACAACTAAACTATAGCGGTTATAACATTGACTATCTATTGGCCAGCTTACTTACTAAGAGGATTTGACATCTGCTCTCATCATCAGTTCACAGAAAATTATATTGACTTTATAGAGATACCAAGCTTTGCAAATAAAAACCTAAATAAATAAGACTTTATTTTCTTTACAAGGGAACATGCAGTGAGGTTTAATACTCTCATCACTTCATTTTCTTTTGGCTGCTCCCGTTAGGGGTCGCTACAGCGGATCGCTTAATCCACACTACCCTGTCCTCTACATCTGCCTGTTTCACCCCAACTACCTGCATATCTTGCTTCCCCACATCCATAAACCTATTCTTTGGTCTTCCTCTTTTCCTCCTGCCCAGCACCTCCATCCTCTCCTACCAATATACTGTATGTCTCTCCTCTGCACATGTCCAAACCATCTTAACCTAGTCTCCATCACCTTGTCTCCAAAACATCCTACATGCGCAGTCCCTCTAATAAACTCATTTCTAATCCTGTCCATCCTCGTCCCTCCCCGTCCATCCCAATGAAAATCTCAACATCTTCAGCTCTGCCAACTCCAGCTCCTCTTCCTGTCTTTTTGACAACGCCACTGTCTTTAAATCATACAGTCCTATAAACTTTCCCTTCGATATATTCCCTACTTATCCATATTTTATACATTAATACCATTGTCATAGTTGTAACTTAGTATAATGACAAAAAATATTTGTATACTTGTATTGTATTCCATCTATCTTTACTTCCTAACTATCTTTACTTCCTGTAGGCTTCAACTTATTGCTGTAACCAATACATGAACAAAGAGACTGGTATCTTCCTCTCAAAAATCACAACACCAAGTTTTCATCTCTGCCGCCTGTGAGCCTGATGATGCGCATGCGTGTCTTAATACACCCGCACACCCCGCGCGATTATGATGACATCTGGGGAGGATAGAACAAGCACCGGTCCTCTGATTCTCCGACAGACAATAACTGGCACATCAAATGAACCATGCGAGTCTTCAGCACAAGCCCTGATCAGCTTTACGCCAAAAAAAAAAGAACAAACAATCGCAAACTAACAGTTGATCAATGATGTCGCCTCACCCTCAGAAGTGCTCCCAAAGCCTTTGCGCTCGTCCTTGTTTTTGCTCCGTTGCTCGGATGTGCGTGCGCTCTTCATTCGGTACCTTCTGCTGTTTAAGTGCGCATCGTAAAGTACGCCAGCATGTTCTCCAGTGTCGGGATCTACTGACGTGCTTATCACGTGTCTGTCTTTTGCTGAAGTTGACAGTGCCTATTCTTGCCTCTATTCTTGAAGAAGACTACTGAAGATGCCCGAACGGGAAAGCTTTGCTCCGTGTCTCTTGCGCGCACCGTGCACGGTTACTTTAACTCCGGTTCCGCTCCTCCCCTCTTACTGTCCGCTCCGTGTGCGCGCGCATGCTGACGTCGGCGCCTCCTGCCGGTCGAAATTTAAAAGTGCAACCACACTGAGGTTGTGCATAGGGAACGCATAATTTATCAGTTATTTTGTGGAGAAATACTTTAGAAACACAGTTAACCCATGAAACACACTGGAATTTTAGTCATTCTGTTATTATTTTTTATTTGGCTCACTTATAAGCCCTTAATGTCAGTTTACTTCCTGTATCTGCATTTATATATAGAGAGAGAGAAAGAGTTCTCAACAGTCCTCTAGACTGAGTTCTAGAAAGAGTTCTCTAGTGCCTAATTAGTCCCAATTAGTCCCTAATATTAAAGATCTGTTTTCATGAATAATTATGTATACTGACTGTCAATTGTGCACCAGTAGGAGTTTATGTTTACAGTTGCCATGTGTTTTAGTAGTAGCCTTTGAAAGTTGGAGAGGTCAGTACGATTTGGTACATTGCATCTTGCCATGCTTCAACTGACCGGAACATGTTTTTTTACACCTGACCCTGACTTGGCTTTAGGGAAAAATCTTGTCAGTTGTGCATGTAGATGGTGTGAGCTTCTCCTCAGCTGAGTCATTCAGTGGATATCTTTTAAGGAGAAATCAAGTTTTATGTCCGAATACAATTCATTAGGATGTCTGTGTTTAGTATTAAAATAGTTAGAATACCGTGTACATCTGGGAAAGCGATAAATCCAAACAACACGTGAATGCCGATCCCCACAAGAGTACAGGTCATTCCACCATGTGGACAAACAGCTCTGGATAATTGGTCACTAGGGAATTACACAGATGTGCTGCTCACCTGCTTACATACCACTTTTCCCACACTGTAACTCTGTGCATCAACAAAAGGACAAGTCTAGTACCCCTTACATGTTACATTCAGTTTAAAGATTTTTACTGTATGTTCTGTGTCCTTGATTTAGACCCTTCAGTTGTGTCAAATGCAACCAATTACTTTATGACAGTTTCAAACGGATGGTAAAATTTCCAAGTCACCTTGAATACATATTGGCAACTGAGTGATGAGGCAGAAGGAACACATTGCCAAGAAGCATAGCATCCTTTCTTGTCTTTCAGACATCTTGCTGTGAGCCTGGAAATTAGGCTTATCTGCATTCAGTAGCTGTGAGCAATGAGGCATGCCAGTTTGGAAACAGAAAGAATGCAGACTATTAATGACTATATAATGACAGGATGAATATTAGTTTAATGCATATTTACTTACTTTGTGGTGTATTTACTTACTCTCTGTTTAGGAACATCATTTATGGATGAAGCACTGCATAGAAGCCTTTTTGTAAGAAGATAACAGTCTGAAAAAAACACATTGAGAATTGTTAAAGTGGGATTTTAGTGCCATAGTACGTTTGCATTATATTACAGCATTACATCAGAATTAAAAGACTGGTTTATATTGTCTCATTTCATAACGTTTGTACACTTTTGTAGAATGGCAGGATGTGTCTGACTGTAGAACAGGTATGATTTTTTTTTGTGCAATACGAATAGAATGGTAAAAAATATTGGTATAATATAAGCAAAACAGCCAGAAAAATATAACGGCTTTTTAGTTGATTGTGTTTAAGTTGAAGTGTGTAATTGGGATTGATGATGGAGCAAAAGGCCCTGAGATGTTGATTGGGCACCAAGGAGACTTGGGTTCAAGCCCCATTACTGGCAAGTACCAGGATACTGTATCATAGCTTACACTGCGCTCTGATTCCAACCATCATCCAAGGTGGCATATGCAGAGAAAAAGGTTTCATCATATGTTGTACAGTGTATAATCATGATTGGACAAATAAAATTTTAATTAGAAATTTATTGGTGGTCCTGAGGGCCCCCTAATAATGTTAACTAACTACGTTTGGCTGGGAAATTCTCTAACCAACACCTGTTAATGGAAGTGTAATAATCTGTTGTTGTGGTGGAGTAGTGGATAGCACGGTCGCCTCACAACAAGAAGGTCCCGTGTTCGATTCCCGGGCCGGGGATCTTTCTGTGCGGAGATTTGCATGCGCTCCTTCCGGGTGCCCGGTTTCCTCCCACAGTCGAAAACATCAAAAAACATGCAGATTAGGTGGATTGGTGATTCAACAATATCCATAGGAGTGAATGTGTGTGTGAATGGTTGTTTGTCTATGTGTTGCCCTGAGATGGATTCGGGTGACCCCGAATTAGGGATGAATGAATGAATCTGTTGTTAAAATGTATATATGGGCTTCTGCCAAATGCTGTCAATGCAAATTTATCAATAAGCAGAAAAGTTTTAGCTCTTCAAACGTTAAAAATCAAGCATAGAAGAGAAGAGATTATCAGAACTAAGATAAAGACTAGCAGAAGGATAGATTGGAAGTTTACCTTAACAGATTTTATAAATAAAAATCACTTCTATCGCTTCTGTCTTCTACGTATAGTTAGTGATGTCCAACCAACTAACCCAAATAAAATGCAATGAGTAGGGGAATATATGTTTCTTATAACTGTAAAGTATTCATTCATTCATTCATTCATTCATTCATTCATTTATTCATTCATACCCGCTTATTCCCTGATTCAGTGGTCACAAGGGGTCTGCTTTAGCCTATTTCTGTGCGTAATGTATTAATTAATTAAATAAATTAAATAGATTTCATTAATTCAATCATTCATCCCTAATAAGGGAACGCATTGTAGATTTGTAGAGTTAAAAATTACATTTGAATTAATATTTAATATAAACATCAAGCTTCACTTTGAACTTTTTTATTAATTAAGCAATTTAGAACAGTGAATGAAAGAGTACAAGTTTACAATTATTTGGGCAATAAGATAGTAAACTTTTAATCATTTTATCATCTTATGTAAAATACTAAAATTATCAAGTACTTTTGACTGAGCTTTCAAAAATAATTATAAACATTGTTGTCTGTGTAATTTTAAGCTCACCAGATCATTTTATATGGACCTCAATGCCGTTGAAACTTTTCACCACCAGTGCTGTAGATGGAGCAAGTGTATAGTTTATAGTATCATCAGCAGAAAAGGGCTTGTACTTATATCACTAATAAAAGTAGATAATAATATTCCTAAAATGGAACCCTAAAGGAAGTCTTTTAGTGATTTTTGATTAATTCATTGTCTTTAATTTGAAGTGTGTGTTTTTGGGATTATAGTGGCAGTGATGGCTCAAATGGTTAAGGCCCTGAGATGTTGATTGGGACACCAAGAGACTTGGGTTCAAGCCCCTCCACTGCCAAGCACTAGGCTTGTACATATATAATTAATAAAAGTAGATAATAATAATATTCCCAAAATGGAACCCTAAAGACTTTTTAAGAAAATCTGATTTTAATTCTGGAATTGAGTCCCATCAGTTCAAACCTATCTCCATACTGCTTTTCTAACTCTGCACTCATGGAATAAATTGTTCATTTAAAGTTAACCTCTTGATTAAATCAAAACGTCCTTGAGAGGAAGGCTTTATTAGAAACTCTGCTATTATTATACAGAGCACTAGTAATCACTGAAATGGCTTCTGAATCTAATTTCTACAGCTCCTGATTTGTTGGACACATTACAGTTCGAGTGAATGTCGTACGTTTGATTATAATATGTGCTACACTGAATGTAGATGAAATATAAGTGCTGAAGGACAAAGTTTGAATCTTAGAATAATCAAAGCAACAAATGATGAAATGCTCACAAACATATTGTGCAAATGCAAAAAATAATATTAACCAAACAACCTCGCTGTATGAGCTGCACATAAATGTGACTCTCAGAAGACTTGGACTAAAAAGCCAAGGAGTCCATCTGTCTAGCATGTATTACCCACTGTGTGTTCCAAAAAGTGTTGCGTAAGTGCACGCTAATGGAAGTCTTTTGTGATTGTGACTGGAGAAAGTACTAGACAACCCCTAATCCTCACTATAGTTCCAGGCAGCCTCTCCTGCGTAGGAGGAGCCTGTAATATATGATCAATACAGCAAGTGAGTAGTGTTAGCTGCAATTAGGAGACAATGCTCCACAGCGTTATTTTCAGAATTCACCATCAGTGGGGGGATAATTGGGTATTGACAAAAAGGGTGTGTGAGAGCTAAGACGACACACATACTCCCTCTCTCCTCTCTCACCATTTACTGTCATCAAAAGGCCTCAATAATACTGTTCACTGACCATATAATTGACCACTTGAGAAACAAATATAAAGCCACAGCAGCCGAAATGTCTACTGAAAATATGGTGGAAGCAATTAGTTAGCTAGCTCCACTATCCATACATTAGAGCATGCATACTGCAAGCCATAATTTTATTCCGATCTAACAGTAAGGTTTGAGGACTACAAAGTAAATATAAGTGTGTAGTTAAACAAAACACAGAATCAAATAGGAATATGAGGAACGTATGCAGCAATAGGAAGTAAATGCACTCAATTTTAACCTGCACAATACGCAATTAAATACACATTTACATAATTAACTTTTTAATACGATTCGGTGCGGGTGTGGAGCATACTTATTAATAATCATTTAAATATTGTTTTTCCATTTCCTTTGAGCTGATTCATGTGCAGACCTGTTTATGGTGTACCCCTTCTGCCTAATTCCAATTTACTTTTGTCACATGATAATTATACAGAGTACAACATATAGTGAAATGTTTTTCTTCACATATCCCCATCTTAGTAAGTTGAGGGTCAGCTATAGTACAGCGCCCCTGGAGCAAGAAGGGTTAAGGCTCTTGCTCAAGGACTCACCAGCGGCGGACTTGAGCTCAGGTCTTCCTTGGCGGTGTTGGGACTTGAATCCAGGTCTTTTGATCAACAACTCGGCACCATGATTACCATGATGACCCGAACTACTTGAGCCACCACTGCCTTTCACCCTTTCAGTAGGCTGAGATACCATGTGACTCCAAACTAGGGAACAAACAGACATAAAATGTTTAGATATTTAGAAAGAAAGAAAGAAAGAAAGAAAGAAAGAAAGAAAGAAAGAAAGAAAGAAAGAAAGAAAGAAAGAAAGAA
>JAOTRA010000027.1:509603-523049 GCA_026260255.1 Pseudolaguvia tuberculata | reverse complement strand
CACACACACACACACACACACACACACACACACACACACACACACACACACACACACACACACACACACATACAGGCTCTGAGAGAGACCTGTGATGACTCAATGCTAAATTGATTTGGGATCAGAGTGGCAATGTGGAGCAGATGAGTCAGAGTTTCCACTGTGACCCTCTCTCTCTCTCTCTCTCTCTCTCTCTCTCTCTCTCTCTCTCTCTCTCCATCTCTTTCTCTCTCACACATACACACACACATACAGTAGATGAGTTTACAGATTGTAGCATCAGTTGCCAATACATATAAGTGCTTATTTTTACTCTTAAACCCAGCAGCCAGTCAAAGAGGTATAAGAATAGTGCTTCAGGGGTTTTGGTGTTTGGAGGCTAAGACGCCGGTTAGATTCTTGTCTGGAGTTTGCAAATTCTCCTTGCGCTTGCGTGAGTTAACACATTGCAAAAACATGTACATTAGATTGAATGGTGATTCTAAATTATCTATAGGAATGAATGTGTGTGACTGGCTGTTTGTGTATTTGTAGTCCTGCAATGGACTAGCGACCTGTCTAGCGTGTAGCCCTTCCATGTGCTCTGTGTGCACTGGTATAGGCTCCAGCAGACTCCCATGATCATGAATTAGGGAATAAGCAGCTAAGAAGATGAATGAATGATTGTAATAAGTCTGTGTTTCCTGTTTGATCTTAAAAGGCCTTTACTGCAGCAAGTTAGATATTTCATACTGTTCTTGACTTGGACTATGGATAAATTTTTGTAAAGTTTTGGTTTAAGCACTTTCTTGACAAGATCTTATTAAGTTATAATTCGTAAGCCGCATCTCTTATTTTGGAAGTAAATGATGGCCTCTAAACACTTCTATAACTTCATTCATTTATCTTCTAACCTGCTTCTTCCCTAGTTCAGAGTCACAGGGGTCTGCTGGAGCCCCACATGCACATGGGGCAAGAGGCAGGGATACACCCAGGACACCCAGGCCGCCAGTGTAACAAAAAAAATGAAACGCACACTCTCACGGGCAATTTAGATTCACAAATAATCTAATGTACATGTTTTTGGACTGTGAGAGAAAACTGGAGTACCTGGCAAAAACCCACACGAGGAGAACGAGGGAATCAAACTCAGGACCTTCTTGTTGTTAGGCCATTGTGCTAACCATTACGCCACCATGCCACCCAATCTATATGATGTTTGCATTAAATGAATCTTGCTTCAAGCCCAGTTCCATCAAAGTTTACTGCCTGACCATCGTAGTGATCTTTTTTTACAATTTGGTAATAACAAAATCCTCAATATTTAAATATCTGGGCTGTCAACTGAGTCATCATAAGATATTTATCACAACACACCCTGGGCTTTCAGATGAGCTGCTGTCTTTGTTTATCTTCTTTTGCGTTCCATTTACACAACATACCTCTGGCTTATGTCAACCCACAATCACCATTGTAGAATCACCATTGTATCATCACAGAGCAAGCTAGAATTACGTTAGCAATTTAATATTATTAGCAATTCTAATTTCATAGTTTATGGGACCAAATTATGTGTAATATATTTGAATATATTCTCTAAAACATAAGAAAACATATTTTTCACATAAAAGTTCTACAACATTTGACACTTTCTCAGTAAACCATCTGCTTTCCTTTTAAATGATGTCACATAATTAATTTTTTTTCTATTCTCTCCTAGAAAAAAAAAACCGATGGCTCATTTCACTCTTAAGATCTCTGTACTCTGTTTCTTCTTTACTGTGCACTAAGTTATAATATTGCATGAGATGAACTGTGTGGCATTTGTGATAATGCTGGTAAAAAGTAAGCAACTTTCAGCAGCAGATGACTAAGTGCAGTGAGTTTAGACTTCAGCTTTGGGATATTTAAAAATGATCACTCAAAACGGAACTTGACTTTAAGTGAAACCCTTCTTTAGGTTTCAGGTATCTTTTTACAGGACAATTGAATAGCTGTCGTATCTAGTGTGGCTTTGTTGAGCTTGTACTATATATCACATTTTTCTTTATACAAACTTCTTATATGTATACAAATATTCATTCATTCATTCATTCCTTCATTCATCTTCATTATTCCCTAATTCGGGGTGACGGGGCACATAGGGCGAGCAGCGGGCGTACACCCTGGATGGGTCGCCAGTCTATCTCAGGGCAACACATAGACAAACAACCATTCACACACACACTCCTATGGGCAATTTAGAATTATCAATCGACCTATTATGCAAATTTTTGGACGGTGGAGAAAACCAGAGTACTCGGAGGAAACCCACGCAAGCACGGGGAGAACATGCAAACTCCACACAGAAAGATCCCCAGCTCGGTCTTCGAACCCGGGACCTTCTTGTTGTGAGGCGACCGTGCTATCCACTATGCCACCACGCCGCCCTGTATACCACTATTGTAAGAAAAACATCCAGAACCCACATTCATTCATCTTACCCACTTATTCCCTAATTCGGGGTCTATCCCAGATAGCGAGTAAGGTGGAGGTCCACCCTAGACAGGTCACCAGTCCATCTCAGGGACACTCCAATAGGCAATTTAGAGTCACCAATCGACCTAATGTACATGTTTTTGGACTGTGGGAGGAAACCGGAGTACCCGGAGAAAACCCACATGAGCAGAGGGAGAACATGCAAACTCTGCACAAAAAGATCCCTGCCCCAGGAATCAAACCCGGGACCTTCCTGTGCGGCGACCGTGCTTACCAATACGCCACTGCGCTGCCCAAACCACATTCACTGCACTGATATTTGTGATCTGTATGTACTACAGACAGTGAACTGGTGTCTAACCGGAGAGGATTTGAGTTAGCATCAGAGTTGCTGATATTTGTTATGTTATTGAGTCAATTGCAATGTCACAATGTGAGAGTCTACACGTTCCTTCCACTTTTGAATAAGATATTTAATTGAGGAGGCTCGGCTGACTAGCACAATCTCCTCTCTAAAAGTATATGGTGAAAGTTTTTGTAACATTCTTAAATAGATACCCATTGCATAGTTAGTGTTTTGTTGTTGTACATTGCATACAGTGTCTTTTAATAAAAAGATAAAAATATCTTTAAATATTGCACTATGCTATGTTTCCTCACCTCAAGTCAGTTGTACAATATTTCATAAACTTTCATAAGCTAAAACTAGTCTATTTTTTAAACTAGGTGTTTGTGTTTGATAAAACTTTCCAGTATCTTAAAAGCAACCAGTACTACTTCTTACATAAGTGTTATTCTGAATAATGACTTGAGAAAAGGAACAGATTGGAGTCTTGGTCTGGTCTTTGGACCTCCAATATGGATGTGATAAAGATCCTACAATATGAATGGTGTCATTGGTTGCATTCAATGTAAATGTATGCTAAACTCCAAAATGAGACATTTTCACATTCTTTTATGAATGTATACACATGTGCAATCAAAAAAGCAGCATCACTCATGAAACAACCTCAAGAACCTTCTTGAAGTCTTTCCAAACCACAAGAGAACATGATCAGGACAGGAATTCCAGTGGCCCCACAATGGCCTATGTTGCTCAACGACAACATGAAGCAGATGATGTTATATAGACCAAGTTATTACAAACCTGACCACAGCACCTCTTTCCAGAAAATAAAGACCGCCAACACTGATCAGCACAAATACATTTGTGGAGTCTTTCAGCAGCAACTTGCTTTTTCTGGAATAAATCACATAGGACAACTCATTCTCCCAAGAGGATGAAACAACCTGAGGGGAATATTCAACTCATTGCCTGTTCGTAGTTCAATAATCAAAATACTGGTGGTGACAGGCAATGTTTTTATGACTCGTTACATCTTTTATAAGCTCTAAGTTGTGGTCTGAACAATTTTCATGCCAATACTGAAACAAATGTTTGTCTATTATAAATAACAAAGCCCATTATTAGCTGTAGCATCTTTTTTCTACATTATGTGAAATTCTATCCTACAAAAATGTAATGAATAACTCATTCATATTTACTGCATCAAGACTGTACTAAAGCTGATAGTGTCATACTTTATGATGGAGTTTTAGATGTAATTCACTCCATATCTATCCTGTAGGTTATAAAACGATTCTAAAATTATGTTTCTATACCATTACAGTCTTCCACATAATTTTTCCAATAGGAGAAGGAGTCAGCTGACACTGTAAAAGGAAGAAATATCGCTTTGAGTGTTCCGCTAATGCTAGAGTATGTTGCCTTAACCAATCCTGTGTGCCTCTTATTTGTCCCGTTTATCTAGACATGATGCAATGCTTAGCTCAGAATGAGAAACCCAGAAATCGGCCAAGTGTTTGAGAGGATGAGATTGGGGGGGGGGGGGGGTATTTTGAGAGAGAAAAACATGGCAATACTTTACCTCCTCAACTGCTGGCTATAAATCTGGCATTTTTCCTCGGGCGTGCTCCAGTCATGTAAAAGGCATTTTAATCACCATCTTTCCTGTCACATTACTCACCTTTGACTGCAGTTTGCTAAATTATATTTGGGCTAGAATTCCACCCTTTCACTCTGGACTACTTAACGCATAAACAGGAATTGATCTTGTCATTGATGTTGTCTCAGATTGATTCTTGTGAATTGCAGAGTAGGAAATACCAAGTCGTGCAGAAAGAGGGAAGTCCAAGCACATTCCACACATTTAATTCAATTACAAAGAACGGATTAAAGTAATCATTTGATGCATTTGGCCTCTGCTCGTGTCCTGCAAGAGCACATGTCAGACACAGCAATTAATCAGCTTTACATCTAGGATTGGTGTGATGGGCCTTTAACTCCTTTCCGGGTGTGTGGGCAGAAGTCACATTCCTCTCTAGGGGAAATCCTCCTTGACTTTCACTCCCTACTTTTAAAGAAATATTCATTATTACACTATCTTGGTAAAATATACTCTTTATGTGCTATTTTAGACTTTAAATATTGATAGAAACAAACCGAATGTGTCATCTTAGAGGTTTTATCAACACTGAGCAGCGAGCATGTTGTCAGTTATGCTACTGGATGAAAATGATATGAAATCATTAATAAAATTCAATCCAAAATTCAAGTTTCTTTATAAAGGTTAATAAATTTAAATGCATTTACATTTACAGCAATTAGCAGACGCTCATGTCCAGAGCAACATACAAACAGTTATTA
This sequence comes from Pseudolaguvia tuberculata, assembly GCA_026260255.1. Taxonomy (NCBI): domain Eukaryota; kingdom Metazoa; phylum Chordata; class Actinopteri; order Siluriformes; family Sisoridae; genus Pseudolaguvia; species Pseudolaguvia tuberculata. Next base: position 517,885 of record JAOTRA010000027.1, on the reverse strand, counting down.
AAATCACATCATAGAATGCTTTAGTCAAAATGTTGCACTGGAGGATGCACAGAAGCACAATCATCATAATCTTTTACTTTTAGGGATTTAGCAGACATTTAGCAATTCAAATAACTATGGCTGTGTAAGAAAGTATGACATATCCATAATAAAATATACATATAAATAGCTATACACCAATCAGTGAGTTTAATAGACGGTTGAGTGGTGGCTCAAATGGTTAAGATGATGTGTTGTTGACCAGGAGAAAGAAAGACTGAGAAAGACCAGGTTCAATCCCCATTATTACCAAGGAAGACCAGGAAGAGTCAGGTTCATGCGACCTGTCCTGCTCCAGGGACACTTAACGTAGCTGAACTTGATCCTGACCCCCAAGCTGGGATATGCAAAGAAAAACAGTTCATTCCATGTTGTATGGTCTATAATCATGTGACAAATACAATTGGAGCATTCTATCACAGCCATAGTGAGCAGAAAAGATTCATAGAATGCCAAAAATCAAATACAGTATATTAAAAAATTGTTTGTTTTTGTTATCCGAGAACAGCAATGTAAATCTCATTATAAAATGGCTACAACTAGACAGAGTGAAAATGAGAAATCATAGAAGAAAGAAAGAAACCAATCATAAAGAAACAACACAATCATAAATAAAAGGAAATATTGGACCACAACTTGAATATGAACAAGCATTGACATAAAATTGTAATTGAGCTGATTAAAAACAGTTACATTTTGACTCAAGCCTAGAAACTGGGATGAATCAGAGCGTTAGATGTTCCAGTTCTAAAAGTCTTAAAATGTTTTGAATAAAAATCATTGCTTTTATTTTCCTTTTTCATTAAGATTAAACTTCAATAAATATATATCAGTAGGCTTGCAATTTTATATTTTATTAAAGTTAAACATTTTCTGGTTCAGGACTGCATGCTAGTTGGGAAGCATAAAAATGAAAAGATTAGCGTTGAATGATTTACATTTCTCTTCCTGAACATTTAAGGATATAATGAGAGAACCTGATACTTAAAGTGCTACAGGCTCAGGCACGATGTCTAAATACTGTGAGGCATGCAGACAGCTGTTATGTGGCAAAGGTAAAGATTGAAGTACAGTTATAGCACCCAATGAAACAGTGCTAAATTCAATGTCAGGGTCAGGGACAACCAGAGTGGTTTGGGCAGGCAGTTCTAGGAATAGTAGCACGGACATACCCTTACTGGAGTCTAAGACTGGTAATCCTACAGGGTTTCAGGACAGGTCATAAGCTAATGCAATTGCAGCAAATGCAACTGATGGGGTAGAATACACCTGCCAGCAGGCAAGAAAAACAGGAAGTGGATTATTAACATCTGAACACATGAGAGAAAACTGGTAGATTTGTCACAACAGACAATTTTTTTTACGTCTTGGTTAAAAGCATGTGTTCTTTCAGGTATAGATTTCTGATCCAGAAAGGCTGGTCCCAAAATTCATGCTATTTTTTCGACAGAAGTGCCACTAAAGAGGAACAATTTTACTTTCTGAGCCCAATTAATTATCTTTTATAAGCCTCGGGTTTGCTAGCAGTGTCCCTGATTGTCCCTTCAACACATGTTTGTAGAAGGTCCAAAAGCAAAAAAAAGAGCCCCCTAAATTGCTTGAAATATTTAAAGGGTACACAGTAGGATTACCAATGCACATTTACTACAACCTGTGGAAATGCCTACAACCTGAAAAAAAACTGATGATTCTTGGTGCATCCAATCACATAGAAAAGATTTTCCCAAAAGTGTACCCAAAATTGATGCTGTAACTGAAATGCATAAAGTGGGGATGAAAATTCTTTAGCAAGCTCAGCTGATTTCACAATGTTATACCCTCTTTTATGTTTGATTATATGATTAATGATATGTGCATGGGCGGAGCGGTGGCATAGTGGATAGCGCGAGAGAGGAAACTGGAGAACCCTGAGAAAACCCACACAAGCGTTGGGCAGAACATAAAAACTCCGCACAGAAAGATCCTGGCTCGGGATTCGAACATGGGACTTTCTGGTTGTGAGGCAACTGTGCTAACCACTACACCACCGCGCCTCCCATAGCATTTATATGTTGTTGATAAATTACTAATGATGTTTTTTTCTATAAACTTCACATTTATGCTTTGTTAGGAACATATAGGAGACACAACACACGCCATGGTTACAAGGTAATAATCAGATCTCACTCTTGCTAAGAATGCTATTACATTCACTTCACCCACTCAGTACCTTATGTCTACTGCTGCAGGGCTATCTCTAGTCCAGTCTGCCTCCAAGACTCACATAGACTATTTTCATACATTAATGTGTTTCATTTTATGCCTTTACACACACATATATCTTTTTCAGTGTATTTCTTTGTACATTCAGGTAAGCATAGGCAGAAGGATAATTAGTGAGTTTGCTTCCTGCAAGTCTATCTGCTTTTGCACTAATAGACCAGGGTTTAGTCTATAATACTAAAATAATGTCTTAGCCTTTGTGCTATCTTATCATGCTGTCCCTGATTTTAGATAAATTGTAAGAGCCAGTCAAGTCTGAAGCAGCATGTGCCCGTTAAGTGTGAATGAGGCTGATCTCCCTGCACAAAGCATAGCATTAATGTAATTAAACACACATTGTGTATGCTGCTCTGACTCAGACACTGTTTCCTTGCCTTGCTCGTGAAATACAAGGAATTAGAACAACTAGTCTGTCATTTAGGTATGAGTCATCAAGGAGTGTCTCTCTCTTTCTCTCTCCCTCTCATACACACATACACAGACCCACTGCTCTCCTACTGATGCACAGCAAAAACAACATGAATATTAAAATATCTTCTATTTTAATATTCACCAGCTATTTACAGGAGGGCTTATAAGGTGAGCTCTGAGAACTGCAGAAGCAGCACACACAAGCCGATGATAATCGTTAACTTGTGTGGAAAATGGTCATTCATTGATTAATGACAATGAGTCCCTTCAGGGTCTTCTGTATAAGATTCAAACTACACACTGGCTTTTCTAATAATAGGTCAAGGATTTACAGTTTTATGATGTCCTCGTAAAGTACAGCCCTGACAATCCACTCTCTCTACTCTGCAGCAACTTCAATATTCACATGAAGAGATGCATGCTTTAAAATGTCTGCTGAATCCTGCTTAGCATCTCTGCCTAGTGCATTTTGCATACGATCTGCATTACTGTCACCTCACTGAATTGAATTATTGTAATTTTCTATAAGGAATAATTAGAGACAAAGATCGGAATAGGTAAATTATACCAAAAATTTGCAGAGTTGTTTTTTCTTAGTAATTTCCAGAAACCAGTATTATGTTTAAGGTCACCTGTGCTAGGCAAAGACAAGCTGTTAGCATTTAGGGAACTCAAACTCAGCATGTTTGTGTGCACGGGTGCTTCACAAAGCAGTGACAGGGAATGGACATCGGAGCGGAAGGAAAGACATATGCCGTGACAGATTGTTGCCATGGAGGCATCGTTGCCCTAAGATTAGTGGCAGCTCTCCATCAGACAAGAAAGCATGAGGGATTGGCACTTTATAAGCTCCTGCATATCACAACATTATATTTAAGGTATATACACAACATAAAGAAAATGTTTCGACTCAAAACCGGCACATTCACATTTCCTGCATCTGAGTCATTGTTGCCACAAACTTTGAAACACAAAATACATCCTACACATGATGTAGTAGTATGATTTTCCTTTACTGGAAAGAAGACACCGAAACACTGTTCCAGCATGACAATGTCGCTGTGCACAAAAAGCCTAAGCACAATAGAGGCATTGGGGTTAAAGTGTCTTGGGGTTAAAGAACTCAATTATTTTGCACACAGCACTTACTGTGGTTAAATAAGCAAAACTCCCTGGTGGAAAGTCTGACACAGTAGAACGAAAGTGGTAGAGGGGTTAAAGTTTTGCACCGTTTATTGGAAGATTGGGTTTGATTTCCAGCACCACCAAGTTACCACCACTGGACCAGTGATCAAGGACCCTAACCCGCAATTGCTCAGTTGAATAAATTAGACAGATCTGGCAAATGGCACAGATGTAAAAGTATATGATGTGGTGTTAACCTGCTTATGTAAATAAAAGTTTCTTTTTAGAGAGAAGTGTTATTTTTTCCCAGAACTTTAGTCATCCATAAGAATAAATCTGATCTACAATATGGAGGGATCAACCAAATCAACCATAAATATACCGAAAATGTACAAAAGTTCAAACAAAAGCATTGGCTTTATACAACCAGAGAAACCATACGTGGTTAGGAAATTCGCAAAAGCAGTAGTTGAAGCAGAGAAAGGTATCATTATGAGTCACGCTCACTTCAAGTTGTTGCAAAAGCAGTCAAGAGTAAAATTCAAACAGACTTGAAAAATGATCTCTCTCTCTCTCTCTCTCTCTCTCTCTCTCTCTCTCTCTCTCTATCTCTCTCTCTCTCGCTCCGAAGCTGATGAGTTGCAGTAAACACACTCAGCTTGGGTCATTGATGTTTAATTGACTTGGTAACATCTGCAATTTAATTTGGACTCTTAATTGTACTCTGCCGCAGAGAAAGGCATGTTTACTTGCTGAAAGAAATTCTGGTAGAAGCCAAGCCTGTAACCTTTTAGAGTTTGCAAGACTCTGTCGAGTTTAAAACATTGTATTCTGTATATTCTGGTCATTCAACTATAAGCCATTTTTGCCTTAATAAACATGCACAGGCTCGTAACTCAGGGTTACCTCAAAACAAGAAGGTCCCGAATTCAATTCCCGGGCCGGGACTATTTCTGTGCGGAGTTAGCATATTCTCCCTGTGCTTGCGTGGGTTTTCTCCGGGTACTCCGGTTTCCTCCCACAGTCCTAAAAATGTACATTAGGTTGATTGGTGATTCAGAATTGCCCATAGGAGTGAATGTGTGTGTGAGGGGTTGTTTCTATGTGTGCCCGGCAATGGACTGGTGAACTGTCAAGGGTGTAACCCTGCCTCTCGCCCTATGAGTGCTGGAATAGGCACCAGCAGACCACGTGACCTCAATTTAGGGAATAAATGGGTAAGAAGATGAATGAATGAATGAATGAATGAATGAATGAATGAATGAATGAATGAATGAATGAATGAATAATTAATTAATCCAGTTGCAAAAGATAGTTATTCTACCTTACATTAGTGTTAGAAGGAAATGTAGCACTTGGGATTACAAATAGTCTCCATTCACTTATATTCTCCACCATAGATGGAGAACATTCTGTATAAATGGATATGGTGGCTAGCACATATGGGCTGAGTAGAAAAAATGTTCCAGACAGAAGACATGATTTTATCCTTGTCATTTGCTTGTCAGAGATATTGTTAGATCGAAAACCTTTAATTTTATCCTAAGGCAAATGTAGATGTCTTTCTAATTTAAATTAGAAGTATTGTTAATTTGAGTCAATCAAATTATACAACAATGCTTTTAACCTGATTTACTACTGCTTATGCCCGATGCTCTACTTTGTACTTAAGATGCTTGAGGGTTTATTATAAAAGCACTCAGCAAGTTGGCTATAAAGAGCACAGAGGGTAAGTTTAGTAGATTCATTTTCAGGCCTTACGATACAATATATATCACGATACATGAGTCACGTTACAATATAACACATTGCAATGCAATAAATGATGTAGTAGATTGCAATACTGCAAGTAAGAAACATATAGCATAAAACACAACAAATACAAAGCCGGAGACGACTTTATTTATTTTCTCATGCTTGCTTCTAAAATGATGTTTGTATATGTCAGCAACAACTAGAGGAGGTAGTTGGGTGGTTTAATAAAAGTTGAAATGTAGTATAAAATGTCATATAAATATGTATTAATTTCTTAGAAAAAATTTATTGCTTATTAAAAATATTGCTCACATTACTAAAATGAGATGTATGTCTCTTTGGATAAGGGCTTATGCCAATTTTTTACACAAACCTACTGGGAGGTACAAGTCGAGAGCAAACATAGTAATTGGGGGTGGTGCAGGTAGCTAGTGCCAGTTGATGATAGCTGGTGTGGTAGGAGAAAAACAGGGGAAGACATCGCTGTGGGACAAACAAAACAAACACTTATAATTAGGTACGTTGCACATGTAAAGATCTAGGTAGGCTTAGCGGGTTTTACCAGATAACAGCTGATGGATGCATGTGTGTGTGTGTGTGTGGGAGGGGGGGTGGCATATACAACTGTAAATTGAGTGTTATCAAGTGCAAGTGAACAGAATACTAGTTTTTGTGAAGGTGCGTTAGCAGTGTTTGGATCTCAACATTAGAGGCGGCCTCATTTAAACATGTAGGGTCATGCAGGCCATATTGTAAACCTATATTTCATTGTAAGTATATTAAGCTGTCAAAATCAGATTTAATGTAAAATATAGTAAAAAGAATTTACAAACTTTTTTTTTTTTAATTAAGCAATTCATTGAAAAAAGTGATATGCACAAATATTGGGTCTGGGGAAGTGGTAACTGTGTTAAAGTGTTGGACTGCTAAGCAGAAGAATGTGAGTCCTATTCCCAGTACAAACAAGACGTCACAGCTGGTCCCCTGAGTAAGACTCTTAACTTCCAATTGCTCGTATAAATGAAGATCAATGTAACGTGCTCTTGATAAAGAGGTCTGCCAAATGTTGTACTTTTTGTTACAATGTACTTCAGTTATACAGATGTTGACCAAAAATTTTAATTACACTTATAGATACGTGTAGCTACTCACTGCGGTTACTAATTCATTCAGGGCTAACTTATAGATTATCCATAGCATAGTGTTGACTATAGACATTCAATTACTGACTGAACTCCCACTTCCTAATATAAAGACAGATTGACACAGCCCAGAACTTCGCATGAGAAGATATAATGACTGTTCTTAGCACAGCAGTCACATTATCATGTTAGTAACATGCTAGTGTGCAGTGCAGCATTGTTTGGTGATTTAATCACCTTAGTGTCAATACTGGGTTAAGAAACAATCTAACAACCATAAATATCCAGCCAACAGCAGTTCTGTGGTCAGAATACGACACTGATGGAGGGCAGAGGATGATTAACCGTAGCTAAACATCTACAGCAATAATAGAATACTCCCAGAGAATAAAGTAAGGAATGTTGAGTAAGAACAGCTGAAAACACACAGCTCCCTGTTTACTTTTTCCAAACCTGAATGTGAAACATGAACAATGGAGTGAACATTGTGTGTGTATCTGCCTCACTGGTTGGTTATGTAAAACCAGTAGACAAAAAAGAAAAAGACCCCAGAGGACGGTATTTGCATTTCCTGTAATCAGAGTATCCGTTCACTAAAGAATGATGTAACTAGATGCCAGTCTTCTGTAAGGCAGGTCTTAGTAGAGTACAAACCTTAAATCATTCTCTCCTAAAAAAATCCTGTTTCCACCAGCTTCTTTTTGAATTCCTAACATTTATTCACAAATGACAGGAAGCTGGATACTATGGTAACACACAGACTGTAGATGAGACACTGTTTCAAATATTTTAGAATAGAGACTTTGGACTGTGTGCAGTGGATTGTCTTTCATTGCATCACCCTATTTGGAGGACAGTGGCACAATGTCATCAAGATATGGTCTGCTTCCAAAGCGTAGAACAAAAAGTAGGTTACATCATTTATGTGGAAAAATGTTATACTTTTAATGAAAACTTAGTTTTATAAAACCAACATTTAAACATGGTTTAGAATGTAAATGCATCTTCGTCTACAAGTGAAAGCACTCAGAAAATCTGCTATTGAAATAATAAAAACACTAAACCTAATTTAGCATTGCTGGTATTTCAACATAAGCAACATCTGGATAAAATAGATTTGTACAATTACATAAATGCCAGAAAAGGTTCAATCTTTGATACCCAATACTGTCCACTTCAGGTTGAAGAAAAAGTGTCTGACACAAACCTTGCCTCATTAAATGAGTGAAACGGATGGCAACACTAACTCAGCCGAAAACATTTTCTGAAAGGGAAGACAATGTGGTTCCTGTATGGCAGCCACTCCTGCACTGTAGCCACGAGCTGCCTGATTTTTTTGCCCTTGAGTTAACATCACAGGGCTGCAGCGCCAAACCGCAGAATGAAGGACTTCTGGCAGCCCAGCAAAAGACAATTTTTTTAGTTGAAAGCACTTCTGCTCTTTCAACAAACTCCGGAATGGTGTCACTGGATGTGTCTGTGTGTGTGTGTGTGTGTGTGTGTGTGTGTGTGTGTGTGTGTGTGTGTGTGTGTGTGTGTGTGTGTGTG
>JAOTRA010000027.1:476368-503508 GCA_026260255.1 Pseudolaguvia tuberculata | reverse complement strand
GTGTGTGTGTGTGTGTGTGTGTGTGTGTGTGTGTGTGTGTGTGTGTGTGTGTGTGTGTGTGTGTGTGTGTGAGAAAGAGAGAGACTTCACTTCAGACAACACTGAATCTCTATTTTGGAATAAAAGGATGCACAGGTGCAACAAAGGTGGAACCGAAACATTAAAACAAGGTCTTGAATTCTAAACAATTGATAATAAACTTATTTTTAATCTAAAAAGCTTCTGACTAGCTGCACATCTTACTTTTATTTTTCATTTACACAACTGTGTAATTTGAAGTTAGGGTCCTTGCATAAGGTCCTTGCTTATCTCTTAAGAGCCCAGCAGTAGTAACATGCTGGTGCTAAGAAACCATCTTCCAAATCTTTTGGTTCCTGAGATATCTCACAAACATTCTTAGAGATGTTGGTTACCTTAGCATATATACTTGCATCATGGACATTTTTGCAGAGCATCTCTTAGTGTGCTTTGATACTGTACAGGTGTCCAGTTTGGTTCCCATCCGCCACAGTAGAGTGAATTTCTTAGTCTGGCACCCGAGCAGGCCAGGTCAGGTTGCCTTACGCATGGTCCCTGGACCTATTATGTCTTATAGCATTACTTTCCTTGTTGATGATGTCAACCCAAAGGCACATTAACCCAATGACACAATGACTATAACACAATGCTTTTTGATTGGATGGAGTCGCTTCAGGCCAAACGTTATCAAAAGGTGTTCCCAACGCTTTTAACATAGTGTCATGTTTTCTCTGGGAGCCATGGTTACATATTTAACAAGGAGAATTTTGTTTAGATTCTCTATCACATGCTGCTCCATGATTAGCTAAAAGGTGGTTAACCGCACATCTGCTTTATCTCACACATAACATCATGTGCTGGACAACATTTAACTTCAACAGTACTTCTTGTCATGCCTTGCTCAGATATCCTAACTATATTTGGATGATGTCACTTCATATACTTATCTCAGATTGAGTGTTAAGATGCCGATGCCATGTACTTTGATTCAGAAGGACAATTCTCCGTCTGAAAGTCTTCTCCTATTGGAATACAGATGAGCTCTAATGCACCTGAAGTCTTCATTGAGGCTTCATGTTTATGTAGGATTCGAAAAGTGATTATACTCTGATTGAAGGATTGTGCCATCCAAAATCAGCTGATTATGCTGGGAATACGGCCACCTTAAGCCAAACTTGCCTGACTATTTGTGGCTATGGTGTAATCTAGCCCAGAGGCACTACATGCATGACATTTTGGCATGCCCTTGTTTAGATGATGTAACTATCTTGGTCAGTGCATTTAATCATTTTTAAAAGTACCTATTGCACAGTTGGAGACAAGACAACAATTTTAAAGAAAAAACAAGATCTTGTGGTGGAATTGTGGGTGGTTGAGGCAGCTTATATTAGGCCAACGTGCAGTTGAATTAAACTAGCAGAATAGAAACACATAGATATAAATTATACATAATAGAGACAGAGACCTGTTTAGAATTTCTGTGTACATTTTACAACCCGTTTCTCTCTCTCTCTCTCTCTCTCTCTCTCTCTCTCTCTCTCTCTCGTGTTATTCTCTCTTTTCTTCAAAAACGCATTTATCCATAGAACCATCAGAGGCTGAATCACCGCTGCACATGTCCTAAGAGTCCTTGGGATGAGTCATGTTCATTAACAGTTGGCCCTCAAGGAATATCTCTGCAGCCGCAGATATATGCTTCTGCATGTGCATGGGTGTGTGCTCACACGCAACATCTCTGGTGGGAATCCCCATTCTGCATGCCATGCTTAGCATGCAGAGCCACAGAGGATGCCTAAAGATGGAGAAAGATGGGCTCAGCTTTCCAGCCTGAGCAGTATGAGTCATCCAGCAAAACTACACTCACGCACATACATACACACATACACACTCACACTCCTTTTTTGCCCCCCCTCTCAGAGCCATTAGAGGAAAAATATGATAGATACACATTAAAAGATTACAGCAAATATTTGGTTCATTGTGCTCCATTAAAAATAGTAATGTTACCTGAACAAAGTCAGCAAAAAATTCTTCCTTTTATCTATTATTATATTTACTGTGGCTTATTATATGCAGTATTGCACTTACTTGCAATACCCCGCATGCACTAAAATAAATAGCAAGCTTAAATTTTTAGCCTATTTTAGCTTTGTTATGATACAATTTACTTACAATTTTTATTCCTTCTCCCTCGTACAGATTATTTGTATATTTCAACAAAAGTGTTTAAGATTTATAGATGTCTAGAAATTCAAGGTTATCTAAATGCGGGCATTTTTTGTAATGCAGTACATTTGCAAATCCTGTTAACTCCTGTCCTTCATTTCACTATTACACATGAACATGATGATCTGTTTCTATTTACCCTTTTTTTAAGGCATTAAAAAAATCTCACACTCTTGTATCAATACATCCGTCTTTCCATCTTTGCTAGGCATATTGACAGTTGCACATATTTCATGCTCTAGTTTACCTGCAGTAGAATCATTAGACACATATACATCATCTGTATAGTCCATGACAGCTTTTGAGGATATTGGACTGTCAGGGATGAACAGATGATATTCAGCATAGATTTTTTTTAAAAATCGCAATTACTCAACACTTCAGACAATGAGCTCATCCATGCATATGTTGGCCAAACTTTAGCAGGGGACTGTTCCTCTGTGCCAGGAGAATGGCATACAATTTAAGTGGTGCTGCCAACATATGATTTTGGCACCAATAGGAAAAACAGTATTATAAATAAGCGTTGTTAATAACAACAATATTTTTTTTGTACCTGGTAATCAACGAATTACAGCTCCTGCTGTTATTGTAACTGGCAATAAAATGTGGTCTTATTATAACAATGCTTCATCCAAGAAGACTATTCAAAATTACATACTAGTTAAATATCTACTACATAACATTACATTTATAGCACTTGGCGACCTACATTTGATCTATTTTGTACAACTGAGCAATTGGGCCTTGCACAAGAGCCTTAAGTGGATGCGAGGAATCAAACCCTGGTCTTTATAGTATCGGTACAACAACTTAACCACTAACTAGCTACCCCTTTCACTACTACATTTAGATATGTGTGTACACCCTTCCCAACCATTAAAAAAAGTTTCTGTATATCATGTATAAGGGTAGCATGAATGAAATGTGTGTACTACAAAGTCGACAAAGAGTGATGGCACATCCACCAAATTAAGAAGTCGCCTTCAGGAAATATAAACACTACTTTTTCCTGGTTTAGATGAAAGTCAACACTGTTTATGTAACATGCAACTTATGAACAAGAAGAAAGAATCTCTCTACGTCTATGGCAAGTAATTCTAAACTAATGAATATCTTAAACATTGCCTCATAGCATCAATATATGAATAGTATAGATTAGTGCAATACAATGCTTTATAATAATAATTTATTCTATTTAGCATTCATATAACGCATTCAATACATCGGCAATCCAAGATATATGACATATTTATTGAGCATTTATTAAAGTAACACAATTACTTACAGCCCTGAGATGGACTACCCCTGCCTCTCGCCCTATGTGTGCTGAGATAGGCGCAGCAGGCTGGATTCAGGAATAACCGGGTAAAGAAGATGAATGAATGAATTACTTACTTAACTCACTTACTGAACTAATTACTAAGTACCTTTTTAAATAGTAATACTGATACTGCTTTGATTGTAGTTGATTAAGGTGTACATGCTCTGGGTTTGATTCCTAGCCTGGGTTCCAATTCTCTCTCTATCTCGCTTCTTTCATCCCTTTATCCTATCAATAAAGGCAAAAATTCAGGGAAATATCTTTAAAGTGGTTCTTAATGATGAAATCTTAGTTTGTTGCTGAAGTATTAGCTTTTTTTGTTATCGTTTGACTGATTTTAGAATGTGGTTAAGTCAGCATTGCATAATACCTTTCAAGATCTAAATTGGGATTCCTTTTTGCATTTAAAGGGAACATGCATGTAAACATGCTATAGCTTATAGCTTACTGTATGCAGGACTTCCTTTGGCTCTGATGCCTTTTGGCAGTATAACTATGTCCCATGTGCAATGACTCATTCAGCTTTGTTGTTTGACAGAGTGACCCACACATTCACACTAAGATAGACGGAGACAGAAAAGCTCTACGACAATGCAAGCATGTCACTATGGCAACGCAGCTCGACTGAGCTGAGGAGTCTCCCTAACAAGGGATACACAGTGTTCCCTCGGCAATAAAATACCAAATGTTATAGTGATTTCGATGCTGCAAAAGGAGAGAGTTGATACTGTAACATGGCTGCTTGCCTTGTTTTTGGAGATTAAACTGTGCACACATGTTTTAGATTTCTTAGAATCCAAATGTATCTTTACAGGTGAGGTAATATATTATTGTAATCCTATTTCTAAATCGAGAATATAAATGAAATAAAGGAAAAATCCGCACTGGGATTCACACAATGGTTGTTCAGGGGTATTTGGGTTGGTGTGGACAGATTCAACAATACAAAAGTTCTGTTACAAGTATTTCAGTACTATTTGGACATTGGACTGGTAAACTGTAAGAAAATAAAGCAATTCATTTGTCTATCAAGGCTTCCTGTAATATACTAAAATGGATTAAATAACCAAGTAGTATTTTTGATAGCTCTGGTAGCATAGTGTTAGACTGCTAATTGAAAGATCTTGGTTCAATTCCCAGCACCACTATGTTTCCACTGTAAAAGCTTAGAAACCATCTGACACCTCCAGAAAAATCCTTATTATAGAATTTCATCTAATTATATGATGTTATGCTAATAATAGTTGTTTAAATGTTACCTTGCTTAGTGGTCCAATACAGCATCATATTCGTGAGATAGGAAAAATACATTTAGTAATGAGTCAGTCTTTAGTTTGCCCCTAATAGGCTTACATAACTCTTTTTACACAGATATTATTGAAAAAATAATCATACCTTGATGTCAATGGTAATACATGTGATATAAAAGGTTTATAAAATGCTAATCTAGAAATACTGGGAATACCATTGTTTCAGTCAGTTCATTTCTCATCATTTTTGTGAAAAAGCAGAAACCTGTTTATCAGGAGAAAACCCATTTAAACACAGAGAAACCGCCATTAACCAGAGAAATACTGCCATTGACCAGATGTCAAGATCCAATATCCTGGTGTAAGACAGCATGTGGCAACTCACTAACCTTCAGACTGATGGCACAAGGGATGGGAACTTTGGTCGCTAATGGCTAAGGCTTGCCTAATAGGATGTATGACTGACCTATATATCTGTATCATGCAAATGTTCACTTTGTGTCCCATTATGCTTAGAGACAGGAAAACATCCATACAATAATACACTTGCATGCAAAAAAAAAAGATGTACAATTTACTTGATCTTGATTTGACACCGATTAAAACATAACAGCTTACTTTTTCGATCAGACATTTTGAAATTGTATCCCAGCAGACTATTAAACAACGCAATACACAGATCTCTCAGGAAACCGTCTCACATTTCTTCTAATCAAAGGACGAACTTAGAACTCCTGAGGTATCTAGCTATGCTGTCATATGCACAAGACATTTCAGGTAGTGGCCCGTAGGTATGACATCAAAGGCTGAGACTAAAAGCACCACTCTGCTGCAAAAATTAAGCCTCAACAAATGAAATCTCTGCTCTGCTCTGATAATAGGCCCTGATAATAGGCAAAAGGACCAAAGGGATAAGCCAGAGAAAAATCAAGATATAATCATGTAGCTGGCATGTTATCAGCACTTCCTCGAGATAGATATGACAGCATTCCAGGATTTCGCAAGGAAAGTTCAATGACCTTAAACCATAAATACTGGTTTATGTGCTCACACAAACAAAAAGTATGATGAGCCCTCATGAAAAGGTGCACATAGTGTCCTAAAGGCAATAGAACTGTGTGCTTAGAACTGCTTCGTCACATGAGCTATTGTGTGAACAGAAAACACCCTGTCAGACTGACAGGCTCTGTTTTAATTTCCTGTGACCTCTTTTTAACAAGCCAAAGAGGACGAACAGAAAAGTGAAAAACTCTGGTTACTTAAATGTTTGAGAACATTACGCAATGTGCTAAGGGCTGACCTGACCTGTCCAATGCATTCTTTTTAAGCCTGTGTAAAGTATGTGCATCCTGCAAGAAACTTGTCCTAGAATTCCATGGATCTGAAAATGTACTCTGTGTGTTTGCGTAATTCAGTAGCCTTAGCTCGAAGGACTGAAAATTATAGTGAGTGTGTGCTGTACAGACTGTACAGACTGCTGATCCTTGCATGCGTTTTATGTGATCGTGCTGCTGGAAAGATCAGACTCAAACCACAGGATATTTTTGTGTGTGGGTCTGGGAGCTCTTGTAGGAAAGCAGCTGGACAGCCTCCAGCACCTCCCTTTGTTAACCAGGCATAAAATTCCTGTGGCGGCCTAAAAAGCAACTGAAAAGAGAGAGCGTACATGTTTGTGCGCATGTGTGATATAATTATATGCGTTTGTAGAATACAAGAAACGGCAAAAGGAAATGTTGAGTTTAATTAAATTGTAGAGTGCATGTCACCACATGAGCAGAAAAACGAGAGGACAGGAATGATGCAATCTTTGGAATACTGAAAGACGACACGAGGAATGGAACATTCAGAAGAAGGGGGGAGTTGCACTGGGACTTTTTAATGACTTTTGCATTCTTTGGGAATGTGCTGATGATGCCCTATTTTTAATTATCACAGTAAGAGGCAGACTTGGTGCTGAGCACAGTGATGAGTGGGACTCGAAGAATCCCAGTGTGTATGTAGTCTGCTTCTTTGATTCCATTCTACCCCAAAGTAAGAAGATCTCCTGCCCACAATGATCTCACACCATACTTCCGATTCATCTGACACACGAGAACACCCACACTTTATATTTCAGCTGTATTCATCTCCGGTCGGTGTCAGTAACATGCTGATCAATATATATCCAAAATAAGATTTTCTGTGTGATTCATGGGTGAAAATGGGAAAACAGATGCTCCCAGGACAAATCTATCCAGGCAACACAAGATGCAACTCGTCTGGCCAATTTGTGAACGATATCTATTTCAGACTGCTGACAGGCAGAGCCACTGCAGCAGGTTGGTCGACAATATACTTTATGTTCCATTCACAAAGACAGTGTGACTCATGTCAAGGCAACCCATTCACTTGGTATACTATTCATATCTCTGCTCATTCAGACTGCGACCTTCCCTCATCCTCAACTGATAATGTGAAGAAGGAAAGTAGAGATCATATGGCGTTTGGGGAATTGCTAGGAGCCAACCATAGGCTAAAGATAGCATCAGCATTAATCACTAAAGTGTGTAAGGTAGGTTTTAAGAAAGTTAAGTGTGCTATACAGTTACAGCGATGCATGTCTCGGCTCACTGAATGAGTCAGAGACATGACGGAAGTCTGTTACTTCTCAACATCAATGAAATTAGATTAATACATGGCATCCCTTAGGGGGAGGTACAAAGGATGATAAGACAATAAAAATATATAACTGTGTTTTACTGTTTTATTTTAAATCGTGCATCACTTTTGGAATAATGGTTAACACGGTGGCTTCGCAGCAAAAAGGTCCTGGGTTCGATTCCCGTGCATTTCTGTATGTGCTCTTACAGCTCTTAATTGCCCATAGTCAAACTCAAAGTCAGAGAAGTTTAATTGACATTTCAACCATATGACAGTGCAGTATATACAGTGAAATAAAGTAACACACACATAGGAGTGTGTGCGTGTGCTTGTTTGTCTATGCGTGGCCCAGCTATGGACTGGCAACCTATCCAAGGTATACCCCTGCCTTTCCCCTACGTCCGCTGAGACTGGCTCCAATAGACACTTGTTACCCCGAATTAGGGAATATACATTTTCCTGAATAGTATATTATTGTATTTGACGCTTGTACGTTTCTTGTTGCTTGTACAGATCTACTGTAAAAACTATGATGACAAAGAAAAGAGTGTTTTGGGAAACAAATCTTGGTTGCTATGGAGCATAGTAAGATGTCAGTGTTTCTGAGATGTACTGTATTTACCTGCAGTAATGTGGCTCTGCCAGATGCAAAGACACTAGCAATGGAAAAGTATGACACGCTGTTTTAAGGCTTTAGTCAAGACTACATAACACAAACCTATAAATCTCTAAAGTATTGCACTAGTCTGGAGATAGAGTTCCTCTTTGTCAAAACAAATCTATATAAATGCCACAGAATACATAATAAGCAAATTAAATTTAAATGAAAAAGCTTGCATGATTGGAGTATTTTTTTTTTTTCACTTTATACCTTTTGCATAACAGTGGTGACTCATTGTGGGTGAGGGTAGGGTTGCTAACAGGATAGAATTTTGAAATGGAAATAAAAAACCACTGGAACAAACTGGCTTGGACAGCGGCTTGATTGGAATACTATTAAGATTGTGGTTGCATTTAAGACCGTGCAGAGAACTGTTGTTTCAAATTGCAAGTCATCATAGTCTAAGATCTGAACTTAATTCAAAACCATTTTGGTCATCTGAGGACAAAGTCCCAGAGTACAATTTAACCATTTTCTATGACTCATATTTATCACCAATTCACAGCTGCTTGTTAAGCTGCATCTTATCAAACCAATGCAAACATTATGCAGCCCCAGCACCTGTGTTTTCTCTATTTTCCCCAGTTACATGAAAAACATGTTTTGAGGCTCTTTCGTTGAATGTCATAGATAGCTTTCAACTTTACACATTGGAATATTTGGAATATTTTCACTGTGTGTGAAAGGAAATTAGTGCAAAGAGTTGTAAAAACCGCTCGACGTAGCATTCGCCCTCAACTGCCTGCCATAGTAGATACCAAACTCATCAAAGACTCCTCCCACAAAGTGTTCAACCATCCGAACCAGAACCAATGAGCTCCGGGGCAGCTATTCCCCATAGCCAAAAATCTTCTGAACTCAATACACTGCACCATCTCCCAGCTAAATTTTATTATTTACATCTTAAGTGACTAGATTGCACTTATCTATCTATCTATCTATCTATCTATCTATCTATCTATCTATCTATCTATCTATCTATCTATCTATCTGTCTGTCTGTCTGTCTCTCTGGCTGGCTGGCTGGCTGGCTGGCTGGCTGGCTGACTTCTTAGTTGTTGCATCATACTAACCTTTACATTATCACCCCATCCACTATGTAGTCCCCTGTGAAATACCATTGTGTAGATTCAGTCACAACTTCCACCACCCAAAATCCTTCCCCCTCTAATAGCTGGCTTATTTTATTAGCTCTGGATTCAGTCACACTTAAACACATGCTGTGACCTTAGCGCACTTTATCATAAAACAACACCTCTAGCCAAATGGTAACATAATGAATGTGAGCAGAAAAGGGTTCAGTTGTTTTGAATAGGAGGACTGTTTTATTCGCTGGCTGGCTCTAAGGCGTGCAGAGTTACAGGCGTGCAGACTTGCAGACACCATGGCTGGGGTCCAGTGGTAAATGGAAAACCACAGCCTCCGGTCCACACAAGTGCAGAATGAGTCACAGGAAGGAGCCGTGCACTTGCAGAACTCATTAAGCGAAATGTAAGGCGTATGGATTTCCTATGTCAATACAAAGAGCCTGGTAGCCTCTGCAGCCCCCCAGTGAATCCTTGTCTTACCCAGACCAGAAAAAAGGACACAGGAACAAGTATAAAAACTTTTAATTTTCCAACATATGTGATTATACACAGTACAACATATAGTGAAATGTTTTTTCTTCACATTTACCATCTTAGTAGGTTGGAGCATCCTTGGCGCATGAAGGGTTAAGTGTCTTGCTCCAACAGTGGCAGATTTGAGTCCAGGTCTTCCTTGGCTTTGGTGTGCTTGAACACAGGTCTTAATGGTCTCCCAATCAACAACTCAGCACCATTTTGCCCCAAACTATGTGTTTATATATGCAAAATCAAACATTGACTGTAATCATAATTGTTTTTGTTTTCTCTCAGAAATAATCAAGATCTATAAATTTGTCCATGTGAATGGCAAATGAAATACAGACGTTTTTTGCGCTTTTTAGTTATTTTAGATCATTTTGTAAGGAAACTAACACCAGATGGTTATGGACGGATCTGTAGGTAAGCCGGTTATTCGTATTCCTAATGATTAGATGAATAACATGTAAGAGGGGATGACATGCAAACAACCATCTTTAATAAACCTCTTACGTCATATCTATTCGTCGTCTCTTAAAATAACCACACAACTTGCGTGCAATAGCGACCTCAAGTGGACATGCATGGATGATGAACATCAGGACACTGCTAGTGTTGGCTATTCTAATGAGATCTAAAGAGATTATTAAATGGCCCTGTCCTTTTCCGGGCTCGATTCCCGATATAGGAAAACTTCTGCTCGGAGTTTGCATGTTCTCCCCGCGCTTGCCTGGGTTTCCTCCGGGTGCTCTGGCTTATTCCCACAGTCCAAAAACATGTAGATTAGGTCGATTGGTAATTCTGAAATACCCATAGGAGTGAATGTGTGTGTGAATGGTTGTTCGTCTATGTGTGACCCTCCGATGGACTGGCGAGCCGTCCAGGGTGTACCCACGCCTCTTGCCCTATGTGTGCTGGGATAGACACTAATTCGAGATAGAATTAGGAAATAAGCGGGTAAGAAGATGAATGAATTAATGAACGAATGAATGTTTAATAATGGTCTTTACATGCAGTTGATATCATTCATTCATCCTCCGGGTACTCCGGTTTCCTCCCACAGTCCAAAACATGTACATTAGTTTGATTGGTGATTTAAATTGCCCATAACAGTCAATGTGTGTAAATGGTTGTTCGTCTGTGTGGCCCTGCGATGGACTGGCGACCTGTCCAGCGTGTATCCCTGTCTCTCGCCCTATGTACCCTGGGATAGCAAACCTTCGTGATCCCGAATTAGTGAATAAGCGGGTTAGAGGATGAATGAATGAGTGAACGAATGAATGACTGGGGTACGTGGAAATGTGTGTGTTTCTTATTCTGTGTAGCGACGAAGCGTAAAACTACACTTCCCAAGCTGCGTTTTCAACATGGCGGACTGAGAGCTGGGTGCGATTTCTACAGGAAATACTTTCTCATTTACGGCGTTGTGTTTGTAAAGGGTTGCCATTTTACCGAGCTTACGGTAAGACATTTGCACTAACAGCTGTATAAACTCTCCATTCAGCCAGACTGCATGAAACAAGCCGAGCTCCATGGAAATGCTAGTGCTGTTAGCCGCTTCTGTTGAATCTATCCACAGCTCGTGTATTTAAGCAATACGAACCGCGGGAGAGGGTTAAAGCTAAGCTACTGATTTTTGATTTGGGGATTTACGACAGTGTGTAGCTGGAGAGCTACAAGAAACGCAGTAAAGTTTCATACGTTTTTTTTTATTTATTTTTTTATTTATTTACACACATTCATTAAAAAATTCCTAGTATTATTTTACTCAAGTATGCAAATTAGCTGATAGCGCTAGCATGTTTGGCCTAAACTATCTAATTAGCTAGCCAGGTTTAACACGTTTTAAGTTAACCTAAAAATTAGCAGAGTTGCTATTAAAAAAAGTTTGAGAAGAATCTGGAGAGGTGGAGGTAACCGCTGGAGAGAAGGGGAATAAAAGTCAGTAGGAACAAGACTGAATACATATGTATGAATCCGAGGGAAGGCAATGGAGTGGTGAAGTTGCAGGGAGAAGAGATAGTGAAGATGGAGGAGTTTAAGTACCAGGGGTTTGCAATGTAATGGTGTGTGTGTGTGTGTGTTAGAGAAGTGGGAAAAAAAGAGTGCAGGCAGGGTGGAGAAGAGTGGCAGGAGTGATATGTGATTGTTGAGTTTCTGCAAGAGTGAAAAGGAAAGTTTATAGGACTGTAGTGTGATCTGCAATGTTGTGCGGCTTGGAGACAGTGGCGTTGTCAAAAAGAAAGGAGGAGGAGCTGAAGGTGGCAGAGTTGAAGTTGAAGTCATTGTAAGTGAAAAGGATCGACAGGATTAGAAATAAGTTTAATAGACGGAGAAGAATGCTCTATTAAAATGATATAGAATATTTAATTTTAGTTATGGTTCCCTACAAGGATTAATAAGCGTCATATAATATTAACATATTAATAGTTAACTTTTTACAAGCTGTACTTTATCCTTGTCATTTGGATGGTGTTTATCATGTTGTTTCCTGTATTGTTTCAGGACCACTGAGAAAAATGAACCATCATGTAGTTCAGCTCATATCCAGCTCACATCATGAGCATTTACTTGAAGCGATGAGAAAGTTAAGAGACATGGGGAACCTCTGTGATCTCACAGTGCAGGTGGATTTTGATGGACAACTGGAGGAATTTATGGCTCACCAAATAGTACTTGCTGCATCCAGTGGCTATTTTAAGAGTCTTCTCTTAACAGAAGAAAGAGTGGAAAAATTATTCTTAAATTCCATTGCACCCGAGTTCTTTATTAAATTCTTAGAGTATGTGTACTCTGGAAAAATGGAAGTGGAAGAAAGCAGTCTGAACCATGTTTTAAATATGGCAAAGCTGTTCGACTGCCAAGATTTGGTGGAAACGTGTAGTACCAAACTTCTGGATTATAGTTCGAAACGTGCCAGAGCTATAAAGGGCAAATTACTCAAGGAGAGATCGAAAAAGGCTGTAAAGCGAGCATTAGATAAAAGGAAAAAAATGAAAATTACGCTGAAAAGCTTAAGCAGCCAAAAAGGGGAGGAAATATTGCTACACGGCAGGAGGAGCAGCAGGTTAGCCGGCCGCCGAGTTGCTGTTGACTTCAATAACAAGTCGCACCAAAAATCAATATATCCACCCGAAGCTTCTGATGCCTTTTTAAATCTAGACAAATCTGAGGGAATGCAAAATTCATCACAATTACAGGAGAAAACAGAATCCGATCTTAGTACTTATCCAATTGTACCCCAGAAGGAGGCTCCTACTGACAGTGATTCCAAATCGCCGTATGCTTTCGACCATGACGTGTTTCAAGAATCTGACTTTGTCCCAACTGCTGCTGTTGAAGAAACAAATGCAGCTGAAAAGAACTGCAAGTCAGTTGGTGCCAAGTATAATTGTGATATGTGTGTTCGTTCATTTCGCTATGAGAAAAGCTACTTAAAGCATGTTAAGATTAGTCATGGGGTCCAAGCTGACACCACTTACCGCTGCAGCATCTGTCAGCAGACCTTCGCCAACCGCTGCAACCTAAAGATTCATGAGCGTCATGTGCACAGCGACGAAAGGCTCTTTGTATGTGGCATGTGTGGCAAGGCCTTCAAACGCAAGAAAGATGTTAACCGGCACATGAGGCAGGTACATGAGGGTGGATCTGAGCGACACCACTGCCCCATCTGTGGCAAATCTCTAAGTTCAAGAACGGCTCTCAATCTGCATGAAAGGACACACACGGGGGACAAACCATACAACTGTGAGGAGTGTGGCGCTCGCTTCTCTCAGAGCTCAGCTCTCAAGACGCACCAGAGGTAATGAAACTATTTGAAATGGCATCTTAAGTCACCTGCTTGCCGATAATTTATGATGATCTTTTATATTCCTCAGGATCCACACTGGAGAGAAACCTTTTGCCTGTGACATTTGTGATGCCAGGTTTACCCAGAACCACATGCTGGCCTACCACAAACGATCCCATACTGGTGCTTGCATTAACTTTCAGAAATATTTTCACACAATTTGCTCTAAAAATTAAAAAGGTAAGCTATTTGTGTGTACTATTTGTTTTTACAGGAGAGAAGCCGTACATGTGTGAAAATTGTGGGAAAAACTTTGCCTCTAAAGAATATCTGAAGCATCATGCAAGGATTCATTCGGGGTTGAAGCCATATAAGTGTGAAAAATGTGGAAGAGATTTTGCACAGCGAAACTCACTCCATCAACATATGAAGATTCACACAGGTATCCCCTTATTCAGGAAAATCTAATCATAAGTATTTAGCTTTAGTTTAGAATTATCATTTTATATAATTTCATCACAATTACCAGGTCAGCTTTGATCTCCAACTTGCCTGTTTGAAGCCTAGGAAGATCTTGATTAGTTGGTTCATGTGTGTTTGAGTTGGAGCTGAACTCTGTAGGACACCAGTACTTTGAGAACGAGTTATAAACTAACATTGTCATCTCGATGAAGATGAGTTCCCTCTTGAGTCTGGTTCCTTGTCATTGTCACCAGCAGCTAATGAACAAGCTGCTGGTTCCTTGTCACCAGCAGCTTGTTCATTAGGGACAACTTAGACCATCTCATTTTTATTGCGTTCTATGAGGAGCTACTTTTGACACCATTATTTAAGAGTATACAAATAAAAATGAATTGTAGAAGTAGTCTAACATCTAGTATCAATACATATTCCAATGATGTTTTAAAACAATTTACATTATTATTTAATTCAAATCCTCAGTTTGTGAGAGACAACTTCCTCTTCTGGCTCATGTATTTTTCACTGACATACAGACAGCAAACATGGCAGAATGAATAAGGGTGCATCCAACATTTGGTTGGATTTTTAACCATTTGGTTTTTTTGGTTTATTTTTGGGTCATTTTTATATTTTATGAAGTATCGCAATGTGTATTGTATTGCAGTATAGTATCGTGATGTGTATTGTATCACCACTAACACTATCATTTTGTTTTCAGAAAAAGGTATTTAAAAACCTTATCTTTGTCTCTGACATTTTAAATAATGAAATGTGCTGACAATAACAATTCCCCCTTTATGACCTCAATTCATGAAAAATACTGGCTTTCCTAGAAATATGACCGATCAGCATGGGTAAAGGTTTTTATCGTGGCGCGATCTTTAAACAAAATATAATTTAGAATAATAAAGATATTTGAACAAGCTGTGCTTTCCTGTTGCGCTCTGTTTAGGCGAGAGGCCGTACCATTGTAAAGACTGTAATAAGCATTTTACTCAGCTAAATGCTCTTCAGAGGCATCAGAGGATCCACACGGGAGAGAAACCGTACATGTGTAGCATGTGTGGTCGAACCTTTACAGACAAATCTACCGTCCGCAGACACACACTGGTAAGCGAAGCATGTTTTGCATCTTACAGCAATACAATTTTTACAACAATCTAACAGCCTGTTTTGTTTGTTAATTATCCATGTATATGATTGCATAATAAAGACACACGATAAAGACACACATTGGAAGAATTACCTTGTTGAGTTGGAGGGAAACGTAGAGGTACGAGTCAAGAAGACAAAAGGTTCATCTGTAAGGACGGACAAGGAAGCTTTGAATGCAGATGAACATCAGGCAGCTGAGGATGAAACTGCCATTAAAACCCAGAAGACTGTATCTGTGCCAGAGGAGCCAGTGACCATCTCCGGTACATGGGATGACCCTAGCACCATCGCTGTGGTCAGTCATGGAACCCTGTCCAATCTGACAGTTATCCAGGCAGAAATGCCACCTGGTACCCAACTGCAGCCCATTGTCACTGAACACAGAGCCAACCTCATTTCGCTAGAGAGATCTACTGTAGGCATTCCTGTCAATTTGCCCTTCTCTATTCCAATCTCTATTGCACATTCCATCTCTGGCTCAGCCTCACTGACCGGCACAGTTGCTTTCAGTGAAGCAGCCACTGTGTCTGATGCCATTTTGGCTCCAGCAACCTCAGCAGCATCTGTCACCACAGACACAGAGTGCATTCTCACTCCAGTCGAAGTCACTTTGTCTACATCTAGTGAATGTATAACAACACACTCCGAGTCGATGCAGGTTGATGAGGAACAGCAGTCAGATTTACAAGAGGCAACAACCGAGCATGTAGAGAGCACAGTAACTGTAGAGACCACACAGATCTCTACAGGTGAGTAGTTTTAAAAACTTTTAGCGGGTCATACCTGTACACTGTTTCAATTAAATCTTAAAAGCTGGTCTAATATTTAATGTAAAGCAATAAATTGTTCAGAAAATAATTTACATTAAACAGAAGAAAGATTCCAACAGGCCATTCGAGCTGTATTCTAGCTTTTTTTTCTTTTAGAATTTTTTTGGTACAATTAAAAATAGGGATATCAAAGCAAAGGTCTAAGTAAATGTTTGAAATTTTTATGGTTTAGTTTTTTTTAATTGTAGATTTCAAAACAATTCCATATTTTTAATTTGACGCTTAATATAATTTTGGAAAATATTGTAGCAGGTTTTATATTGATTGGACAATCAATCAGTTGGAAATCAATGTGTAATATTCTGTTTTTTATATTTGTGCACAATTGTGTCTTACACAGTATAAAATTTTCACAAAGTTCCCGATAGTAAAATTTGTGTATTATAATTTATTTCTGTACATTTCATCGAGCCATTCCGCAAACGAAAAGTGTACACACAATGAGCTACTAAACATCAACAACACTAATACACTGACATGCGCTGCTAAATAGAATGTAGAGAGCACTCCTGGCTGAGCTGTGACACTCGAACATGACACAAAGAGCGGCACTGACAGACTACAGGGGTTTCAACTTTATCATTTGAATATACTAAAGCAAAGTAAAGGGGGGGGGGATATCAATAAATAATGATAAAGTAACTATAATATGTTGTATTCGTCCGGTTAATATTGTCCAGTGCAAGTTTGGATTTGGATGTCACTTTTTTTTGTAAACAAAATAAAACTGATTAAATCAATTTGGTATATGATTCTTCTGTTTATATTTTAGAGGATTATATCTACAGGTCATTTGGCAGAGGAGCAAGTTCCTAAACTTGGCTACATAACCATAGTGTTCTGGATTTCTTTAGATGCAGACATCCAAATGGGTGAATATATTAAAAATATGTATAACTTGGTGCGTAAGTTTGTAGATTCTCTATAAATGTTGCAGCAATAAATTAGTCATACTGTAGTCAGTAACTGGGTCTTGGCCATTGCACAAATATGAAATGAAACATTTTAGGGAAGAGGGTGGCATGCCTCAGATGGATGCTCAACACTTCATCTCACTTCAAGTCTCCATCATCATCCTGAATGGTTTTCTTGATACGCAGGAGCATGGTGGTTAGCCACTGGTCCAGTCGCGAGATCGAATCAAACTCTTTAACCTAGTAAAAGGAGGAAAAAGTCATACACAAGTTGTTATTTGCTAAATATGCCAACAAAGCTCAAACCTAATGTTTACGAGGCAACTTGGTGCTACTCAGCTCTGTGACTTAACATGGTTCACTAGTTGCATCCATTTCTAAAGAATAATTGTGGGAAGTGGTAGCCTAGTGCCACCGCACCGCCCTTGGAATTTATATCTGATGAAAGTCTAAAATGCACTTTCATGAAATGTGGAGCAAACACTTTATCCAAGAAAATACCAAATACTGAAAAAATTAACCTTATGAGTTTGAAACTAATTTAATCTTTGGTTTGTGGTAGTGTAGTAGGGAAGTGGGAACCTAGTAATTAAGCTAATTGAAAAGGCCCCTAAGCCCCAATTGCTCAGTTGTATAAAAGATATAAATGTAAGTATGAATAAGGGCGTCTGAAACGGATAATATTTTATCTTATTCCATGCATCAACCATAAACAGACATCTAAAAGGCTGGACATTTAAATCTCCTTGTCCTAGGCTAAATCATTTGTGACCTTTGATGACATACATTTACTCAGCAATTGGGGGTTGAGAACCTTAATCAGTGGTCTAATTAGTGGTAGTGTGGAGGTGGTGGGAATTAAATCCAGATCTTCCATGTATAGTTTAAAGCGTTAACCACTGAGCCACCACTTCATGCTTTCTTCCAGCCCTGCGGCATAACGATGACGGAGAAAACTAAACTCAAACAGATTCTATTATTGTACTCGGTGGGAATAATACAAATTCGGCCTATTCAAAAAACAGTAAAGGGGAAATCTTACCGCTTCTGTAAAAGCCTCTGCATTCTGCTCCTCATGAGCTTCCAAGAGTTTCTGTACAGAGACATGTTCATATAAGATGTGTGCAGAGGGATGCTTTTTAAAAACATCTGATCTGTTTAAACACAAAGCCTACACACCTTCAGAAGTTTGCACTCTCTGGAATCTGAGAATGCTGGGAACATTTCTTCGTACTTCTCAACAGCAAGCTACAGGTTTAAGCAGAACATGGGCCATATTTAAAAATCAAGATATAGCATGTCCATATGTTAAACAGTTTCAAAATTTTTGCTAACATGACCAACCTTTGCATTGAGTTCATCTACGATAAAGTGACATAGGGAAGCTTTGAAGAAATACTCTTTGGCACTGTATTTCAGTAACGGGTTGTCCATTGTGTTTGTTCCAACCTAAAGACATTCAGATAAAAAGCATCAGAAATTGCAATGCAACATTTTGTTAAAAACGCATTAGTTTACAAGTTATACCTGTTCATAGATCTCAATAGCTTTCTGATACTGTTCCAGCTGTGCACTATATGATGCAACCTTCAGGAGACACTTGTTTGCAGAGCTACAGAATAAAAGACAAAATGACCAGCAGGAAACAATTAATATATAGTCATCGAGATGTAGACAAACATTTTTTTAAAAGCCCAACAGATGCGACATGAACTTTAACAAAAATGTTTTGAAATATGAAATAAAATATGTTGGCACATTTTTAAATTATTGCCCTCTGAAATAAAGTTTCAAGTTTCAATAAAGCCTATCCCAGCGCACATAGGGCAAAAGACGGGTACACCCTAGACAAGTCTATCGCAAGGCCACACAGATGGAAAACCACTCACTCCTCAGTGCCAATTTAGAAATCAACCTGATGTACATGTTTTAGTGTGGGAGGAAACCATTCCTTGGGTGCTGGGAGAACCTGCAAACTTTTTGCAGAAATACCTCTTGTATGTGAATCAAATCTGGCACATTTTAGAGCAGTGGCAGATTTGCATTTAAAGCAACATGCATGAAACGGGTCACTAAACAAAACAGACTTTGACAGGATATAATATGAACGAGCGTTTTTACACTACCGATTGGTAGTGTAAAAACGAAAGTATATTTGACACTTTTCATTATGACCAAAAAGAAACAAAACTCATAGGGAAATTGCCATCCAATAAACAACAGGCTGCTGCAACGACTAACCTGTTGGATTCCTCGCCTTTGTAATAGTCTGCAGCTTGTTCATAGTGAGCAATTGCCTAAAAGAAAAGTCAAAATATGTTTATTTATTAAATGTTTTCTTTTCTAGTTTTAGGGCATTTATCTTTTATTGACAGAGAAATTGACAAAACAGGGGAGAGAGATTAAAGGATGGGACCAGCAAGACGCAGGCACTGTGGTGTGACCGTATTGGAGGTTTTTAACGCAGGTATGCTATGTAATGTAAATCCAATCCAATCATCATATGGGTGCAATTTTAAACCATGATTATACCCAATGAATCTTTGTCTGGAAGCTCAGTATAACTGTGATTGATAAGAATAGAGAAAATGTATGAGAACAATGTACACCCAGTCATAAGCTCACATGTAGAAGTAAAGTCTTGTATAAAATATTCTACCTTCTCAATGTCCACCAGTTCTGCCTCGTACACCTCAGCAATGGTGATATGGTGTTTGGCTGCAATAGTGAAACGACCCTGAGGAGGGAATCAAAAGTAAAATGTTAGCAAACAGTTATCTTTTCGCGACGTGCAGGTCACTGCTAACCGTGCACATAAAAGCAAACAGTTGTTAATTAGCACATGCAAGTCTAACGTTACCTTACCATATCTGTGTAAATATCGATGGCTGCATTTAGGCAGTTGATAGCCTCTATCGAGGGCATTAATGGAACAAAAGGAAAAAAGGTTTCAGACGCAGCAAACAAGTTTACATTAGGGAGCCATTACATAGCATGCACAAACCAGGGAGCAGGACAAAGGGGTAATAGCGGTACGAACCAAATTTCTTTAGGTCCAAACAAATTTTTTTTTTAAATGCATAAATTAAACAATTCATAACTGTCGTAGCTGTGTGTATACAGATGTTATCAATATGTTGCAGATTATATTTCTAAAGAAATCAGGACAGCTAATCTACAAACGTCAAAGTTTACACAACGTTATTTGCAGCAAATGCATAACAGATTTCTGATGAAAGACATCTCATTGGCCCTCACCCTGTGGATCAGCCTTTTTAAAAGCGTTTCCGGCATCAACAAAGCTGGTGGCTGAATCGTGTTTATTCTGGAGCTGCATGTGTAGTCTGGCTGCCTGGCAGAATGCGTTTCCTGCAGCTGCACACCAAAAGAAAACACAGTATATCCGACAGCATGTGTGAGTGACTCAAACTTATAGCACTTGAATATTAACCTATTTTTTTAAATCTATATTTGCACTCAGTAAGATACCCACCGGTCCAGTTTTTAGCCATCTTGAACATGTTGGCTGCTCTAGCATACATCTCACATGCCTCCTCTAATTTCTGGTTTCCTCTATGGAGATAAGTGTAGTCAAATGAATAAATGCGTTAGCAATTGTATCAATGGACAGACACGCTACCATGCAGGAAGGATAAATATTCAACAAGGCCTGGTTTAGTATTGTAGTCAATGTTCAAGGTCATCACAAACTTCAGTAAAAGTTTCTCTATGTGCTGATTAATACACGATGTTAGCAGAATTCCAAATGATTTTCTGCCCATAATTTGTTCAAAATGTTACTCTTTAAAGGTATGAAAAGAAAATTACAGAAATATCAACTGCTATATATATTTACTGTTGGGTATGTTCGCGTTCAATTCCCAGGCAGG
Source organism: Pseudolaguvia tuberculata (assembly GCA_026260255.1). Classification (NCBI taxonomy): domain Eukaryota; kingdom Metazoa; phylum Chordata; class Actinopteri; order Siluriformes; family Sisoridae; genus Pseudolaguvia; species Pseudolaguvia tuberculata. The sequence continues at coordinate 482,745 of JAOTRA010000027.1, read as the reverse complement.
GAATCTTTCTGTACAGAGTTTGCATGTTCTCCCTGCGCTTGCGTGGGTTTCCTCCCACAGTACAAAAACATGTCCATTAGATTGATTGGTGATTCTTAATTGCCCACAGTAGTGAATGTGTGTGTGTGGGGTTGTTTGTGTATGTATGGCCTTGCAATGGACTGGTGAACTGTCCAGGATGTACCCCTGCCTCTCACCCTGTGTGCTCTTGGGATGGGCTCCAGCGGATCCCCGTAACCCCGAATTAGGGAATAAGTGGGTAAGAAGATGAATGAAAGAATATTGACGTGGTAATTAAATCTGCCATTTAGTTAGCTAAAATTTTGCAAATGCTGTTGCTTTTAAAAAAAAAAATCAATATCTAATTTTGGTGGCGTAATGGATAGCACGGTCGCCTCACAACAAGAAGACCCCGGGTTCGATTCCAGGGCCGGGGATCTTTCTGTGCGTAGTTTGCATGTTCTCCTCGCGCTTGCGTGGGTTTCCTCCTGGTGCTCCGGTTTCCTTCTACAGTTCAACCCAGATTAGGTTGATTGGTGATTAATAATTGCCAATAGGAATGAATGTGTGTGTAAATGGTTGTTTGTCTGAGATGTGTTGCCCTGAGATGGACTGGCGTCCAGGTTTACCCTCGCCGTGACCCCGAATTAGGGAATAAACGGGCAAGTAGATGAATGAATATCTAATTTTAAATAAGAATAATTACGTTTAATATTAACGTCTATTAGTGAGCTGATTTGTAGGTCCGCCCTCATATCCGCCATGTTTATCAAGCTCGACTCCATGCAGTTACACGGTTGATATTAAATGACTGATAGGAATTTTAACCAATCACAAGCAAGCATTCCCGACCGGCCGTTTAACGCACTTTAACAAGGGCCACAACTTAAAACATTACGTTAGTAAATTGTTTTTGTAATTTGTCACTTATTTTTGTTAATTAGTTTCCACATATATTTTACATCATGGTTCTACATGCAGGTAAATTATACATCGGCTTTTTTTTCTAAACTACAGTGTCATCGTTCACTAACTGCGCCAGCACTGCGGAAACCAGAGACCGGAAAAAATAACGACCGTGTCGCCAAGTAACAGCTAAAACAGATCAGATAATCATTTGGGAGGATCATTTAAAATCAACGCCACCGCAAATAATTTGTTAGATTACAACAACGATTTAAGCGTCAATACCGAGTGAATGAAACAAAGCCTTTAACTTGTTATTAAAGCTTTATACGCTAAAAGAGCGGGCAGGTGATGACAGCCGTCATTAGCAATAGCATCCTATTCAGCGTAGCCACACAGACAGCTGTCAACAAAACACAACAAACATATCCACCGGAATATAAATATTTCCAGTTATATTACAACATATATATTGTAACGTATAGAGAAAAGTAAACATTTACAAGATATTTCCAATATAATCGTTATAACGTTTCTTTTAGGTTAATCTTACCCGAACATTCCTCCTAAAAAAGAACCGGAGGATTTTACTTTCTTGTCAGCTTCAGCCATTAACTGAATTGCCTCTTTTTCCTTGCCAGAATTATCCATTGTATAATTAAATGAGCAGTATATTAGTATAATGTTTTTTGGGGTTTTTTACTGCTTCCCCTCTTAAGCTATCTCACCATGTACACACTACAGTAGAAGTGGGATTACGCTGTTCAACGGTTTTTTTTTGCGTAGGCGTAAAACCTCAGACTGAATAGCCCAATGGGATATGTAGTTCTATAAACCGCCACAAGCCTTCCAGCCTGTAGTATTTCACAGATAGACAAAAACTACAACTCCCATGTACAGGAAAAAGCACGTTACTTTGCATTAGTTATTGAGGATACAAAAGGTTTTATGTTTAATGCTATATTTTTGCATTCTGTATATAGTAAACCACTAGTTTAACCGTAATGTATTATACATAAATTAAATAACTTTAATAAGAACTAGTTTTAGTCTTAGAATTAGTATTAGTCCCTGTCCTTAGGATTAGAACAAGGGCAACTTTTGTATATCGGAATCTAGGTACGTTTGTAATTTAATAATTGATCGTTTAAGATAAAATATAAATTCTTTTTTTTTTCTACACATCATCCATGCAGACATTGTATCGATTATACAGAACAGTACTGCAACACGACCGTTATGAAATAAATAAGGCGCAGTAGCGTCGGTGGACAGCAGATGGCGTTAGATAGTCATTCATTCATCCTCCGATCCACTTATTCCCTAATTCGGCGTCACGGGGGTCTGCAGGAGCCTATCTCAGCGCACATAGGGCGAGAGGCAGGGGTACACACTGGACAGGTCGCCAGTCCACATAGAGGAACCATTTAGACTCTCCAATCAACCTAATGTACATGTTTTTGGACTGTGGGAGGAAACCGGAGAACCTGAAGGAAACCCACGCATGTGTGTGGGGAGAACATGCAAACTCCGCACAGAAAAGTCCCCAGCCAGGAAACCAAACTTGGGGCCTTCTTGTTGTGAGGCGACCGTGCTATCCACTACACCACCGTGCTATCCACTACACCACCGTGCTGCCCACTACACCACCGTGCTGTCCACTACACCACCGTGCTGTCCACTACACCACCGTGCTGTCCACTACACCACCGTACACTCACACAAATACACAAAAGGAGCTTATCATATTCCTGCCTTCATATGGCCTCCACAACAAATAACCACCACTTACTGGATGGGCTTTAAGCACAACAACATTGTACTTGGGGCTCATGAGTATCTAGAATATGATTAACATCCAATATTAATTTTATGTATAGCAGTTTGCTCACATCATAGCGTTTTACCTTTCTATGCATCCTGCATCCCATTATATTGAGTGTCTTTTAATTAAATATACATTTTTTTGGATAATTACTATTAAAAACAACAATGTCCTATCATACTCTTTGCTGCTTTTCATTTCTTTTTGCTTGTGCTTGTTCTTTTACAAACACTTTTTCTATTATCTTCTAACATAGGACTACACTATATGGGAAAAAACTTTGTAAAGCACTTGTTAGACATAAAAGGTGTAAATGTTGCTTAATTTCAGCTTTTTGTAGACATTAATGCAGCTCTTTGTCAACAAATTCTGCCAATTATCTGTTTAACTTCTCCCATCAATACCAAGCACTACAAACACAAAAATAACTTCACTTAAATAACTTTATTTTAATTACTTCAGTCAGTGGTGTGGAACAGGACTTGAATTATCCAGTGCAATAACAATCAGGGGATTGACTCTTTGGTGCACCACACATTGAACACAGTCCCCACTGGCCTGCCAAGTGGGCAAGAAATTAATTTTGCCTATTTGAACAGCACACTTCGAACGGCAGCCATATTACCTAACACTTAAGAGAATGAAATTTACAACAGCACTGTTCAGGAGCTTGAGGATGACAATACACAGCATGTTCTCAAATACTGCAGCATAGTGGTTGACTCAGTCTATGTACAGGTTTTGTACATTAATAAATACATCCTTTCTTGTAGGGTCATTTAAAGGCTCATGAAATTACTTGGTTACGTTTACAATCACTTTTTTTCATCAGGTTTACGCAGCGGTATATATTGAGCACATATGTATTTGATTTGAACAGCAAGTCTGAAATTGAAACCGTGACACTGCTAAAAATAATATTTAACATATAGTGCGGAATGAATTAGCTGAACATAACTATAGTAAGAAACACCGTGTTGGTTGTATTATTCCAACGGGGAAGGGGGGGGGAGATACATAAACTTGTACAATTATAATACACAGAGTAAATAAAATCAAGACCATCAATGAGAACAAGTATACAGTTCCTCTACAATTAAGTTACTATAGTTATTATTTGGCATTGTGTATGTGTATAATAATAATAAAACCCAGGGAGAAAGTGTGTGTGTGTTTGCTATAAAATTATAAAAGGCCGGAGTTTAACATGAGCTGAGGCCTGAGTATGACTCGTCGCTACCAGCTCGAATCTCACCTGAGCACTGCACAGCTGAACAGGAAATACTATATGTGGAGCAGGCACAGTTTTTCAGTGTCTCCTCAGGAATCACCTCCTTTATAGATACTTGCTCTTCTACTTTAAAGATGTTGGGATGCTCAACTTGGGTGTCACAGATTCTGGGAAAGTTAAAAAAAAAAAAATCAAAGAATGTCGTTTTGTTTTTATAAATGATTGTTAAATATTATAGCAAATTGAGAAAATGGGGTAATATAACTTGACGTACAATGCAAACTATCACAAGCTTTGTGACTGGCAAACATTTAATCGTAATGGCAAAAAGCAAAATAAAGAGAAAAAAACAAAAAAAAACCTAAATGTAATAAAATGCAATCAACAATCCAAAATTATCATTAGCTACTATTATTAATAAAAATTCTCTTCAACACCTTAGCATCTTTGTTGATCAGAAGGTTTACCCACAACAGGCCTACTGTCCCACAGGTGACCCAGTGAGATGCTAAAAGATGTTATGTGGATATGTAAATAGTGTGACTGAATGCGTAATATAATGCTCCAGTCTCCAGTCAAACCACAGTATTATTTTTTCTCAATAATGTTGTAACACCAGGCAGTGTTAAAAGCTTTACAGAAATGTAGCCAGTTGTCACTGCTTTCTTGCATTAGTTATTAGATTTGTTGAAGCTTAAATTCATATCAACTAAATGTGTAACCTGACCCTACTAACATTAATCTGTAATATATCTGCAAAATGAATTAATTGGAAATAAGTAGGGTTCTGAAATTTAAGGTCAGTAAAATGTCAGTAAAGGGTATTTTACTATCAAGACTATTATTCCACTGTATGCTTCATCAACAAAATTATTTGAAACATGCAATAAATTATGCTCCTAAACTGAGACTATGTGAAGAAGTCAAATGGAATGAACTAAAACAAGACATTTAACCTTTTAGTGCAGGTCAAACCAACAGGCTCAGAAATCACTGACAAAAACAGCACAGCAAGTCAGCATTCTGCAAATCAATACTTAAAGATAAAAAACTAAACCATATGCAACCAAGTCATCGAAAGACGTTACGGTCATTAGAAGAGGTTGAAACACTGATGTTAGGCACCAAGCTTTCAGAAATTCTGAAAGAAAGAGAAAATGTAATAGAATAGATGCTTTAGAAAGCAGTGAGAATAAACTGATCAGGGGAAATGGAAAAATAAATATGTAACAATATTTGAATGAGCAATCGGACCGCGATGTGTTTTTAAGGGCGTGTGTTTGGAATTTGATTAATTGCTACTTTGGAGAGCAGCAACCGCCATATTGAATGCATTATCAGTAACTAAAACTAATCTTAGATGTCTTTTATACAGTTAACAAGCTGAGATCAGCAGTACTTGCTTAAAAGAAACACCTGAATACTTCTAATCTGTCAGTCAGTGTTAAATGATACCATTAAAATGATAGACAGATCATTGCTTCATTAATAAACACTGTAGCCAAATGATTGTCATAGTTGCTGATACAGTATTTTGTCCAAACAGGTTTATCAAGTGACACTCCACCAAATGTAGATAATAATAATAGTGTTCTAATGGTGACTGTTAAGGGTGGAAATTTCTAGGAACCTCAAGTTTCGATTTTGATGCAGGGGTGATATCAATATACAATATTATTGATGCATTTTTTTGTTGCAACAGATCTTTTTTTTTTTTCTTAATGTTTGTCTATTTAAACAAGATGTTAAATGACTCATGCTAAATTTACTTCAAAGATATTTTAATAATAACTCTAATAGAAAAATACATCTTAAGTACTAAATTATTCCCATTAGTCAGTACTTTGTGAACAAAGTTACAAAGCGCCATGAGGAAATGAAACATTTGCCTGCAGCAAATCATTAACCCACTTCAGAAGCCATATTGGACGTGTTATCAATCGCTTTGTCTCCGGTGCAAAAAATGAAACAAGGACCATAAGTCAAGTTGCATGACTACACAGCAGGGTTTGTCACTTCTATGTAACCGAGTCACTGGCAAAATTGGAGTAGAAATGTACATACAATGTTTCCTGACATAGGTATACCCGAGTATAATTCATAACAAAAAAACTATATAATGTATATTTTTAAAAACCTGTCATAAATGAGGCCATCAATGCCTTTTTCCCTGAGTAGCCTTCTGTTCTCATGGTTATTGTTGTCATCTCCCCAGCAGAAGACCACCAGGCCTTTAGACTGGGCCTCTGTAATGCAGTCCATGTTGCGTAGCAGATCCTCAGTATGAGCACTGATACCCTGAATACAGACAAGTTTCACTTAACCCCCTAATCTGTCAACTCCACACACACACACACACACACACACACACACACACACACACACACACACACACACACACACACACACACACAC